>JAYESA010000013.1:75504363-75711863 GCA_036927795.1 Iris macrosiphon | reverse complement strand
TAGACCCCGGGTTAACTTTTTAACCCGAATTTCACCGGTTTGACCCGTTCGACCTAGAATAGCCCTAGAAGCCTATTTTTAATTATTTTATATTAGTTTAAATCCTTAGAACCCTATTTAATTTTGCTTTTCGTAATAGGTTCGTGCGACACCGGTCCGGATCTCGATCCTCATCAGTTGCTCAGGACATCAGGCGAGTACCTACCTCTGATAGTTTCCATTTCATGATAGCGTTTATATCACCTGTTCTAGAACTATAATACTTGATTCTGACACATTGTTACTCGAGCTGGTACTAGTGGATCCCGTCATGAGATGATATCCCCCTTACCGTGTTCAGCGGGTACTCTATCACGTGTATTTCATCATGTGCTTCGGGTATTGATTCTCATGTGCTTCTTGTGCTCTCGCCTTCGTGTGCGCGAGCTATTATCATGTACGTAGCGTGTTGTGGTTGGATCCAAGAGTATTAGTGGGGGAGGAGAGTAGGAGTTGGTTATGTGATCAAAGCCAAACAGTATTCATGTGTATGTCGGTTATGCAACTCACGCATAACGGAGTTATCCTAGTATTTTTCATGTGCAACCTAAGCCGATCACATAACGAACTTGTGCTCAAGGCACTTAGCTAGTATTCATGTTTTCTTACCTGCAGTTACTTTTTTACTACTTGTATTGTTCTCCAGTTTATATTGCAGCTACTTATTGTGCTCCAGTATATATTTATTTCCTGTGCATCTTGTATACTTTTCTATTGCTCGTTGTATACACCTTACCATGTATTTGGAGTTGCTTTCAGAGTTATGTACTTCGCTCCAGTCCTGATTAGGCATATTTTTTCAGAGGATCCTGAGGACTATTGCCAAACGTTCTACGCGCCGGGTGTTGACGAGGGTTGTGACCCCGAGATCGAGGAGGAGTGCGCCGAGAAGACGCCTATAGCGCCCTAGTTAGCTAGGTGGGTTTCCTGGGTTGTTCCCAGTAGTTTATTTCTGGATGATTGTACTTATTCTTTTGATGCTGTGAGATGTTGTAGACTATTATAGACTTGGACTGTATATTTTGGATATTGTCTTGCTCTGTGTTTCCTTGTTTCCTTTTGCTATCATATCGTGCTTTTACTCTTCCCCTTGATTTTGTAATTGAGAGTTCATATATATATTGCGTGGTTGCCCTCCTTTTGGGAGAGGATTATTCATATATATATTGCGTGGTTGCCCTCCTTTTGGAGAGGTTATGGCAGATTTTTTGTGAGATATATAGATAGATTTGGTTGACCTAGAACGAACCTTATAGCGTTCTACCGTCGATTCTGCGGCGTAGGCTGGACGTACCCACGGCTCATGTCCGATTTTTGGGTGTGGGTCGTGATACTACACATGACCTGTGACCCTGTGAAATGCTAGTTGACTGACACATGTACACTGACGTACTGGCGAGCCCCGTATCATTTTGACCGTCTGTCTTGCCCAGCAATCACAGACGCGACGCCCGTGCAACTTGACACACACTGACCCTAGTTGACCAGTATCATACCTAGCATAGCCATGAGGCCAGTGTATTATGATTGTGTATTAGTGTAGCATCTGATGCAAATGTTATATTTATGATATGTCTATAGGACTGTTGGTTCATCCAGGCGATACTCTGGAATAGGACATTGGTATTACCAGTTCAGGACCCAAGGCAAGTATATTCTCTGATAATTTCCAATTATTTGATAATTTTTATAAGTTCAGTATCTAGAAATATTACATCTGATTCTTGACACTGTACTACACGAACTAGTATATAGATTGGATCTTTAGTCATGAGATATTACATTAGTTATCGTATTGATATTATACATGACATTGATATTAGACATCGTACATGATCTATTAGATATTGATCGTGTATCGTGACGTGTCATGATTGGATCCACAGTACTAGTTAGGGGCGGGGGAAATTGCTAGTGAGAGATGTGATCAAATACCTATCGTACAAGTTTAAATTATTGGTGTTAATCATACGCCTCACATATGATTAGCCAGGCCATATAGTTATCGTACAAGTCCCAAGCCGATCATATTTTGAAACTACTATTTTAAACACTTAGAATAGTTACAATTCTCTATTTTAGATCATATACTACATCACCCGTATATGATATTGTACCTTGTTCTCTACATTTCATATATGCACTGACTGAATCATATTGCCTGTCTCTTTATATTGCCTGTCTCTTTATTTTGCCATTGCATTTATTCACTGTCTTCTCTCAGTATATAGCATCATCTGTTTATTGCTTTATAGTCCTTATCAATTAAATGGAACTGTTATTTGAGATTGTACTTTGCTCCTTCCTGACTGAAAATATTTTTCTAAACTATGCCTTAGAGGACTGGTGTCCGACATTTTATGGACCACAGGGTGAGTAGCTGCAAACTTGGACTTGGTAGTTCAGTTGTAATTCTGGGAGGTCTAGCCGGAATCACTAGTTATCTAGTTAGTTCTTTTAGTAGATCATTTGGCACCGGATTTGTCTCCGGCATACTTGTTGAGACATGGATATTTATTGAGTTAGATTATTTACATTTAGACTTGTGTTGTATTTTATTTTATTTCTTCGATATCTTATCGTGTTGTAGTTATGTGATTGAGTATGTTGTTAATAGTATATTGTGTCATCAGTACCTCCATATAGAGATTGAATGCTCGTGTGAGATTGCTTAGATAGTATCATGACCTTGACAGCGTTCTACCGTCGATGCTGCGGCGTTGGCTGGACGTACCTGCGTACTCGTGCCCCAATTCCGGGTGCGGGTCGTAACAACCAGCATCACCACCCTTCCCCACGAGCCTCACCACAGCTCCACCACTATTTCTGGTCGACATCACCGCACCACCTCCATCATATCACCCGAACTCCCCCACAACCTCCCTCCACTCCGACTTCACCACCAGCACTACTACCACCTCTTCTCTCATTGTCTCCATGACCATTGTTGCTTTGTGTCACTGGTGTAGACTGGTGATCATGCTCACCATGAAAAGCTATGCATATAAGCTCTTAATGAATGCCAAACTTGTAAATTGGAGAGGTTTCCATGGTTTTTCCTTTGAGTATTGATTCTTGTGTTCATCAGAATCTTTGCCGCCACGTCCATCGCCACCTCGAGCCTCCCTCTACCTCCGGCCAGAGACGGCCACCACACGCCGCCAAGGTGAACTCCTCCCCCCTCCTTGTAGTATAGTTTCATATATTGTCTTTGGGTTTCATGTAACTTAGTCACTTAGTTTAGGGTTACATATATGCATTAAGATTTTGAGGTTATTTTTGCATGTAAAATTTTAGGTTTATTTCGTAAGTATAATATGAAAATTAATGGTTAAATGTTGAGTAGAGATTTTAGTGATATTATATGCAAGTGATGGTAGATTGCTAAGTTGAATAATTATGGTTTAACTACAAATTAATTAAGGACATGGAATATATACATATGAGGGTTGAAATTGGAATGTGCAATAATTGGAAGTTGGGTTTTTGAGTGTCATACGAGACAGTAGGGTGTTATCCTAGTTATTATACGCGTATGGGTTATTATTGATTGAGCTATTTTAAACTATTGCTGAATAATAATTTGATATTAAAATATTGATGGACACTGGGAGCAGGTGCTCTATCGTGAAAAGGTATAATATCAAATTATGAGACCGTGATTGAGGATAGAGAATATTAATTATTTATTTGAGCTTGAGACGTCAACGTGCATATTAACATCTGTGAACACTGAGATAAAACTGAGGATTGGATCAGAGTTTGATTAACTGAATATCGTGATTGAGGTTGGGTTCGATGATATAGTACAGAGGATTAGTTTGAGTAGATGTAACATACTCCGAGTAAACCTTGGTTAACCCTCTAGCGTCGTGTCCATGTGAGTTGTAGCTGAGTTTGAACTTATGATTAGATGTGTGTCACATCTTATTTCAGCTTCGTGATAGTCTATTGATTAAGCTTTTATCTCGTCTCTAGGTACTACGGGACCTGTGAACTTGGACGTTGTACCGGATCCCCATCTTCAACAGCCGGATTCAAGCAAGTGTACCTTGCCACCCTGTATTTCAGTTACCAGATATTTATTATTTTATTATGTGCATTGTGCGAGAGTTGGATTAGAATCGTTACTCCACGTCCGAGTCAAAATCGGGTGCAGACATTCTTCGGTAACGTCTGATAACGAGTGTTAGATGTTCGTAACACCCTGATGTACGTACCTGTGTACATCATGCCAGAATTCCGGTATCCTGTCATCGTGCTAGAATTCCTGTATCCTGATACTGACATCATGACCGGAACCTGGGACAAACTAAGGGTCGCGTTGATTGATAGTTACTCCAGTATGATGAGACTGCTAGATAGAGGTTCAGGTTCAGCGCACCATCGTTGACCTCTTGGGATGGGGAAGACAGTTACTAGATGTTTGGGCTCCTCTGTACGTACTTATATACGTATATGTCCAGATTTTGTATTGTTCCTGTATCCGGAGTAGTAGTATCACCCGTGTGACTCTGTGCTCGGAGCTACGGTACGCCCCGTGTGTCTTTGTGTTCGGAGCTACGGTTTTATTTTGGACAGCCCACGCGTCGAACATTGTCTTCAAACTGTGTCTCACTTAGTTGGTTATGCTAGACTACACTATCGTTGCACTTATACTTTCTGTTGTACTTTGGCATGCTGTATTTTTGTACCTTGTTACGTCCCTCTAAGGACCTGATCTCCTGCCAGTTTTATAGCATAGACGATTACGGAGCATTTGGAGTTGCTGATGGATTTGTATGTCTTGCGGGCATTGTACCAAGTACTCATATCATTTCTACTGGTATTTTGGTTACTTCATTCATATTAATTATTCATCTGTTGATGTATCCTAGTTTTTATAGACTCATCTCTTCTCGAGTCTAATCGAGTTTGTGTGTTATTGGGCAACCGACTTTAGCACATGTTGTTCTTTCTTGTATATTGCTGTACGTTTTGGATTGAGACATAGATGTTTATATTTACGAGATTTTTAGATAGTGCCCTTTATTATACAGCTTATACGTATTCGAGTCAGACCAGAGTCTGGTCGAATGCGTAGCTGGCGTGTCGCGTATTCCTGGCCCTATATATTTTGGGACTGGGATGTGACACTTTGTCACGTTGTCACCAGAAAACTATGCCACCGCCATAGTCGACTTCAAGCTCGAAGTGTAACACCCTGTTCCGCTCAAGCGGACTGCCGTCTCAAACGGCAATCGTGCAGCTGTCCCGACCTGCTTTGCCTCGATCATGAAGCAAAGGATATCCAGACTTGTCCCTATAGGAATCCGGCTTGGACTTTCAGAGGCTCGCTCAGACGTATCGCTCTACCGAGGCGAATCATCGCTAAGGTGGGTGGCTACGGTGAACTTGTCTTTGCTTAGCCAGCACACATAAAAATCTGAAATGTTTATGCTAGTCGCTAGGTGATTCACCCCCTGCATGCTAATAAATCCAACGCACCTAGCTAAGGGAATAAATCCCAACTTGTATTGCTTGCTAGAACATGGAAAAGGAAATACTGCTTATATTCAGACCCTCGCATGCTAAGTCCCTTAACGGTTTCATCTCTCGGACTACCTTCGGGCCCGAGCAACGTGCCTGTTTATGTTCCTAGAAACGTATGCTTGTCTGCTTGATAGTTACCGTGTTTTCATCCAAACCCTGGAAGACTACTACGTAGTCGTTCCGTGCCTGAACGAACCTGCAAGTATCCGGGACTGTTAGGTCATCAACGCAGCCCCGAACCAGGGGAATGCATCAAGACAAGTTATTGTACAGAACCAAGATTCAAGTATCCCGTATACTCGTGTACTCGTGTTCCCGTGCACTCGTGTTATCGTGTTCTCGTGTTCTAGTGCACGCGTGTTCTCGTGTATCTCGTGTAATCGTGTTGCCTGAGATTGGTTAAATCGTGTTGCCTGAGATTGGTTAAATCGTGTTGCCTGAGATTGGTTAACCCTGAAGTGCATGTCGCGGACAACTCGGAAATGAGGTATAGTTCCACGGACGGTCACCGGGGCACTGGGGCCACTCCGATCCGGATGGAACTTCAAGTGTGGTTCATCGTGTGCAGGCGAGTGGTTTGCAGCATATCGTGTACTCATTGCATTCCACTTGGCCTAGGACCACATCATGTGTAGTCTATCGTGTGTTGGCGAGATGGTTTGCAACATATCGTGTACTTGGTTGTATTCCATCTTGGCCTTGGACTACATATGCAATCCATCGTGTACGGGCGAGATGGTTCGTAGCGCATCGTGTGCTCTCGTTGCGTTCCACTCTCGTCTGGGATTAGTCCTTTATGGCTTTGCCAGCGACTCATGTTCATATAGATAAGTCATCCTCGCTTAGCGGCTATCCGCGTGCGAGTTACTGCATCGTATCAAGTACAACTGAGCACACCAAATACTGTCCCGTTCAATAACTCTCGTGTTGCATGTTGCATATGCTATGCTCCTGAATGCTTATACTTGCCCGTGTTTGAATTAACAATGTTTGCCTTGGACAGGGAAGGAGAAATGGTAAGTTGGTAAGTCTCGCCGTGTTTCCTCAAACATCGCACGACGCACTGCCCGACACGTTAAGCTATTCAATGTTTGCATGAAACTGATCCTAAGGCAACTAGAAAGACAACTTAATAGTTGTGCACGGAACCTGTATTACGTGTTTGGATTTGTCGAGCGGGCGAGTAGCTTCCCCACCAGTGCATTCAATGTACTGATAATCCACCAGTTTGATATGCAGGGTGCGGCAGAACCTCGTGCGGTGCGGACGCCTCCTTCGTGCGTGCTAAGGCGTGGACAACACTCCGAAGCAACGGTGCGTCCGGGACTGAAGCACATATACAAGACATAAGTTGTGAACATCGCCTGACCATCGCCTGTACATTCATTCCACAGTTGTAGCCACTTGGCACGCTTTTACTGTTTCAGAGAGAGAGGCTTGAGCGACTTGTAATCTCGGCTATACGCCGCCTATAATACATGTTTCATATCAATAAAGAGATTACTTTACTTGTTTCGATGCTTCCGTTATATTTGTCGACTCAGTGAACCTGTTACCGACCGCCTATGCGTTCATGACTCCGCTGCACTCGGACAATCTGTGCGACTCTGTGGCTTAGAACTCTTGCCGCCAGCCAATGAACCATGGCCTTGCACGGGCGTGGCTCACGCTCGTGCGGCATCACGCCCGGATGGGTTAAGCGATCGTTCCGCGGGAGCGCTGGCGAGGGTGATTCCCGCCTAGCGGGAACGGCCGATTTGTCTGCGGGAGATCGGGGCGTGACAGGTTGGTATCAGAGCCTGGCTTCTACGCCTTTGGACTTCAATTCGATATCTCTGTTTCGAAAGCTCGTTCGTGGGTTATGTGCACGCTCTCTCTCAATGCCTCGATGGGATGTTCCAACAATAGGTCTAAATACTTTCAAAATGCGTTTTGAATGTTATGCTTGCTTGTCTGGTTGTATGCTGCGAGTGGCCTTTGTGCCAACCTGTGCGAACCCTTGAGAGTATCGCTAGTAGCTTGTCCGATTTTCACTAACCCTAAGTTTGGTTGAATGCATCTATTCGAGGGACGCCTTGAACTAGTACACCATCGAAGACTTAAGAAAAGGTGTAACTCGAGTGCTAAGACTTCGCTATCACTGAGCTGGTTGACGTGTTCACGCTAGAAGTGCACTTCGAAAGTGTGCACGATCCAGTCTAAGCGATATACTGATTTCGAAGCTTGTGCAAGTGAAGATCCAAATGAACAAGTACAAACGACTTGTCTAGGATTGCCTCAACCCTAGATTTCTGCTTGTCCTTAGTAAGTCTCGAGGACGAGACTTTTTCTAAGTTGGGTAGGATGTAACACCCTGTTCCGCTCAAGCGGACTGCCGTCTCAAACGGCAATCGTGCAGCTGTCCCGACCTGCTTTGCCTCGATCAAGAAGCAAAGGATATCCAGACTTGTCCCTATAGGAATCCGGCTTGGACTTTCAGAGGCTCGCTCAGACGTATCGCTCTACCGAGGCGAATCATCGCTAAGGTGGGTGGCTACGGTGAACTTGTCTTTGCTTAGCCAGCACACATAAAAATCTGGAATGTTTATGCTAGTCGCTAGGTGATTCACCCCCTGCATGCTAATAAATCCAACGCACCTAGCTAAGGGAATAAATCCCAACTTGTATTGCTTGCTAGAACATGGAAAAGGAAATACTGCTTATATTCAGACCCTCGCATGCTAAGTCCCTTAACGGTTTCATCTCTCGGACTACCTTCGGGCCCGAGCAACGTGCCTGTTTATGTTCCTAGAAACGCATGCTTGTCTGCTTGATAGTTACCGTGTTTTCATCCAAACCCCGGAAGACTACTACGTAGTCGTTCCGTGCCTGAACGAACCTGCAAGTATCCGGGACCGTTAGGTCATCAACGCAGCCCCGAACCAGGGGAATGCATCAAGACAAGTTATTGTACAGAACCAAGATTCAAGTATCCCGTATACTCGTGTACTCGTGTTCCCGTGCACTCGTGTTATCGTGTTCTCGTGTTCTAGTGCACGCGTGTTCTCGTGTATCTCGTGTAATCGTGTTGCCTGAGATTGGTTAAATCGTGTTGCCTGAGATTGGTTAAATCGTGTTGCCTGAGATTGGTTAACCCTGAAGTGCATGTCGCGGACAACTCGGAAACGAGGTATAGTTCCACGGACGGTCACCGGGGCACTGGGGCCGCTCCGATCCGGATGGAACTTCAAGTGTGGTTCATCATGTGCAGGCGAGTGGTTTGCAGCATATCGTGTACTCGTTGCATTCCACTTGGCCTAGGACCACATCATGTGTAGTCTATCGTGTGCTGGCGAGATGGTTTGAAACATATCGTGTACTTGGTTGCATTCCATCTTGGCCTTGGACTACATATGCAATCCATCATGTACGGGCGAGGTGGTTCGTAGCGCATCGTGTGCTCTCGTTGCGTTCCACTCTCGTCTGGGATTAGTCCTTTATGGCTTTGCCAGCGACTCATGTTCATATAGATAAGTCATCCTCGCTTAGCGGCTATCCGCGTGCGAGTTACTGCATCGTATCAAGTACAACTGAGTACACCAAATACTGTCTCGTTCAATAACTCTCGTGTTGCATGTTGCATATGCTATGCTCCTGAATGCTTATACTTGCCCGTGCTTGAATTAACAATGTTTGCCTTGGACAGGGAAGGAGAAATGGTAAGTTGGTAAGTCTCGCCGTGTTTCCTTAAACATCGCACGGCGCACTGCCCGACACGTTAAGCTATTCAATGTTTGCATGAAACTGATCCTAAGGCAACTAGAAAGACAACTTAATAGTTGTGCACGGAACCTGTATTACGTGTTTGGATTTGTCGAGCGGGCGAGTAGCTTCCCCACCAGTGCATTCAATGTACTGATAATCCACCAGTTTGATATGCAGAGTGCGGGAGAACCTCGTGCGGTGTGGACGCCTCCTTCGTGCGTGCTAAGGCGTGGACAACACTCCGAAGCAACGGTGCGTCCGGGACTGAAGCACATATACAAGACATAAGTTGTGAACATCGCCTGACCATCGCCTGTACATTCATTCCATAGTTGTAGCCACTTGGCACGCTTTTACTGTTTCAGAGAGAGAGGCTTGAGCGACTTGTAATCTCGGTTATACGCCGCCTGTAATACATGTTTCATATCAATAAAGAGATTACTTTACTTGTTTCGATGCTTCCGTTATATTTGTCGACTCAGTGAACCTGTTACCGATCGCCTATGCGTTCATGACTCCATTGCACTCGGACAATCTGTGCGACTCTGTGGCTTAGAACTCTTGCCGCCAGCCAATGAACCATGGCCTTGCACGGGCGTGGCTCACGCTCGTGCGGCATCACGCCCGGATGGGTTAAGCGATCGTTCCGCGGAAGCGCTGGCGAGGGTGATTCCCGCCTAGCGGGAACGGCCGATTTGTCTGCGGGAGATCGAGGCGTGACACGAAGTAGTTGCAAAGTTCTTGATTTGAAGAGGAGTGGGGACTGTTCTGAAGAGAGAGCAGTTTGCTCTCTGGGTTTTGAACCCAGATACAGTGGGCTGGGTGGGTTATGAGGAAGTGAATGGGTTTGGGGCTTCGGGCTAACACATGGGCTGAATCAAGAAAATTGAATAGAAATAAACAGGGAACTCATCCCTATTTATAGGGTTCTATGGAGGTTTCTAAACCTAGTTGGGTAAGGTGGGTTCTAGAAAGGTTTGGTTAGGATAGTTAAGTGAATATTTTAGAGTCTCTTTAATTAACCATATGACTAATTACCTAATGACCGAAATACCCTCATTTAATTTCTATTTTATAAATCCATGTCATTGCTAATGGGAGCCGTGCTACTATTACAATTATTATTATTATTTCACAAGCCACTCCATCTTCCTAATTAATTACTATTTAAAAACATTTTTGTTTTTAAGAAATTTCTTTTAAAAATAATTTCAGGCTATAAATAAAAACTTAATATTGATTTTAATATTTTTATTTAGGAATATATTTTTTGAACTAGAAATTTTTATTTGAAAAAACATTTTATTAGAATTCTGGTAAAAGGGAGTTACAAGAATACTTTATCAAAATCTATTGAGTGTAGCCTTTAACTACCAGTCTCGCTTTGTGTCGAGGGCGAGTAGCATCTTCTACCTGCTTCACTCTGAATACACATCAATTCTTCAAATCCTTCTTGCCCTTTTGGCAACTACACCAGCTTATAAGTGGAGTTCTTGTAAGGAACTCATCTCTTCTTGCAAGGTCTGCATCCTCCCATATATGTATTCATCTTCTATCGCCTCTGCAAAAACTTTAGGCTCTCCTCCATCAGTCAATAGTACATACTCATCTAGTGAGGACATCATAGATGGTCGATGCTCTCTCGTGCTCCTTCTCAAAGGAACCTCTGGTGTTGGTTGTATATCAACAACCTCATTCCCTTTAGGAACTAGCTCCCCGGCATGCTCATCCTTCTTAGGGTCACCCTGACAACCATCAGCAAGCTAATAATCAAGGTTAAGAGCATCTCCATATACTGCCTCTCCCATTACTGGATTCTCTACAGTATCCTCTAAAAATAGCTCGAAGCGTGATGACTCTAACTCAAGTAATTTCTCAGCTTCAAAAGGCATCTTGGAAACCTGAGTATTGGTCATGGCCTGATCCTCGATGAATACTTTGTCCCTACTTCTATAGAGCTTTATTTCTACTGAGTCGCAGAGTCTATATCTAAACTCATCCCGACCATGGCCAAAAAATAAACTATCTCGTCTTCGGCTCAAGTTTGGATCTCTCGTCCTTCGCTATATGCATGAAAGCCTTACCACCAAATACTCGAAGGTGACTGTATGATGGTTCCTTATCGTACCATACTCCATCATACATATGATCCTGCAAAGGAGCACTAGAAGATAAATTAATAACATAAGAAATAGTGTTAAGAGCCTAACCCCAATAACTGCTAGATAAATTTGCTTCTGACAGCAATTATCGTATTGTCTCCATCAGTGTTTTGTTTATAAGCTCTTCTACACCATTGACCTAAGGTGTCTTTGGCAGAGTCTTCTGGTATCGAATCCCGTGCTCTTAGCAATAAGCATCAAAGGTACCAATGTATTCGTCGTCATTGTCGAACCGAACACACTTTAACTTATTGTTTGTCTTCATTTCAATAGAGGTCTGAAACTATTTAAAAGTACGCAGCACTTGATCCTTGGTATTTATAGCATAGACCCAAATATTTATGGAACATTCATCAATAAAAGTCACAAAATAAGAAGCACTACAAATATTATTTTACCTTCATTGGATCGTAGACATCCGAGTGAACTAACTCGAGCAACGTCGGCTTCCATGAACTTAGGTAACTTTGGAAGGACACCATATTTTGTTTTTCAATCATAGAGTGCATACTTCTCTCCAATTTTGTAGACTTTAATCCTGGATTCACTTTTCTGTTCAACAAGTAGCTCATTTCTTTCTCGTTGATATGGTGAAGCCACTTGTGCCATAATTCAGTAGATACATCACTTATTGCGTTCACCTCATGTTCCTCATGTTTGTTCCCTTCTATATAGTTGAGAGCAGACTTCTTGCTTCCTCTAGCAATCACCGTAGAACCCTTGGAAATCTTACACTGACCGTTTCTAAAGAGATTGAAGAATTCCTTATCGTCCAACTTTCTTAGGGGGGGTAGATTGTAAACCCCCTGATTTTTCAGGATTTTTAAAAATTAAATTTCATAATTTTCTGGATTTTTTTATAATTTTTAACTAATTAAAATCAAGGTATTTGGAATTAAATAATTTTAAATGATGTTAATAAATATTAAAATATTATGAAAATAATAATTTTAGGTGTAAAATAAAATATTAGACATAGGGTAATTTTTCTGGAATTTATTGGACCCCGAAAACATTTTTAAAGACCTAAAATGTAATTAATTATTAAACCAAAATAAACCCTAAATAAACCCGGTTTATTTTGACCCAAACCAACCCGAACCGGACTGGACCCGGTCTAGCTGAACTGGGCCCAACCCTAGTAGGTCGGATCCGGGCCCGTTAGCCGACCCGACCAGTTTTGACCCGACCAGATGCTATAGTGGAATCCTAATTCACCCGAACCCCGACCCATCGCCTTCCTCGGCCGCCCGTTTCCGCCGCCGGCCACCTCTTCGCGTCCCCGCGCCGCTCGACCTTCCCACTCCCGCAACCGCAGGCTCCCCCGCTCCCCGGTGCCGCTTCGCCTACCCCGCTACCGCCCGGCCCTTCTCCTCCCTCTGCTCCTATAAATACCCCGACGAGCCACTGTTGTCCTCCGCCCTCCGCCCTTCCCTCCGTCTCCTTCGCCTCTGCCTCCCTCCTCTGCTCTAGCCACCCCAACCATCTTCGGCATACCCGACGACCTCGATCTCCCCCATCACCCTCAGCCCCGAGCCCCGGCGAGCCGCCTCCGTCTCGACCTCACCGGCAGCAGCAGCAGTGGTCCGCCTCCGCCTGAGCCCGCCACCAGCGCCATCCCCGGCCAGCTCCGCCGAGCTTCCCCAGCGCCGACGATGCCCCAGCCGCAGCACAGTGCAATGGCATAAACCCTAACCCTAGCCGCTGTTTCGTGTCGCGCCGTCTCGCGGACACGAGTAATTTCAGTCCTTTCCAGAGCCCTGTTCAGGTAGTTGTTTCTCTCTCCTTGCTGCCCCATTTTTTGTTTCGTCTGCTGTGACGCAAACCCTGTGTAACCCTCTCGATACCCGTATAACCCGCTCGGTGTGTCGCGTCCTGTGGAGATCGCGAACTGCAATCCAAAATCAGGAAAATATTCCCTATATTTTTTCCCGGAACTGAGTGCGCCCCGCCAAACTGGATGACTTGGTCGTGTGCGGACTTCACCGAAAGGTGTGTGCCGTTAATACGGACGTGTGGGATTTCACGGAAGTTAATTTGGATGTGCGTGCACACCGAAATCAACGAGTATCCATCGACAACGTCCCGTATCGGCCCTGTTCTGGAACTCGTTGTAACTTTGTGTACACATGTCGGATCGAAACGAAACTTGCGCCATCGGACTCGTAGAAATACGCTGGTCCTGTGACCCATGTTTGGTTTGATTCTGAGAACGTTGACAAAATTACGTATCGTGGGCCCCACGACTCCACTTGACGGGTGGTTTTGTGATTGGCTCATCAGAATCCAGTTCTGGAGATTCTGTTGGATTCGTATCGTCGATCTGGACTTGTTGACACTAAGTTTGACAAATTTGGAGAATATTGTCTCTGACACGTTTTTCGGTACAAAGTGGCCCACATGTGGACCCCGCTTTGACCAAGAACTGTCATTTTTGCCCCTGTGTCCAAATTGGACTCAAGGACAGGTATTTCTAGCTAGTTGATGTATTATGAATCTGATAGTGATGTTTATTTCAACAACCGGAGGAGTACCTGCAAATCCCGCTGATACCAGAGCTACAGTTGGAGTCAGAACCCCAGGCAAGTGTACCTTGCCAAAACTTGCAGTACCTGCTTCATATTGTTGTCTTGATTTATTCATATGTTGTACATGCCTAACCTAAGACCGTGTGACATTACTTAGCGTCCGACTAATATTCGGGTGCCAACACCGTACGCGGAGTTGTGTAACGTCACCTAGAGATGGATATCGAGACCCTTTACATTCTCGTGCTTGCATTATCAAGTACGACATACCTCAGGACACCTGACATTATTCATGAGATAGAATCTTCCTGAGATATTCATGGTGATTCTGTATAGGTTACAGGTTTCATGACATATTCTTTTGCTTAGATATTATATAACTTGTTGCATTAGTTATGATCCTACGTGACACGGACATGAGACGTATGATTACATTGGGTGGGAAGATACACACAGGCTACAAGTTGATTATATTATAACAGCGTCATAGTCTCTCTCCGAGCTAGACAACTGCATGATATCACTGCTACCGGCTCCCCGACATAAAGCTTGTAGTGGTCTCAGCTTGAGTTCTAGTGATGCTCTCATCTTGAATATCACTTAGCTAGTTATATAGTTTACCCTATTGATTCATTATTGCTGCACTACATTTATTTTGGCTTGAGTTATTTTGTACCTTGCTATGTCCCCTGAGGACCTGGATCCGAATTATGTTCCCAGGTATAGCAGACGAGATCTACCCCGAGGTATACGGGACAGGAGCATTAGCAGGAACAGGAGCAGGCACTGGAGCAGTACCAGATCCAGTAGACGAGTGATCACCGAGGCTATCTTCTGAGTATATGCTTTATCCATACTCAGTATTTGTTGTTGTTATCTTTATTTCTGTATCTTGATTATTGTATCAGACTCATTATCGGGTTGTTTCCCGAGTTTATGTTTTATTGAGATTGATCTTGCTTTATGATTCTGATATTGTTGTACTACTGCTTAAGTACATCCTGATGGGTCCATTAAATTGGCTTTGCCCATCGGTGTGTGCTGTGGCCATTGCCACGTGTGTAGTCCCTCGATATATTGGGACTGGGACGTGACACCGTTTCCAAAAAGATTGAAGAATCCCTCATCGTCCAACTTTCCAACTAACACCAGGTTGAAATAAATAGCAGGTACATGACAAACATCTTTGAGAACAATAACTATGTTTGTCTTGGTTCTCAAATGAATATATCCAATAGTAATAGTTTTTGACACAACTCTGTTGCCCATTTCGTTACTCCACAGTCTCATATTGTGTAAGTGACAAACAATGTCATGTTGTGAGATACGTGCGTTGAAATCTCTGAGTCCATCAACCAAGAATTATCATTGCATGAAAGGTTCATAACTACCTTATCACCTATAATAATAATATTGCCTCTGTATGCCAAGGCAGCCGTTGTTGTGTTCTCACCTTGCTTCACCTTGTCGCCCTTCTTTCTCTCTTCCAATAAAAATAGTTTCGCTTAATGTGCCCCTTCTTGCCACAATGGTAGCATTCGAAGTCCTCCTACCGACTGTTGGACTTGCCTCTGCTCTTGTCTCAGTCATTGTCTGAACCATTGCTTTTACTTCTTTTGTGGCTCTTTGAAACAAGTGTCTCTGAATAAGATAAAGATAAAGTGCCCTGTGATTTTCTGTGCATCTCTGTATTTAACAACCCGCTCTTGGCAAACTTTGGCCTAACCACACCTTTTGGAGTAGAAGAAATCATTGACACTCATACAATTTTCCATGAGTCTGGCAACGTACGAAGTAACCACAGCCCCTAAACTTCGTCATCGAACTTTACTCACATAGAGGATAACTAGTCAACCATGCCTTCGAACTTACTCAGGTGATCCGTAATTGATGTATAATCATTGTACCTCGGACTCATCACCATTCGGATAAGGAACAACTTGTTTACCCCGGTCTTCTTTGAGTAGTGGCTTCTCCCAAAGAATTTTTGTACCCAATATTGGCGACATGATTGTACACATTCTCATCCAAGAACTTTCGGATATACCCACATACATGTATATGCTCAAATTTCAATCTTCATCGAATTTATCACAAGGCTTCTCAAAAGTAAACACAGAAAGATGCAACTACTTGACGAACAATAAATCTTTCATTTTGCTCCACTAATAGTAGTAATTGGAACTGTTTAGGTTTACTATGTGTACCAGACTTGCGTCCATCTCTTCTCCTTGGCTTGACTGTCAACTTTGAATTCTAGTACTTTGAACCCAGAGCTTTGATACCATTTTGTTAGTATCAACAAAACCAAAAGCTCTGATACAACTTTTCTTGGAATGAACCATGAAAATCATTCCCCTAAACCATAAAGACTGCAAAAGAACTAAAGTAAAGTATAGAAAACCAAATTGCCAAAATCACAAAGAGCCAACACAAACAAATAATTTTGGCATGGAAAATACTTGCAAAAAAATCACAGGGTGATCGGAATCCAACCCTAAAAAGCCTCTACAAATACAATAAGAAGATACAGACTCTAAATCGGATCACCACAACTACTTGGAAGCAAAAAATCGCTTACCGACTCCCGAAGAACAAAAGACCATGAAAGAAATTACCCTCAAAGGTCTCTCCCTCAAAGTAGACGTCAATCCACCTCTCTCTCTCTCTCTAAAAGTTGCTAAGCATGATCTCTCTCTAGTACATTGATCTTCATCTTTTTATGGTTTAGGAAATACCTATATATAACCTCTCAAATTTACAGCTAATCTGGATCATTGATTTGATCCAATAGTAAAACAAAACACCCATAACTCGTACAGCCCGACTCGACCGAACTCAGACCAAGTTTGGTTTGCCACTAGTTCTATCTAATACTAGCCGAGTTCAGACTAAACTAGGTAAGACCGAATTAAGACCAAACTCAGGCAGGTTTGGATAGAACCTCAAACTATTGTGCAATAAACTCTGCTTTGACTCCTTCATCTTTTTAAGCTTCTCTTACACACTGATGGCATCGCTCATCACACTCTTGGGTATTCTTCGCATAAGTTAGGAACAAAAGGTAGAAATCGTTCCCCCAAACCAAAAAAACTGTGAGAGAGCCGAGCAATAAAAATACAAAAAACTAATTTGCCAAAATCAATTAGGGATAATGTGATGTGAGTTTTGGTTTGCCAAAAGAAAAATATTTGACAAACCACATCAAATTACAATAAGTCATTGTGTACATATATAGTTCTTTCCTTTAATCAAGCTTTGCTCCTCCGCTAATCAAAATTACAAAATCTAGTTTAGCTAAATATCGAAACCAACAAAAGAAAAAGAAGAATATTAAATTAGGCCAATTAGACATGAGTAAGGAATTTTCATAAAAGTTGGATCAATATGGAAGAAGAAGAGGAGATTGGGATTGGATCGGTAAAAGCAAAGATAACGCACCTAGCCGACAGTTAGGGATAGAGAGGAGGGGGTATGTAGCAAAGCCATCAGATGACATGGAATTTTACCATAAACTAATTAATAAGTCATTCCAAAAGAAGAGTGAATTATATATATATATATATATATATATATATATATATATATATATATATATATATATATATGGATATTAAACCATTCATTCTCAACCACAATTTTTTTTTGAAATATGTGATTGTAAAGTATGATGACGTGGCAGCAACTTTGTGGGATAATTTTTAACCACATGATTCAAAAAAAGAGTGGTTGAGATTGTTTGGTACAATATTGGTACAATAATATTGATGCAATATCCTACCCCTCATTCAAAATATGTAATCATATGCGTCTAGATTTGGTTTGGTTGGGGGATATTCATGCAATCACAATCCCCCATTAATTATTATTAAAGTATAGGGATCCTTCTTAAAAAGTAAAGAGATTGGTACCCTTACCTTTTCAAATAATAGCTAGTGTAGACTAAAACTTACTGTTTTATAGCTAGCTTTTAGTGAAAATCTTGTGGTTCAAAAAAATCCCTAAGAGAGATATGAACAAAAGTCTATTTATGAGTAATACTTAGGCAAGCTCTCATATCTTCTTACAAGTAATTACAACTGTACTGGCATTACCAAGGGTAGGGTTGTGCAAATCATAATTTTTGACCTAAAATCGATCTGAACCGACCCAAAATAACAATTTGGGTCAGTTTCCAAATAAACATATCGGAGTTCGTGTCACGCCCCAGTCCCAAAATATATAGGACTAGGACACGTAAGCATGCCAGCCGTATGAATATTGCACTCCAATATATGGAAACCATAACACACGTACGCTGTAATATGAATAACAATTCACCAGTGGTAAACATATATATCTCAGAGCATAACTAAATCTCATCCACAGAAATTATATATAAATAAATGACTAGTATCTATGAACTAGATCTCAATATGAGGTATCTCAAGATGATAGTCGGATGGAAACAAATCCACTGTCGAACTAGAATATAGAATAAACAAGATAAATACAATATAAGTACAACCTCTAACAATCACGAGGCTCGAAAGGGAAGACCTCCTCGCAATATAAGTAGCAAGTCCGGATCTGCGCTCCTACGAATACTCATGAACATCTACACCTGGAAAGGGACCAGGTCCTCAGAGGGACATAACAAGATACACAGAAGTATGCCATAAAGTAAATACTAAATAAATAAAAGGGTGCGCTAACCATCTAAGTGAATGCAAATTTGAGGACAACTTTGAGTGTATGGAAAAGTGTAGGCTAGACATATGCTGACGTAATTCACCAATCAGCATGACCGGCTAGTATATGCCACATATGCTCCCATACAAGGGCATTGTATAACGTCCATCTCCGAAGAGCATGGCATCTGTATAATATAACGTCCATATCACTCCGAAGAGTGTGGCATCTGAATAATATAACATCCATATCACCCCGAAGAGTGTGGCATCTGCATAGTATATAACGTCCATATCACTCCGTCGAGTGTGGCATCTGAATAAAGGAAGAGGGTGTCCCATACGCCTACAAGTCGTCCTCCCCGCCCAATGTAGATATACAAGTCATAAACACGATGTGGACATCTCGTACTATAATGCAAGTCTCTATAGAAAGAAACAACTAAGCTAATTACCGTTACACGTGTTGCTCACACCGATGGCCAGTCGAGTATGAGACACGCGTCCCTACATAAACTCACTCTGTGACGTGTAATGATACGTGTCAAGGCCTAGGGAGTCATACCAATAACTCCGCAACTTTAGGTGGGTCTACTAGACTCTAGGTCAGACACAAGTACTAACGTCAACGCATTCGTTAACTGCACCCAAGTCTCTCTCGGATGCGCACAGTTATATAATCTAAAATAATAAACATGCAACTAAATATATAACTAATTTAAATAGTACACAAGGCAAGGTATACTTGCCTGGCAAGAGAGCTGCAAAATATAACGTCCAGATGTCAAACACAAAGAGTCAGAAACTACGGTCTCAGAATGAACGTCTTCGAATACTGAAATAAATATCACCAACGTTTCCAGAATAAGCAAAATAGCTAGAAAATACTACCCTTTCGTCCAATTTGGACATAGGGGCAAAACGGTAATTTCAGGTCAAAGCGGGCTCTGCGTGTGGGGCCACCTTGCACCGAAAAGTGTGCCAGGGATAAAGGTCTCTAAATGGGACAAATTATAGGTCAAACAAACTCTAACTGTCAGTACGAACTCAACGGTATATCCAAATGTGGATCCGGGTGAGCCGAACACAATTTTGCCCAAAAAGTCAACCGTGTGGCCCGCCAATAGGCGACTTGGTCAACTGTCTCAGAATTATGTGAAAATTAGGTCACAGGACTAGCATGATACCACGAGTCCAGTGGCACAAGTTTTGTCGTATTCTGACGAGCGTGCACTAAATGCGCAGGACTTTGCAAAAGTTATGATACGGAAGATTTTCTGTGGACACGGGCTGATTCTGACACGCACACGGGTCCAAATCCGTTTCCGTGAAAACCCATATGTCCGGGTATACTGTGCACACCTTTTGGTATACTTGGTACACGACGGGGCGGTTCCGTTTAGCGGGGCGCGCTCCGTATCACAAGTTTTGGAAGTTGAAAAAAGTATATTTTTATGATTTTCTACCTGATTTAATTCTACATACAACAACAAATAAATTATTGTATTTAACAGAAAATAAACTAGGTTAGGTGGTCTTCACATACCAAAAATAAAAACCAAATTCGGATCTCTGTGGTGGGAGATACGAGTCCGTGAACATAGGTCATCGTAACAGAATTTTTTGAGATTAAAATGTTGCGATTTTTTATCGACTTGGCGTCGATTTTTACCTAGGTTTGTGCGTTGTTCGAGATATACTAATGCACAGTATCGGAAGGGGGATAGGTCGCAAACATACCGGTGAAGACGAGATCGAGTTTGGTCGAGCGGGGGCGCGGAAAACGGGGCTTGAACACAGGTACGTCGCAATAACTTTCTACAGTCGCGACACGGCGTTGGTCGCGGTCGGCCGGGGTTGATCGCGGCTGTCTACAGCGGATCTGGGGTCTCGACGTCGCGGTGGATGGAGTCTCGACGGAGCGGGGTGGAGGTCGTGCTAGGTCGAGATGGTTTAGAGGCGTTAGGGTTTATCAATTATAGTATATATATATATATATATATATATATATATATATATATATATATATATATATATATATATATATATATATATATATATATATATATATATATATAGCGGGGAGGGGGGGTTCACGCGCGGGGGGGGTGTGATGGGGTTGTAGCTGCTGCTGAGTTGTTTCTTAATGGTTGCGGGTAGCAACGAGTTAGGTTAGGGTTATAAGTTAGGGTTTAGATCCATTAAATCTAATTTCTTTTTCTTTTATTTCTATTTTTATTTTTTTCTATTTTCTTTTCTATTCTATTTTCTTTTACTAACTTTATATATATATATATATATATATATATATATATATATATATATATATATATAAAATTCTAGAATTTTATATTGGTGCATACAATAAATCTATCAACTGTCCTCAGGGTCTCCTACATGAAAATAATTAGGAAAAAATTATAATTGCTCCACAAAATCTCTAAATGCATAATTACCTAAAAATAAAATCCAATAAATTTTATTTCTTCTAGTTAGCTAATAATTACTATAATTTAATTTAATAATTACTTAAATAATTTATACCGTTTTTAGAACTTGGGGTTTTACAGTTCGATTTTGGGTTTTAAGGAAACTAATTTTTTGATTCGGATTGTGGGTTTCAGACTTTAGGAATAGTTGATATTGTATTTGTTGTCGATAGTGACACCAGAACATAATAGCCTGGAATGGACATTGGATCCATGTAAGAGATGTAATTTGCCAGGAATGGCTCATTCTGAGTGGTATATGCCCCCACCCTCTTAGTTATGTTATGTGTCTTGACCCTTTCATAGTGAATGATAAGTCTATTTGTGAGAAATAGGAATATGCCGAGACTTAGTTCGGAGTCATGTTTGTTGCATTATGATTTCAAGTGTCAATTGATAATTTTGTTTCGGATGATCTGTAGAAGACTCTTGATAGTTAATGTTATATGAATTCGGGAAGTATAAAGTGGATGCCTTAGCGGAGAATAGGGACATAAATTTTATATAGATTCATATGGTGACTTGAATCAATTGGGTTAAAAGTTTCAAATTCAGAATAAATGCTTGGGTATTACTGTTGGTAACTTATTAGACAAATTATACCAATCAAATGGTGAATAATTATTGGAAATTAGTTGGATAGAAATTTTATGTTGGACATCAATAATTTGGTTGCATAATTGGATGGTTACTTAGAATGTTGCGAGAGACCCAAAGGATATGGAGAATGGTTCCATTGATATTAGGTGTTCAATTGCGGTTACATGCCTAGTTCAAGGATAACATAAGTGATGTGGAAACCATGTTGTATAGGATGAATAGTTTTGCATATGTCCATGGACGCTTGAATGATTAAGATGTATCATAGAGTAATGAATGTTGACCCTTGAACATTTTGGTTGTATGAATATTAATTGATCAATATATGAACTCATCAGATTTAAAATAGACTATTTGACCCTTGTTGCATATAGTTATGGAAGTTCTTTACTAGACTTTAATGGGGGTATAAATGAATATTGCGATGTAGCAAGATGTGATAGACTTGTCAGTAGATAAGGTAGAAGCAAGCAAAACAGTTAGTTGGCATATAAATTTTGTCGAATGATAGTTTAGTTATAAGATTCTTGACATATAGAGTAAGACGGTATCATTATTGATGCTGGATGATCTGTAACATGGTCATATGATCAGTGTATAGTAATTTGTGGATACTTATTGAACTAGGTTTAATGAATGGGAATTTCTTTTGTAAGACTTTGATGAGGTGACACAAAATAAATGGATGGTTAATGTGAACTATTACAAGTTGACCCTGATTATTTTTGGATGGATTTGTATAGTGGATGCAATCGAATGGAATATGTATATATGGTTACCTTATTTGATTGGTTAATAAGTTTTGGACCGTATGAATGGTTTGAATATATAGAAATTGAGTATAAGTTGGAGAGGAATGGAAAGCAAAGATTATAAATTATAGACTATGAAGTAACTATACTGGAATTGTGGATGTGAATAGTTAACTTGGTTTCATGAATAAAATATATATGTAGGAACTTGTGTATGATATAAGAATGTGAATTAGACAAAGCATGTGATTGCATGATTATGCATGTGACAAGCTGAGAATTTTGAAGTTGGATTGATAAATTTGCATGATAATTTTGAAATTCGGACAATAAAGTTACTGGAGTAACTTTGTCAAATTCACTACCAAAATATGATGAAATAGCAACATTTTTAGCGAAGTCTTAATAAAATGTCGCTAATATTAAAGACTTGAGCGGCTCCAAAAATAAACGTCGATATACATCGCTGTTGGCGAGATATAGCGACAATTAGCGACTGTACTTCAGTTTTTTAAAGAATAGTCGTTATAAGCTTCTTTAATGTCGTTAAACGTCGCTGAGTTTTTTGATTTAGCGACGTATTTACCGACGTTTTTTTAGTGTAGTTTTTAGCGACGTCTTTAACATCGCAAACATTTCAATTAGCGCATTTAACGACGTCTATTGATGACGTGGTTAATTTTTTACTTTTTAATTAGCGATGTTTAGCGACGTCTATTGATGACCTCTCTAATTTTTTAATTGGCGACGTTTAGCGACGTCTATTGATGACGTTGCTAAACTTTTTAATATAGATTTCAGGATTTTATTTTCCCCCATTCTATCGATCCCCAAAAATTTGAAACCCCCTCTCTTCCCCCCCCTCCAACGTCCTCCTCCTCCCCCTGTCCCTACCCCCGTACCGACTCCCCCACAACCCCCCTACTTCGGCTCCCCACCCCCCAAGCTCCCCCCTCCCGTACGGCTCCTCCATTCCTGCATGGTGGCTCCTCCCCTCCGACGACCTCGGACTTCTCCTCCGCCTCTAGGTAAACCCTAACCCTATATCTCTCTCTCACCGATACAGACACAATATGACACAGACACGACACACACACACACTAACATAGATATGACACACACATACACTGACACACACACGACATACAGTCATAGACACACACACTGAGACAAACACGATACACGACCGCCTCCCTCGCCCCCCCACCATGACGTGGCCGTATTTGCCCCCCAACCCCGACACAAGCGACCCCAGACGCGCCTCCTCCCCCTCCGGCACCGCTCCTCCTCTCCGGTGTAGTCCTCCTCCGTCGACCCCACTCTCAGGCGCTCCTCCTCCCTTCCTCCCGGCTCGGTAAACCCTAACCCAGACACGGACACAACTAGGACACACACACATACTGGACACAATCAAGACACATGGACACACACAGGACATTGTTGTAATTTTGAGTGTTGGGTTTCAAAATTTTACTGGGGGATAGTCTTATGAACATTGTTATAACAAACTGTATAAAGTTTATGATTTCGTTCATGTCATGTCGCGGGCTAATATTCTTGTACGGCACTTTTATTGGAAGAACAATATTGTTTTTATACTAGAAATCTTGTATTCTTATATAATAGATTTTGATCTTCTAGAAGGTACTATAGTTTGATGCTAAAAATTACAATGTTAGATATCATATGCAATAGTAGCTACCAATGTCCATTGGATCATAAATTAAGTTAGGTTCGCAGTATCGATATCGGAATCTTTATCTTGTTTCTGAGAAAATTAGATATCTGGTTTGTCTGTTCAGAAAATATATACATATACGTATAGTAGACACAAAATACACTATTAATTCATGTACAGTAAAATTATACGATTTAAGTTACCCTATGCTAAAAAAGGAGTTTTAATATTCAAAGTTGGATAGACATTTTATCTTAAAACATTTAAAAGTATTCGATAATATTTGCACCCATTGTATGGGTCCAGGATGATTCAATATCATCAAATATGGATGTCTAATTTAGTATCGGAACCGTATCCGTATAAAGAACAATTATAAACATGCTAAGACCCACATTTCTCTCCGAGAGAGAGACTATATTAATTAATATATTACTCCCCTCATAGTATCTGGTTCGAGCCCAGATCCATTTACATCATATATGGATATTAAAAGTAGTATATGAACAACCCATATTCACTTGGACAAAATATATATAAATATGGTAACACCTATATTTTTTTCTCCAAATTTAACTCATCCAATAATATACTGCTTTTTTCATATTCCTAGCTGGTCCAAGTCCACATCCATAGAGATCGTACCTTGTTATCAAATTTAGTACCCAAAAAATATCAATATTCACTGGAGAAAACAAAGACAAATATGGTAAAGCTACTTTTGCTCCTTATCGACTCCTATATAGCTAACCTACTAAAGAGTATTTTGGAGTGTTCGTCGTGTGTGTGATGCGTGTCTAACATGACATGACACGAATACGACATATTTTTGGAGTGTCCGCACTTCCTAGGGAAAGATAAATTATTCTTTGCACCATAATAACATATTTTGGCTATGAAAGATACAAATGAAGCAACAAGGACCATTTTTGGCATTTTTACTCTCAATGAACAATAAGTTCGATGTGGCTAAGATAAATAAAAAGGGTAATCATCTGTGCTAATGTATGAAAGAACCTCCCCAAGATTATAAGTTACCATGATTTACTTTTTTGATAGTGAACTAGAGGCCACTTGAACAGTCAGGAATGACATTCATAGGCAACTATGACAAAACGTAGCTAAATGATCCAGGGCATGAAGAGTTTGTTCCAAGCAAATTGTTGGCCCTCGATAACTTGAAGCTCTTTCATATCATTTACTACTACTATCTCACCAAAGTTCAATCTCCAGCTCATATTTACCAACTCACATGTTTGTGGCACTCCTATTTACCAGCTCCTATTTACCACTATCTCACCAATGTAATATACTTCAACCTCACAGCATTATCTTACAAGATATTTCACTAGTTACTACTTACTAGCACTATCAAATGTACTATTGAACCCATATATTACACAATTCTATTTTCCTGTTGTTCATTAACAATGTAAAATGTCTAAATTGCAACAAAAAAATACTATATATGAGTACAATAACATAAACATATAAAACTAAAATATTGACATAAAATTACACCTGTAGAATTCTTTAATTACATAAAAAATTTGAAAATCTATTTTTTTTCACAAAAAGAAAGAAGTATATCATATAACTTATATATTTTTTTCAGAAACATGAATATTAGTAGAACAAGGAAACAATGGAGCACAAAATAGTCCATCAGACACAAAGTTCACCATAGAAGCAAACTTAGCAAAATTCATAGAAACCAGAACCATTAGGCAGTGAAGCAGTACAAGTCCCCATGTAGATGGACTACACGTAAGAAACCATCTATTAATTATGTACTACTTCCCATTAACTATAAATTTTTACCAATGATGCACATTTTTATCAAGTCCTTGGCTACCTCAGTATGCAACATGCTTATGGAGTGATGCTAAATTAAGTTGGGTTCACAGTATCGATAAATAAGTATTTGCAGTTTTGTATTCGGATAGTTTATAAAATATTTAGTAGTTCCCAAATTAAGGAATTAGTTGGGGCACTTGTTATAAAATTAATATTGGATATTGTAAACTTGTATGCTGCCATAATAATTGTCACATTAATTACAAAAACAAAGATTATTATGAGACCTCTAGAAAACTATAATGTATATTTTATTGTTGTTGTTTGAATATATATATATATATATATATATATATATATATATATATATATATATATATATATATATATATATATATATATATATATATATATATATATATATATATATATATATATATATATATAACACCATCCTCATTCAACTCTATCTAGTGTGGCACCAAATCTTGGAAAACATGACGAGTTTGAACTTAGTATCGGCTGATACCGACCCGATATGGCCGATACTGATACATGTACTATATTTTAATATGGAACGTAATATCTATTTTAACTATATGGATACATATATTTATATCTGTTATCAATTATATTTTTTGTTTCCATCTATCTTACCAGATGGCACCCATGACCCGAGCACATGTACGTCGCTTGAGAGTGGTACCTCCTACTGTTAAGGAGGAAGTGGTACTTCCTAATGTTAAGGAGGAAGTGACTATTAAGGAGGAAGTGACACCTCCTACGGTTAAATTAGAAGCGTTTGTTAAGGAGAAAGTGACAACTCCTACTGTTAAGGAGGAAGTGGTACCTCCTACTGTTGGGCAAGCACCAGCTCAGAGGGGGAGTTCTGTCACCCAGTACCTATAGTGGAGATTGATCACCTCGATGCTACTTATGCAAAGTATCTGAGGGACTGGGTTCTGCCCTAGCGTATTGGATTTCCTTTAGAGATTGAGAAATTGGATAAGACTTATGGTGTAACTGTGATACTTTTATTGTGCTTATTGTGTGACTGTGATACTTTTATATTATGCTTTTTGTGTGACTGTGATACTTTTATTTTGTGTTTATTGTGTGACTATGATATTTTATATACTTTTGTGATATTTTGTACCCATAAAATTCAATGGAGGGTTGCTCCGGGTCAGTCTATTTTTATGAACTATTATAAGTCTGTGTATTTCTTTTATTCATATTAAATGTATGTTAATTTACCAGTGTTGAGTGTTCCACCAAAGGGGTCGGTGAACCCAGAGAATTCAACGGAGGGTTGCTCCGGGTCTATTTATATAAATTAGGAATTCATAAACTGCAGGAAGATTGGTTTGGAAACTATTTTACATTCTTTTTTATTTTTCACTAAAAATTTAGCGACGTTTAGCGACGTTTATATATGTCAACAAATACGTCGCTGAATACGTCGTTGAATGTCGCTAAATTGCTGATATTACAGCATTTGCCAAGTCAATAAAATATCGCAATATGTGTTGCAAAACGTCGCTAAACAGACAAAAATTTAGCGACGTTTAGCGACAAAAAATATGTCGCTAATTTAGCGACATTGAGTCGCTAAACGTCACTAATATGAAAAATATTAGCGACGTAAATACGTCGCTAGAAAATATTGTTATAGCGACGTTTTGCGGCATTTTTTTGTCAGCGACTAGCTTAAATGCGACTTCATTAAAACGTCGCTAATTACGTCATAATTTTGTTAGCGACGTTTTTAGGCCATTTAGCGATCGACATGTTCCCTTGGACCAAGTCATGGAACTGACTCTCCAAGGCTCCCAAGGCCACGTTGGGAAAGAACTTCTCCTTGAAAATCTCCTTGAAAGCCTCCCAAGTAAGTCCTCCAACAGTAAGTTTTGGCTCCGTACGATACCATGTCAGCGCGATGTCGAACATCTGACTGTCGGCGGCCTCGATCTGCAGAATCTCCGAAATCTGCACCAAGCGCAAGTTTCTCTCTATATCCTCTAGCTAGTCGTCAGCGTAGAGTATCCCTTTGATGCCCTTGAACTCCCGAGGCATCATCCTCTTGAAGTCTACTATAGTACCTGGCCTCTGGTGCTGTTGGCCAGGATGTTGCTGGTGTTGTGCGACTCTTTCCACAGCCTGGAAAGTCACCTGATGAGCATTCTCCATGATCTCTCTTATTAGCTCCGTCTGTGCCTGGTGTGCCTCTACCTGCACCCTCTGAGCCTCAGCCTGAATTCGCTGAGCCTCCACTGACATCCTCTGAGCATCTACCATGCCCTGGATCAGTGCGAACATCTGTGCCCCATCAACGGGCATACCTTCAGAAAATGGAGTCGGTGGTGGTGAAAGGTACTCCGTAACTCCGTAACAGGCGAGGCAACCCTCTGGACAGGTGGGGGAGAAGGACCCCCAAAAATTGTAGATACTCCCACATGAACAGGAGAGGTAGGAGGAACTCCAGATGTATGTCCATCAGGTCGAGAGGTGGCAGACCTTTCTGAAGTCATAGGTCCCAATCTCAATGACCTAGTCTTCGGTAGCATCTTGAAGACAGATCGAAAAGAATCAATTAAGGTAACAAATACGATATCATCAAGGAAGGACAATAAAATTTAAAGGAATTATTTATTCAGAATAGCAATATAAAATTAGAAATTTTTTAGTTGTGATTGAGCAAACTCTCATCCTAAATCCTATTTCCTAAGGCAGTCTCGTAGCAATACTCCAATTGAGCACTAATACGACTTCGCTCTAATTGCGAATCTAGGACCTGCATGGCCACCACAAAAAATATGTCACGATTCGCACCCAAAATTTGGGCATGAGTCGTGGGTACATCTAGCCTACACCATAACATCGGCGGTAGAACGTTATCTAGGTCTCAATACTACTAAACATAACTCATAAGATAACCAATCAATGATCTCAACTCCATAAGGGGGACAATGAATAATGCATTGATCAATAATTCATAAAGTACTCAATCACAATAACTATCGAAAAGTAATGGCATGATAAGATATAAAAAATAAGAAAGTACCAAAATAAGTCAAGCACAACAAACCAAATACAACAATAAAGTAGGGTCTAGCTATCCCAACATAAATAGTTTCAATAATAATACAATCCAAGTCTTAAGTTTAGAACAGTTAATACATAAATAATTAGATCAAGAACTGTCTAAACGACTGTGGGTGGTGTCTCCTCTAAGGAGAGTGACTCCTCTAGAATCTTCGGTATGTAGTCTCCCTCTACCCCTGGGCCATAGTGAGTAGGGCAGAAGTCCTCAAGGTCCTCTGAAAAATGTTATCCAGGCAAGATTGGAGTAAAGCACAAGCACTAAACAGCAGTTTTAATTATATTGACAAAAACTATAAGATAGTGTAAGGAAATATATGCTAAAGAAAATACTAGAAATAAGGAATACTCGAGAAATATGTAATCAGTAATAGTACAAACTAGCAATGAACAGATATATGAGAAAGATAAAAATGAGTGAACTAGAGATAAAGAATAGAAATTCTAGCTAGGTGTTTGAAATATCAGTTTACTATGTGATCGGCTTGGGACTAGATCAGGCTTGTTATATATGATTAGCTATGATACATGTGAGATCAGGCTAACTATATGGATACCTATGACGCAAGTAATAGTTAGGCTAATCATATATAACAGGCTATGAAGCATGTAAATGGTCAGGCTACACCCAACGTGATATGTGGAGTGAGCTATGATGCATGTAAAGTGGGATATGATCACATAATCTGCTAATATTTCCCCGTCCTCAGCTAGCATAATGGATTCCAATCATGACTTCTCATGATAGGTATCTATGATACTAGTCCGTGTATCCACAGTGTCAGAATCAAGTATACTCTACAACAAGAATTATAGAAATAATCAACATAATAAAAACTGTCAAAGAATGTACTCGCTTGTGGTCCTGAGCAAGGTGCGAGGATCGATGTCCAAGATGGGATCACAATGACCTAAATATATAAAATTAAGTGTCAATGAGTGTGTTGGAGTCATAAACATTTATAAATTACTCTAGGTTGAATATTTTGGTCATTTCTAAGTCACTTGGTCTCATACTAGGCCAATTCCTAAGAATATAAGTATACTAGGGTTTACTAGCTAATATGATGTATTATATATATCAAATAATATATATAATTATCTAACTTATATGTATACCTGTATTACATAGTACCTTAACTATATCCTATCACTACTTCAACTTATACTTATACTAAACTTGATACTCTAAGATACCATACTCCTATTCTAACACCAATACCTTCTCTGGTATATGGTACCATATACAACCATCCTTACACTAGTATACATATAACTTAGGAAGAAACATAAAGGGATATATGATACCCACATAAAAGCCCAAACTGACACCAAGTATCCCATAGTCAAAACTAAAATTGAAATGGCAAATAGGCAACATAAAATTAGCACATATAGAGGCAGCATACCAAACTGCTGTGCTTTGCCCTATAGAGGCAGTATACAAGAAATTTGAAGGAATGTGTCACCATATAAGGTAATCTGCAGATGAATGTAAAGTTGCTACTGATACTTAGCTAAATTGTCACAACCCGCACCCGGTGTAAGGGTACAAGTCGGAAACAACGCCCAGCCTACGCCGTAGAATTAGCGGTAGAACGCTGTTTTGATAATCTATCTAACAATATAATAAACCACCATCAATAAAAATATACTCAATCACATATCTAAGATGGAAAGCACGAATCAGATAAAGAATAGAATAATTATAATACAACTTATGAGTCTAAAATAATACATCAATTTGTCTGAAAGAAATAACAAAATAAGCTGGAGACAAATCCAGTACAAAGAATACTAAGAAGCTACTACTCCTGGGTCAACTGTCTCAATTGGGATAAGTCTCTCCTGAGCCAGGGTCTCAGAATCTAAACCCACAACATCCTGAGGTCTATAATATATAGGGTACCACTCCTCAGTGTCATATAGAAAAATATATTCAGTCGCGAAAGGAGCAGAGTACATCTCTAACAGCAGTTCTAATCAATGATAAAAACTATGTAACAATAAATAGATGTGAATATATAAGATGCAGAATAGATACAAGAGATATATATACAATAAAGAAATACTAGAAATAATACAATAATGAGCAATATGTCAATGAGCAAGAATACTAATGTCTAAGTGTGTGAGTACTAGCTTTAACATGTGATCGGCTTGGGAACTTGATACAAGAGATACAAGATTTATGGTCTAGCTAATCATACGTGCGGTGTATGATTAACACTATTTAAGATACAAGATGGGTATGATCACATATCTACACTACATACTCCCTACCCCTGACTGGTATAATAGATCCAACCATGGTACGCTATGGCACAGGAATCTCCAAGAAGATAGCTAGTCTTCCCGAGAATCATTGTCTGTACATGTACAAGATAATCAATGAAACAAGGCTTGCACAAGATACACCATATACCAAGGAATAACATCTCATGACGAGATCCGGATATACCTATCCGTGTAACCATCGTGTCAAGAAAAATATGGATATCTACACTAGATACAATGAACATAGAGGATATCATAAATGAGAAACTATTAGAGAATATACTCGCCTGAAGTCCAATGAATAGTCTCACCGATGTCTGACACGGTGCCTCGAAGACCTAGATATGGAATACAACATCAATACAAGGTTCTGGAAATAAAATAAGTTAAACTAGTCAACTTCTAGGTCAATACGTCAATTCTAAGTCAAAAGTCAACTATGGTCAACTATGGTCAACTATAGTCAACTATCTATTTCTAGGTTGCACAAGTCTAACACAAATATTGTGTCAAGATACTAAAGTCTAAGCCATAAAAACCACATCTTAAATGTTAGGATACCGTATCTCCGGATACGTAAATTCCAAGGTAAACATCACTACATACATCAAAAAATTATTTATAATAATATAGAACCATAATTACAACATTAAAAAAGTACCGTGGTTTTGAACCAACTTGGTATCACAATATTAAATCAATCTTGATACCCAAACCCAATACCTTGGGTATCCCCAATTACCTTGGTTCCTCATGGTAATTCCCAATACCTTGTTATACTAACTACCCGTATATATATATATATATATATATATATATACTAAATATTATACATATAAGTAAATTAGCAATTAAGAATATATTACATCAATATTAATACATATATATATATATATATATATATATATATATATATATATATATATATATAATCTGCCAACGGTCGCTAAAAGCTATGTTGAAAACCTGATATTCTGATATGCTACTTTATTGTGACGGTTCTGACTGTCGCAGAAGCTGCTATCGCTGCTCTGCTGACTTTCCTACTGCTGCTGCTGTTTTGGTGACGGTTTGCAGCCATCACCGATCTGTTGTTGCTGCTGCTGCCTATGTTTTCCATTGCTACTGCTATATCAATGACAGCGACGACTGTCATTAATGTTGTTGCCACTGCTACAGTGGCTGCTGCTGCTTCATTAAATGCCAGCGGCTGTCACCAATCTCTCCGTCGCTAAAACATACTAAAATATATATATATATATTTATTTATTTATTTATTTATTATGGGGTAATAAATATATATATATATATATATATATATATATATATATATATATATATATATATATATATATATATACCAATAAAACTATACATACACCCTCCCTATTATTATGTACATACTATGATATAGCAACATGCATACACATATATAAATACATTGATAATTATACATATATGCATATATATATAATCACATAGCAACTATATTTAATATTATTATCCAATTAAACATACATATATTTATACATGCTACACTATGTATGTACTACACAATATCACCTATAATCAACATAGTATCATATATATGTATTGCTACAACCATATAGAATATATGTACCTAACAAACACATATAATAATAATAACATACATACATATATATATATATATATATATATATATATATATATATATATATATATATATATATATATATATATATATATATTGTAACAACATATATACATATTTACATATAACACATATACTATATCATATGTATTTATATATGTAGAAGAATGGCTACATAATATATATACTCTTAGTATATATATAATACATAGATCTAGGATCCAAGAAGCATAATTATATATACACTATAATACATATATAATATCTATATTTATATATATATATATATATATATATATATATATATATATATATATATATATATATATATATATATATATATATATATGCACAAATACAAACTTCATGAATTAAGAGCACAAGAATTAGATCTACATTTAATTACACAACATATGGAGAGTATCACACCGTATCCCACTAGATCTAGGATACGCATGTGACACGAGTCCACCACACATTCAATTGTACCCCGAAGGACACAAACAAGTCACATATATTATTTATGAACAATACGAAGAGTTAAATATAGATCTACGTGTCCGTGTCAAAATATGACATGTACAAAGTCCCGTGTCGGAGGTAAAAACCACCAAATCAACACGTATCACCAAATTATTGGGATACGACCTACACGTACCCAATTATTGATACGATACTAGCCCCAAACACACAAACATATGCCAAATTGATCTATAGAATCAATTGATACACACAACAATTGTCAATCTCGGAATTCTCCCAAAATTGACACAAAAAGCACCATAACTTTCTCAATAGGTCTCCTATGAACACAAAACCCAATCTTATAGGTAGCCTATGCATAAGGGTTGATTTTCCATGGTTAAATCTCAGATTTATAACCTAAATTAAGGGAAAAAAACTGAATTGTACCTATTGGGAGATGGATTCCCAATGAAACCTCCAATTGAAATGAAATTGTCTCTAACTTGTATATCCTTGCTCCTCTTTGTAGATCCTTGCTTCCTCCTTCTAGATCCTTAATTCTCAAGTCTCTAATGGTGATTTAGGAAGGAATTGGAATGAAATTTGGTAGGGAAATAAAATGGAAATGAAGAAATTTGGTAGAGGGAAATTCTAGATCTAGTTTTGGAATAAAAAGAGGAGAGAGAATTCTCCCCTTTATAAATAGGCCGGCCCCTATTTCCCCTCCCTCAAGCTACTATAAAATGTCCATTATACCCCTTGGGGCCTCTCATGAAGAAATAATTAAGGAAGGAAACTTCTAGTCTAATGATTTAATTAATTTAATCCATCTCCTTAACAATGGGCCTTCTAATTGGGCTAATTCTAACTAATTAATTCATGTTGGTCCATGGGTCTAAACTAACTAGTTAGGTCCACTAACACAAGTCCAAATTAAATAATTAACATCTAACAATAATTAAATAATACAACAAATAATTATTTATCATGCAAAATATTTAATTAAATAAGAAATTACTAAAATACCCTTTCCTAGAAGATGTGGTAGCTACCCTCCTTAAAATAATTTCGTCCTCAAAATTCAAAGACAAAAACTACCCCCATAAAATAACAGAACAGAACTAAAGAATCATAACTAACTATGACAAAACATAACAATGAACAGAACATAACTAGGAAATAACATACATCAAGGCACAAACAAATATGGATAACGCTCTCGCATTTCATCTTCTCTCTCCCAGGTAGACTCCCCCGGAGAGTGATGCCTCCATGCGACGCGCACCAAAGGAATAGTCTGGTTCCTCAGCATCTTCTCTCTCCGATACAGAATCTCAACTGGCTACTTTGGATAGCTAAGAGTAGGGCCCACCTCTATCTCCGAGTGATCCAATACAACTAGGATCTGCCACACATCGTCTCAACTGTATCAAATGAAACATATTGTGCACTCCCTCCAATGCAGGTGGCAAGTCTAGTCTATAAGCAACTGCACCGACCCTCTCTAGAATAGTGAAAGGTCCGATGAATCGCGGATTAAGCTTTCCGCCTCCACCGAAATGAATCGTGCCTCGTATCAGAGAAATCCTCAGAAACACCAAACCACCCACCTAGAATAAAACACCACCTTAAGAACTTAATCTATAACAAACAAACAATAACAAGCACAAACAAATCTAAACTATACCTCAAACTCCAAAGGTCTCCGATGGTTATCGGCCCAATGTCATTGTCTGTCCTGCGCCACTCGAAGTCTGTCTCTGATCAACTGAATCTTTTCTTCTGCATCCACAACCATCTCTGGCCTAAGCAAAACTCTCTCTCCAACATCGTCCCAAGATAAAGGAGTACGACACCTCCGACCGTACAGAGCTTCAAAATGTGACATCTCTATACTAGCCTAGTAACTGTTGTTGTAAGCAAACTCTACCAAATGGAGATGGTCCTCCCAAGAACCCCCAAAATCTAGTACACAAGTATGCAACATATCCTTGAGAGTCTGAATAGTCCTCTATGACTGCCCATCTGTCTAAGGATGATATGCAGTACTGAACTTGAGCTGAGTGCCCAAACTCTCCTGCAAACTCCTCCAGAAATAAGAAGTGAAACGACTATCCCGATCCGAGACTATGCTGACCGGAACTCCATGTATCCTAACGATCTGCCTCACATACATCTCTGCCAGCTTCTCCGTAGACAAATCTACCTTGAAGGGCAAAAAGTGGGCCAACTTGGTCAACCTATCAATGATGACCCAAATCGTGTCTTTCCCTCCTGGAGGTCGTGGAAGTCCGGACACAAAATTCATTATAATGTGCTCCCACTTTCACTCTGAAATGGGTAATGGCTGAAGTAAACCTCCTGGCCTCTGCCTCTCGGCTTTCACCTGCTGGCACACTAAGCATCTGCATACAAACGGTGCTACTTTTCTGTTCATGTCATACCACCACACACTCTCTCGCATATCCCGATACATCTTGTTGGCACCTGGATGCATGAAATACTGAGAGCGATGTGCTTCCTAAAATACCTCCTCACGCAGCTCCCCACTAGGCACACACAATCTAACTCAATGCCTCAAAGATCCATCCTCTGAAATAGTGAAATCATCCTCCAATTCTGCCATCACCTGAGCTCTGATACTACTCAGAGATACGTCCTCATACTGTACTGCCTTGATCCTGTCCATCAAATCTGAATGTATCTACAATCCCCACATCTGCATAGCACAACCAGGAATAATCACCTCAATGCCCAAGTCCTCTAACAAATATCGATCATGCGTCAAGAACATAGCTACCGGATACCTCCTCAAAGCATCGACAACTACATTAGCTTTCCCAGGATGATATTGCAAAGATATATCAAAATCCTTCATCAGTTCCAACCACCGACGCTGCCTCATGTTCAACTCCTTCTGCGTGAAAAAGTACTTCAAGCTTTTGTGGTCTGTGAAGATCTCCACACGCTCACCATACAAATAATGTTTCCACAACTTCAGAGCGAAGATGACTGCTGCCAACTCCAAATCATGGGTAGGATAGTTCTTTTCATGAGAACGTAATTGCCTGGATGCATAGGCAATCACTTTCCCATGCTGCTGAAGAACGCAACCCAAATATTTCCCCGATGCATCACTATAAATAGTGAAACCTCCGGACCCTGATGGCAACGTCAAAATAGGAGCAGATGTCAACCTCTTCTTCAACTCCTCAAAAGCAACCTAGCAATCCTCCGTCCAAACAAACTCCACATCCTTCCTTTTGAGTCTGGTCATCGGCTCGGCAATCCTCGAAAAATCTTGCACAAACTTCCTGTAGTAGCCTGCCAATCCCAAGAAACTCCTGATCTCTGCTACCGAACTCGGAATCTTCCAAGATTCCACTGCTGCGATCTTCTTCGGATCCACTGAAATACCATCACCAGTCACAACATGTCCCAAGAACTCCATCTTGTCCAAGAAAAACTCACATTTAGACAACTTCCCATACAGCTTCTCCTTCCTCAGCACATCCAACACAATATACTATAACATATGTACTATAACATATGTATTTATATATGTAGAAGAATGGCTACATAATATATATACTCTTAGTACATACATAATACATAGATCTAGGATACAAGAAGCATAATTATATATACACTATAATACATATATAATATCTATATTTATATATATATATATATATATATATATATATATATATATATATATATGCACAAATACAAACTTCATGAATTAAGAGCACAAAAATTAGATCTACATATAATTACACAACATATGGTGAGTATCACACCGTATCCCACTAGATCTAGGATACGCATGTGACACGAGTCCACCACACATCCAATTATACCCCGAAGGACACAAATAAGTCACATATATTATTTATGAACAATATGAAGAGTCAAATATAGATCTACGTGTCCGTGTCAAAATATGACATGTACAAAGTCCCGTGTCGGAGGAAAAAAACCCCAAATCAACACGTATCACCAAATTGTTGGGATACGACCTACACGTACCCAATTATGGACATGATACTAGCCCCAAACATACAAACACATGCCAAATTGATCTATAGGATCAATTAACACACACAACAATTGTCAATCTCGGAATTCCCCCAAAATTGACACAAAAAGTATCATAACTTTCTCAATAGGTCTCCTATGAACACAAAACCAAATCCTATGCGTAGCCTATGCATATAGGTTGATTTTTCGTGGTTAAATCTTAGATTTAGACCCTAAATTAAGGGAAAAAACTGAATTTTACCTATTGGGAGATGGATTCCCAATGAAACCTCTAATTGAGATAAAACTGCCTCCACCTTGTAGATCCTTGCTCCTCTTTGTAGATCTTTGCTTTCTCCTTCTAGATCATTGCTTCTTAAGTCTCTAATGGTGATTTGGAATGGAATTGGAATAAAATTTGGTAGAAAAATAAAATAGAAATGAAGGAATTTGGTAGAGGAAAATTCTAGATCTAGTTTTGGAATGAAAAGAGGAGAGAGAATTCCCCCCCCCCTTTATAAATAGGCCGGCCCCTATTTCCCCTCCCTCAAGCTACTATAAAATTTCTATTATACCCCTTGGGGCCTCTCATGAAGAAATAATTAAGGAAGCAAGCTTCTAGTCTAATGATTTAATTAATTTAATCTATCTCGTTAACAATGGGCCTTCTACTTGGGCTAATTCTAACTAATTAATTCATGTTGGTCCATGGGTATAAACTAACTAGTTAGGTCCACTAACACAAGTCCAAATTAAATAATTAACATCTAACAACAATTAAATAATACAACAAATAATTATTTATCATGCACAATATTTAATTAAATAGGAAATTACTAAATACCCTTTCCTAGAAAATATGGTAGTGACATAAACCAAGGGCCTGTTTGGCTTAATGAAAGCGAGTTATAATCCTAACATATGCATACAGCTAATACACAGTATCAACCTCAAAGCTTAAAACCCTAAACACTCATTACTTCCTGCCCGTCCCTATTGGACTGCAGGTTTGAGGGGTTCTACATCAGTGCACTACCTTAGGTAGTGCACACCTGCTCATATTGTCCGACCCCAACTTCCTACTGTAATGCCCCTCAATGCAGGACCTTACACTTAAATTCCCGCACATAAAATGTTTGGCAACACTTCTCAAACAACCCGAGTTCATCCCTAACCTCATATTTGTGCTGCACAATACCCTTGTTGTGCACCCCTTCATGAAACTATATATTCTTGCTACTGACTGATACACTATACTATACTGACACTCACTTGGTATCATACCCCCAACGGTAATATCCAAGCTCACACCATCAACTATCATCTGATGCACATATCGAATGAACACTGATGTACGGCCACATCTCAGGAACCCGTACTGCACAGTTACATGAGAAACTCGATCCTCAACTACACAGACACTCAACTCACTGATACCACTCAAACTCTATTATACCAGATACTTTCTATTCACTGATACTGTCAACCTTGCATAGGTACACATCAGAGACACTAATTGATACATACACAAATACTATCCTACATACACACACTTACTCACTCAAATCTCCTTTGAATGCACACAGCAAGATCATACACATAGCACACACACACACTCAAATGACACACACAGGTATCAGGAGCTCACTGATACATAATCAAATGAATACTGATACACTAAACTGTGTATTGCACAGTGTCTCCCTCTCTTGCATATCCGAGCCCTCCCCAAAACCTTATACTGTGCTACACATATGTGCACTTGCACAAACTCTCTACTGACACATAAACCTCACACAACATTGCCATCTGAATTAAAGGACTCACTAAACATGTGCAACCATAATGCACCTATACTTGATACATTTATTATCACCACAAACACATACCTCAAACCTGACATAGTGCAAAGGCTGAGTTTCAAAGAAGGATATAATTGCAACTTTGAGAAGCCTAAGTTATCAGTTCATGACTCTCACATCACTGATACTTTGGGGTATCAGGAACTCACCTACACACCACTGTGAACCTGATCCCCCATCACTAACATACAGCACTCACTCACAGACAGTAATACAGTTTCAGTGGAAATCCTAAGCTCCTCAATGCATAATAACTAATACCCCCTGCACACACTGCTCACAGTGTGCACTGACCGATTAACCCGATACTGCTCTCTACTCCATTCACACTGTCACACAGTGTGCACTATGCCCATAGTAAAAACCCGACCTCATGACAGTCCCATGCCATCCTATATATATATATATATATATATATATATATATATATCCTAGTAAATATTTTATCAAGCACCTAGTGTGCAAAATTATGGGATACTCTATGAATCCTCATGCATAAATCCCCAAATGCAAATAAACCAAATATGTATACTATATAAATATACATATATACATGATTAATGATATGAAAATTAGGGGAAATGTATCCTTGGATCACAAAAACCCAACTACGAACAAATCTTATGAAGAAAATATTATGGAACCCAATAGAACTAATTTCTCTCTTCTTGAGGGTGTTCTTAAACCATGGGTGGGCTTCTAATGGCCAAACAAAATGACTAAAATCGAATTAAATGAGGGTTTCTAGTTTTTTACCTATTGGGAGATGGATTCCCAATGTAGCTTCTTCTTCTCCAAGTCTCCTTTTGCCCAAGCTTCTAGGTCTCTTTGAATGAGGATAGAATGAAGGATTTGGGGTCTAGAAATTCTGAAATTTATGGAGGGAAAAAGAATTTTTTTGGGGGGGACTATTTCTAGGGTTTCTTCATGAAGGATGAGTGACTTTGAGGGAGGCTCCCTCTAGTGCTTTATAGGGCCGGCCATAGTAGGATTAGGGTTTCTAATGTACAATGACTCATTTGCCCTCATGGCTTGTCATGAAGAACCATTTAATTAAGGGGTTTAGTATTTATGTGAGAGATTTCACTAAATGCTAATTAATAGAATAAGGATTTGTCTAGTAGATTTTTAGGTCTAGTCCACTAACCCATGTTATCAATGAACACTATATAATATGTATATTACCTATCATGTAATTATTAACACAATAAATATAAATAGGATAAATGATCAAAGAGCCCCTACTCTAGAAATACGGTAGTGACAAGTCTACTCTCCAAAAAAAAAAATTGTCCTCGAAATTGAATTAAACTAGGCACAAGAATACTATCAGACAAAGAATTATACCTTAAGTCTCAAAGGGATACGGGTACTGCTCGCTCATTTCATTCTCTCTCTCCCAGGTTGACTCGCTTAGAGAGTGATGTCTCCATGCAACACAAACCAAAGGAATATTCTGGTTTCGTAATACCTTCTCTCTGCGATCCAAGATCTTTACGTGCTACTCAGGATAGATGAGAGTCGGACCAACCTTGATCTCCGAGTGATCTAGTATGTGACTAGTAACTGCCATATACCATCTCAGCTGTGACACGTGGAACACGTCATGTACCCCCTCTAGTACAGGTAGCAAGTCTAGTCTATAGGCCACTACCCTGACCCTCGCAAGAATATCGAAAGGTCTGATGTACCGTGGACTAAGCTTCTCGCCTCCACCAAAGCGAATCATGCCCCGTATCGGAGAAATCCGTAAGAACACTAGATCACCAACCTAGAAAAATACAGTCTTAACATGTAATCTAAAACAAAATAATCATAAGCCAATAATATCAAAACCTATACCTCAAACTCCAGGGGTCTACGGTGGCTGTCGGCCCAATATCGTCTATCCTTCGCCACTCGAAGTCTGTCTCTCTGATGAATTTTACCTTGTCCGCTATATCCACGACCATCTCTGGTCCTAATAAGACTCTCTCTCCGATATCATCCTAAGATAATGGTGTACAACACCTCCGTCTATATAGAGCCTCGAATGGTGATATCTCAATTTTGGCCTGATAGTTGTTGTTATAAGCAAACTCTACCAGGTGTAGATGATCCTCCCAAGAACCTTCGAGATCTAGAACACAAGTGTGCCGCATATCCTCGAGAGTCTTAATAGTCCTTTCAGACTGCCCATCTGTCTGGGGGTGATATGCGGTACTGAACTTGAGCTGAGTGCCCAAGCTAGCCTACAAACTCCTCCAGAAGTGGAAAATGAAACGACTATCCCGATCCGAGATGATGCTCACAGGAACCCCATGTAATCTGATAATTTGTCGCACGTACATCTCTTCTAGCTTCTTCGATGATGTACCTACCTTGAATGGTAAGAAGTATGCAGATTTGGTCAACCTATCCACGATAACCCAAATTGTATCCTTTCCTCCTGGTGAACGCGAAAGCCCTGAAACAAAATCCGTAGTCACGTGCTCCCACTTCCACTCTGGGATAGGTAAAGGCTGAAGCAATCCACCTGTCCTCTATCGATCCGCCTTTACCTACTGGCACACTAAACACCGGGATATAAAGTGTACTACCTCGTGCTTTATACCATACCACCATACATACTCCCTCGGATCTTGATACATCTTATTGGCACCTAGATGCATCGAGTACTGAGAGCGATGTGCCTCCTACAGAACCTCCTCGCGCATATCCCCGCTCGGCACATATATCCTCGTGCCGTACCGTAAAGACCCATCTTCAGCAATAGTGAAGTCTTCTGATAATCCTGTCCGGACCTGTGCCCTGATACTCCTCAAAGCCTCATCATCATACTGCGTAGCTCTGATTATGTCCATCAGCTCAAACTGTATCTGTAATTCCCACATCTGAATCTCAATACCTGGAACTAGCACCTCAATTCCTAGGCTCTAAAGATCAACCAACAAATGTCTATCTGTTGTCAAGTACATAGCCATCGGATACCTGCTAAGGCATCGGCGACTACGTTGGCCTTTCCTGAGTGGTACTACAATAAAATGTCAAAGTCTTTCATCAACTCTAACCACCTCCTCTACCTCATATCTAGCTCCTTTTGTGTACATATGTACTTCAAGCTCTTGTGATCTGTGAAAATCTCCACACACTCTCCGTACAGATAGTGTTTCCACACCTTTAGAGCAAAGATAACCGCTGCCAACTCCAATTTGTGGGTGGGGTAGTTCTTTTCATAAGGGTGTAATTGCCTGGAAGCATAGGCAATTATCTTCCCAGGCTACTGAAGAACGTAACCCAAACCCTTTCCTGAAGCATCACTGTAGATAGTGAATCCACCTGTCCCCGATGGCAACGTCAATACTGGAGCTATCGTCAATATCTTCTTCAACTCATTAAATGCCTGACAATCCTCCGTCCAAACAAAATCCACATATTTCTTGGTTAGCCTAGTCATTGGCTCTACAATCTTGGAGAAGTCTTGTACAAACCTCCTGTAGTAACATGCTAGTCCGAGAAAACTCTTGATCTTAGCTACTGAACTTGAAGTAGCCCACGACTTCACTGCCTCGATCTTCTTTGGGTTAACTGAGATTTTGTCACCCGTCACCACATGACCAAGGAATTCAACCTTGTCAAGGAAGAACACGCACTTTGAAAGCTTTTCATAGAGCTCCTCTCTCCTGAGAGTCTCCAACACCATCGTCAAGTGCTCTTCGTGCTCCTCTGGGGTCTTCGAATACACAAGAATGTCGTCGATGAACACCACCAAGAACTTGTCAAGGTACTAGTGGAATACCTTGTTCATCAAGTTCATGAATATTATCGATGCATTGGTTAAACCAAATGGCATTACCATGAACTCAAACTGGCTATATCTGGTCCAAAAAGCTATCTTTGAAGTGTCTTCTCTCTTCACCTTCACCTGGTGGTATCCTGACCTCAAGTCTATCTTTGAAAATACCTTTGCTCTGCTCAACTGATCGAAAAGATCATTTATCCTCGGCAGCGGGTATTTATTCTCGATAGTGAGGTTGTTCAGAGCTCTATAATCGATACACATACGTACCGTGACATCCTTCTTCGGTACGAACAAACCAGAGCTCCCCATGGTGACAAACTGGACTTGATGAAGCCTTTGTCTAGCAACTCCTCAACTTGGTTCTTCAGTTCTACCAGTTTGCTGTTGTTGACTCTATAGACGTATTATAAAATAGGCTCTGCTCCTGGCACCAAGTCGATAGAGAACTCAACATCTCTGTCTGGCGGCAAACCTGGCAACTCCTCTGAAAAGACATCCAGGAACTCTGCTATCAAAGGATGTGGCAACTCCTCTTCTTCTATCTTGGCTCCAAAAAAAGTGCCCCTGCTCTATTCAGCTGCTCCACTGGCAACCTCGAACTTTGGCTCTCTTGGCGGTCAAAATATCACTCTACTTCCATGACATTCTTCACAAAATTTTGGGTCTTCTTTTTTAGCTCTGGTCGCTTAATAATTTTGCCTTATCCTGCAGGAGCCATCTATTCTGGGTTAATCTATAGTAGCATGGTGCCTACTCAACCATTCCATTCTGAGTACAATATTGTATCCCGGAAGTGGCATTACGAGTAAGCACACGCTCAACTCTCTGCCTCCTAATGATACTCTCTGGTCCTTGCAATAATCACTGACTAGGATAATGCCTCCGCCATTCGTGATCTTGCAAGTCCTATCTAATGGTTCTGCCTCTAAACGATGCTTAAGAGCATAAGATACAAACACAAAACTATAGGAAGCGCCATAATCGAATAATGCAAGTGCTGGAATAGAATCGAGAAGAACTGAACCTGAAATCACGTCTCCTATTGGCTCGGCCTCCTCGATCGTCATGGCATATGTTCATCCCTGGGGCGCGCCTCTCTATTGCTGGTGCTGAGCAATCCTCTGTTGCTATGGCGGAAGTGGAGGTCCCCTCTGCTGGCCTCCTGGTACAGTAGGTACCCTGGCAGGTCCCTTCTGAGCGGCTGCTCCTCCCTGACCTGGACGAGTCTGAATAGAAAGACAGTCCCTCAACTGATGTGCTGATGATCCTCAAGACAAACACGTACCCAGTCTTTTCTTGAAGATATGCCTCGTGTATCTTGTCTTCCCGTAGTACGCACATTAGATAGTGGGCTGAGTCTGTCTTTGAAGCTTCTGCTGCTGGGTCTGTCATCGAGCTTGTGCCTGGTGCTACTGATGTTGATGCTGATACGGCCTATGTTGCTACTAGAAATGGGGACGCTTGGCCAGTCCTGTGCTACCACTCACGCCTCCAGAAGTGTCGCATCCTCTCTTGGGCCTGAGGTCCAAGTCATCCTCAGCAATCTGGGTATCCATCAGAATGCCCTCAATGGTAGCAGTACGACGTCCAAAAGTGCGAGACTTGATCTCTCTCGTCAGCCCCTTTCTAAACTTCCAAGCTCTGTCTCCTGGGTCCCGAATCATCGACGGTGTAAATTGACTCAAACGGTAAAACTCTGCGACATACTCATCGATCGACATGTTCCCTTGAACCAAGTCATGGAACTGACTCTCCAAGGCTCCCAGGGCCACGTCGGGGAAGAACTTCTCCTTGAAAATCTCCTTGAAAGACTCCCAAATAAGTCCTCCAACAGTAAGTCTTGGCTCCGTACGATACCATGTCAGCGCGATGTCGAACATATGACTGCCGGTGGCCTCGATCTGTAGAATCTTCGGAATCTGCACCAAGCGCAAGTTCCTCTCTATATCCTCTAGCCAATCGTCGGTGTAGAGTATACCTTTGATGCCCTTGAACTCCTGAGGCATCATCCTCTTGAATTCCACTATAGTACCTGGCCTCTAGTACTGCTGGCCAGGATATTGCTGGTGTTGTGCGACTCTCTCCACAGCCAGGAGAGCTACCTAATGAGCATTTTCCATGCTCTCTCATCAGCTCCGTCTGTGCCAGGTTCGCCTCTACCGGTACCCTCTGAACCTCAGCCTAAACTCACTGAGCCTCCGTTGATGTCCTCTGAGCATCTACCATGCCCTTGATCAGCGCGAACATTTGTGCCCCGTCAACGGGCATACCTCCGGGAAACGGAGTCGATGGTGGTGGAAGGTGCTCCGTAATAGTCGGGGCAACCCTCTGGACAGGTGGGGGAGGAGGACCCCCAAAAATTGTAGATACTCCCACATGAACAGGATAGGTAAGAGGAACTCCAGATGTTTGTCCGTCAGGTCAAGAGGTGGTAGCCTTTCTGAAGCCGTAGGTCCTAATCTCAATGACCTAATCTTCGGCGGCATCCAGAAGATAGACCAAAAAGAATCAATTAAGGCAACATATATGATATCATCAAGGAAGGACAGTAAATTTAAAGGAATCAGTTATTCAGAATAGCAATATAAAATTAGAAATTTCCTAGTTGTGATTGAGCAAACTCTCATCCTAAATCCTATTTCCTAAGGCAGTCTCGTAGCAATACTCCAATTGAGCACTAATACGACTTTGCTCTAATTGCGAATCTAGGACCTGCATGGCCACCACTAAAAATGTGTCATGACCCGCACCCGGATTTGGGCATGAGTCGTGGGTACGTCCAACCTACGCCGCAGCATCGACGGTAGAACGATATCTAGGTCTCAATACTTCTAAACATAACTCACAAGATAACTTGTCAACGATCTCAACTCCATAAGGAGGACAATGAATAATGCATTAATCAATAATTCATAAAGTACTCAATCACAATAACTATAGGAAAGTAATGGCATGATAAGATATAAAAAATAAGGAAGTATCGACATAAGTCAAGCACAACAAACCAAATACAACAATAAACAAGGGTCTAGCTATCCCAACATAAATAGTTCAACAATAATATAATCCAAGTCTTAAGTTTAGAACAGTTAATACATAAATAATTAGATCAAGAACTGTCTAAATGATTGCGGGTGGTGTCTCCTCTAAGGAGAGTGACTCCCCTAGAATCTCCGGTATGTAGTCTCCCTCTACCCCTGGGCCATAGTGAGTAGGGCAGAAGTCCTCGAGGTCCTCTGAAAAATGTTATCCAGTCAGGATTGGAGCGAAGCACAAGCACTAAACAGCAGTTTCAATTATATTGACAAAAACTATAAGATAGTGTAAGGAAATACATGATGAGGAAAATACTAGAAATAAGGAATACTGGAGAAATATGTAATCAGTAATAGTACAAACTAGCCATAAACAGATATATGAGAAAGCCAGAAATGAGTGAACTGGAGATAAAGAATAGAAATTCTAGCTAAGTGTTTAAAATATCAGTTTACTATGTGATCGGTTTGGGACTAGATCAGGCTTATTGTATATGATTGGCTATGACACATGTGAGGTTAGGCTAACCATATGGTTAGCTATGATGCGAGCAATAGTCAGGCTAATCACATATAACAGGCTATGAGGCATGTAAATAGTCAGGCAACACCCAACGTGATATGTGGGTTGAGCTATGATGCATGTAAAGTAGGATATGATCACATAATCTGCTAATATTTTCCCGTCCCCAGCTAGCTTGATGGATTCCAATCACGACTCCTCATGACAGGTATCTATGATACTAGCCCGTGTATCTACAGTGTCAGAATCAAGTATACTCTACAACAAGAATCATAAAAATAATCAACATAATGAAACTGTCAGAGAATGTACTCGCCTATGGTCCTGGACAAGGTGCGAGGATCGATATCCAAGATGGGATCATAATTACCTAAATATATAAAATTAAGTGTCAATAAGTGTGTTGGAGTCATAAACATTTATAAATTACTCTAGGTTGAATATTTGGGTCATTTCTAAGTCACGTGGTCTCATACTAGGCCAATTCCCAAGGATATAAGTATACTAGGGTTTACTAGCTAATGTAATGTGTTATATATATCAAATAATATATATAATTATCTAACTTATATGTATACCTGTATTACATAGTACCTTAACTATATCCTATCACTACTTCAACTTACACTTGTACTAAACTTAATACTCTAAGATACCATACTCTTATTCTAACACTAATACCCTCTCTGGTATAAGGTACCATATCCACCCATCCTTACACTAGAATACATATAACTTAGGAAGCAACATAAAGGGATATATGATACCCACATAAAAGCCCAAACTGACACCAAGTATCCCATAGTCAAAACTGAAACTGAAATGGCAAATAGGCAACATAAAATCTGCACATATAGAGGCAGCATACCAAACTACTGTGCTTTGCCCTATAGAGGCAGTATAAAGGCAATTTGAAGGAAAGTCTCACCCCATAAGGAAATCTGCAGAGCCCAACTCCCTATTGCAATGCCCCTCAAAGCAGGACCTTACACTAAAATGTCCGCACCTAAAATGTCTGGCAACACTGCTCATACAAATCGAGTTTATCCCTAACCTCATATATGTGCTGCACAATACCCTTGCGGTGCACCTCTTCATGAAACTGCACATTCTTGCCACTTACTGATATACTATACTATACTGATGCTCACTTGGTCTCACACCCCTAATGCTAATATCCAAGCTCACACCATCAACTATCATCTGATGCACATATCGAATGAACACTGATGCACAGCCACATCTCAGGAGCCCGCACTGCACAGTTACATTAGAAACCCGATCCTTAACTGCACAGACACTCAACTCACTGATACCTCTCAAACTCCACTGTACCAGATACTTTCTATTCACTGATACTGTCAACCTAGCATAGGTACACACCATAGACACTAACTGATACATACATAAACACTATCCTACACACACACACTTACTCACTCGAATCTCCTCTGAATGTATATAGCAAGCTCACATACACATAGCACACACACTCAACTGATACACACAGGTATCAGGAGCTCGCTGATACACAATCAAATAAACACTGATACACTAAACTATGCATTGCATAGTGTCTCCCTCTCTTGCATATCTGAGCCCTCCCCAAAACCTCATACTGTGTTGCACATATGTGCACTTGCACAAACTCTCTACTGACACATAAACCTCATACAATATTGGCATCTAAATTAAAGGACTCGCTAAACATGTGCAACCACAATGTACCTATACTTGATACATTCAGTATCACCACCAGCACACACCTCAACCCTGACAGTACAAAGGCTGAGTTTCAAAGAAGTACATAATTGCAACTTAGAGAAGCCTAAGTTATCAGTTCATGACTCTCACATCAGTGATACTTTGGGATATCAGGAACTCACCTACACACTACCATGAACCCGACCCCCCATTACTGACACACAACACTCACTCACAGATATTGATACAATTTTAGTGGAAATCTCGAGCTCCTCAATGCACAATAACTGATACCCCCTGCACACACTGCTCATAGTGTGCACTAACTGATGAACCTGATACTGCTCTCTACTCCATTCACACTGTCACACAGTGTGCACTGTGCCTATAGTGAAAAACTCGACCTTATGACAGCCCCATGTCATCATATATCCATTATATATATATATATATATATATATATATATATATATATATATATATATATATATATATATATATATATATCCAATACATCATAAGAATAGGTATACATCCTAGTGAACATTTTACAAGCACCTAGTGTGCAAAATTCTGGGATACTCTTTGAATCCTCATGCATAAATCCCCAAATGCAATAAACCAAATATGTATACTATATAAATATACATATATATATATATATATATATATATATATATATATATATATGATTAATGATATGAAAATTAGGGAAAATGCATCATTGGATCACAAAAACCCAACTATGAACAAATCTCATGAAGAAAACACTATAGAACCCAATAGAACTAATTTCTCTCTCCTTGAGGGTGTTCTTAAATCATGGGTGGGCTTCTAATGGCCAAACAAAATAATTAAAATAGAATTAAATGAGGGTTTCTAGATTTTTATATATTGGGAGATGGATTTTCAATGTAGTTTCTTCTTCTCCAAGTCTCCTTGTGCCCAAGCTTCTAGGTCTCTTTGAATGAGGAAAGAATGAGGGATTTGGGCTCTAGAAATTCTAAATTTTATGGAGGAAAAAAGATTTTTTCTTCGGGCTATTTCTAGGGTTTCTTCATGAAGGATGAGCGGCTTTGAAGGAGGCTCCCTCTAGTCCTTTATAGGGCCGGCCATAGTAGGGTTAGGGTTTCTATTGTATAATGACTCATTTTCCCTCCATGGCTTGTCATGAAGAACCATTTAATTAAGGGGTTTATTATTTATGTGAGGGATTTTACTAAATGCTAATTAATAGAATAGAAATTTGTCTAGTGGGTTTTTAGGTCATGTCCACTAACCCATGTTATCAATGAACACAATATAATATGTATATTACCTATCATGCAATTATTAACAAAATAAATATAAATAGGGTAAATGACCAAAGAGCCCCTACTCTAGAAATGCGATAGTGACAATGTGTAAGACTTAATCGGTATATGTTGGGAAGTAAACCTTGGGATAGATTTAAGATTGGACTTTGGCTAGAATAACAGATTGGTTTCGGAATTATAATTGAGTGCCTTTGGAATAACAGAATTAATTTTGGGTTTGGTTGGTTGGATCATTACTGGATGGGTTAGTTTGATTGATGGCCAAGTTGGAATTGCCAGATAAAGTATTATGACAAAATAGAGTATTGCATGCAATTGGATTTTTTTTTAGCAAGAGTGATTAGTAACAGTATGATCCCCAGATGAAAATATTGTTAGAGTATGATTGAATCTTTGCGAGAGAACAATTTTTCTAAAATATAAGTTGGAAAAAGTGTGTTGGATGGATCATTAATATTACGCTTCATTAATTTTGCAGTATGGATCATGACAATGTTAAAAAGGAACTTTAGATTCATTAAAAATTTGATATTACTAATCTTGAAAAGTTAAGTTTTTTAAGTGAGTCAGTTGAATATTTTAGAAATTGACAAATCATTTGTGGCATTAAACTTGAGTTGGAATCAAGTAATAGTTGGGTTACTCTTAAATTGGTCGATGATAGCTGAATGGATTGAAACAGGGTTATAACATCTCGAGTTGCTCATAAGATAGAGAGAAAGTATGGGAATTGCACTTTAGATTATTGAGAACTTATTTTGGTTCAGTTTTGACTAGTCCCTTTGGTTTAAAAAGGATTTAAGTTCAGTTCCTGAGTCAGTGTCGTACTTGGGTAGTCCCTGATGCGGTTTGAAGGATCACAATTGTGAGGAGATAACCCTTTATGAAATATCCTATAAATAAAACTAAAAGATTGTGTATATGCTAGACTAAAAGGATATTAATGAAATTAGAGAATTGGCTAAGACATAAAATGGATTAATACTAACAGAGAATAAAGAAATCTAGGTTGGGAAGATATCAACGGGATTAACTGAGAAAGTGCTATGAGAACTTGTTGAGTTCATTTGTATAAGAGCTTGGTATAATTAGTAGGATAGAGCTATGGAAGGAATACATGTGTTTGGAATTTTACAGAAATCTTAGTATACAATGGTATGTTCTCGAGGAGTAACTATGTGAATGAGTTATGGAAATTGATGTTAAGGTCCAACTTGGTCGAGAGTACGGAATGGTTAATATTTTAAAGATAGAAGTTGCATCTTTAGCTTATTTGATTTTACTACCATTGGCAATGGTTGAAATATAATATACTTTTGAGACATTAAAAATATGAGTACGATCCATGATAAGTGGTGAGCTAAATCCAAATAGAGATGTGGTGAGGATTATTGCGTGCTAAAGGAAATACATGAGTGTTGGACAAAAAAATAAGAGGTAGATTGAATCATTTTGTATTAATTTTCATGTTGTGGTGAGATGTCGAATTGTGCATGTGTATTATAGGATGTGAAATTGGAGATGAATGGTATGTTGCTTGATAAATTCAATTGAGGATGTGGAATGAGTTTAGTTTTAAGTTTCGAGAACGAAACTTTTTCTGAGAGGTATATTATATAATGTCCCGCTCCATAAGATGCATTATGATGACTGATTAGCTCGAAGAAACCTTGTTAGACTTGGATTTAATGCCAAGGGCTCATTTAGGAATCTATGTGATCATGACAGAAAGTCACTTTAGATAAAGGGTGGTTGTGTTGATCCTTCGCTCATTTATCTCCATGCTTAACAAAAGGATTTTATTCATAATTGTGTATGTTATTGCTTAAAGTTATCTAGCAAGAATTTACAAAATATAATGAAAGATAAGTAATCACATTGTTGTTAACCTGTGATGTTATAAAATATTGGATTATGTTATATATTGTAACAAAATATTTGGGACCATTACATCGCCATTTATGGTAAGTCCCAGGATTGGGTAGTTGGTACTACTAGCTATAACTAGAGAGACGGATGTCATGTTTAATCAAGTTTTTTGTGCATTCATAGTATACTTTTATAATTAAAATTGCATACGCATGCATGACCATGGACAACTTGTACACAAGGTTTGGTTCTGCGAACAGTACTCTGAGGCTACGAAGCTATTTGTCCTAGGGGCAAAAGAATGGTACTGACGTACTAGCATCAGAATATGTGGGACTTTCATTGAGGCTAGCTACATGCGCTGTAAAGGATACCAAAATTCTATTTATGTCAAAATGGCTCATGGCTAGTGACCTTCATATAGACAAGCTGCATTCTAATGGTGTCTTATGTAGGCAAAGTAAGTTATTACTTATTTATAGAGAAGGGCAACAATTGTAGGTAAGAATCACCTAATGGTGATAACATATATATACTTTACCTTCTTGTTAGATATGAGTAACATATATGATTTACATTCCTGTCAGATATTAATTTTTAATTAATCCTAAGTAATAGATCAAGATTACTATTAATAATGTTCCTATCACATAATTATTTAGTATTAATTTTAGGTGAGTCGGGTTAGCCCGCTCACTAGTACATGATAATATACTAAACCATGCCTCTGTGGGCTTCTATAGAAGCTGGGGATTTACAGGTGCAGGTATAGCTTGAACAGTTCTGTGGCATTAAAAAGTTTATTTGTCGTACAGAAAGTTTATTTGGCGTACATAAACTCTTCTCGTAAAGATGTCACATATATTATAAAGGGCATAATATATGAAATAATATAATCTTGTCTACCAGTAAGTTGTAAGCTGAGTCGACAAGTTCGATGTAAGCCAAGATTGGCAAGTTTTAGTTTGTCTATTAAGAGTCGTGTATTCCACTGAAATTATCAATAAAATATATATTTTCTATATATTTTGTTGTGACATCAATTTGTTAGTGTATTTCCGTTGTAATTGTGTTACGCCCCAGTCCCAAAATACACGGGACTAGGCCACGTGGCAATGACCAGCTAATACAACTCCGAGGGATTATCCAATTTAATGGACTCGACGAAGCGTACTACGCTATCCTAAAATGCTAACAATTCTAATATGCTAACATACAGCAGGTAAATGTCTAATCTTATCGACAAAATATAAATAAGAAGAGCTAAAATAAATACTGGAAAGTAAGTGCGAAGTCTGAATGTCATAGTACAATCCAAATAAGTCTGATGGAAACAAACCCACTACAATGATAAAATAAGAGTACGGAAGGATAGATAAGAGAGTACGGCTAGAGCATCGGCTAACTAGATAAGGATACTCCAGCCCTAGGTGGAAGGCCTACCAATGATCAAGGAAACTCTGATGGTAGCACCTCAAGCTCCTCCTCGGACGCGTAACTCGTCTCCTGTCCGGGCCCGTACACGGAAGGATAGTATGCCTCGTCCAAATCTAGAAGGGAACCAGGTCCTCAGAGGGACGTAACAAGATTCAAAAATATATGCCAAATATAAATATGAATAAATAAAGGGGGTGTACTAACCATCTAAGTGAATGTAATATGAGGACGACCTTAGTACGTATGGGTATGTGTAGGCATAACGTCCAACACTCCGAAGAGCATGGTATCTATACATGTAACATCCATCATTCCGAAGAAGGAGATATCTGTATATATATATATATATATATATATATATATATATATATATATATATATATATATGTCTGTATCGCTCTGAAGAATGCGATATCTGAATAAAGGAAGTCATTAGATCTGTGGCTCCTCTGAACACTACGTATTCCAATGTGTGTATCCCATACGCCTACCAGTTGTCCTTCCTGCCCAATGTCAATAAACAAGTCGAATACACAACGTGTATACCACGTAACTACATGCCAGGTCTCAATTAATTAGACTATCCTGATTACGTACTAAACTGTGATGCATGTCACACACACCGATAGCTAGTCTGGTACGCGAACCCGCATCCCAACATGAGTTTGTCATCGTGATGAGTGTAAAAAGTGTTAAGGTCTTAAAAGATATCAGAATATCCTCACAACAGTAGGTAAGTCTACTAGTAACTAAGTTAATACACTACATATCGACGCATTCGTCGACTGCACCCGAGTCATTCTCGGACGCGCACAGTTATATATAATATAGCAATAATATCTCATGCAACATTTAATAATTTAATTTAAACAGTAAATAAGGCAAGGTATACTTGCCTGGATCCTCAAGCTGCGAGTACCAAAATCCTGCTCCCGAAATCTCGTTCGAACGGTCCAGCGACCCTATATATATAATATAATATAATATAATATAATCATTAGTCATTACACTAGTATACACAAGAAATACAATCATACTGCACTTAGAAACTGACACAAGGAGGGGGTCATAACCGGTCAATTAGCAGGGTCGAGTGTGCACGTAGCTAAAATGCACAATTGTCATATCCTCGAATACTGTGCACAACAAGAAGATTAACTACCAAATATGTCATAACACTAAATAACTTATAACACTAAACACATGTCCTAGCTAGTAGGTTAGTGTGCACATAAGACAGTTTAGTCTAAACACCTAGGGTCTACACAAATATACCATATTAACAACCAACTTCTGTGAAGTATTTAGTAACACTAACCACTATTCTAATACATGCACACATATAAATACTACACTAGGGTTCACAAATACACATAGGTCCATGCAAAAACATCATGAAGAAAGAGGAGGACAAGTGCAAACCTAGGTGTACTCGTAACCGAGGGGGGGTGATGCCCGTCCGCTGCCCGTGGATGACCTGCCTCAGGCGAGTGGGAGTGGTGCTCCGACCAAACAGCAGCTCATAGAAGCAGCAGCAGTAATGGCAGCAGCAGCAGGTCATGGTGGGTTGCTGGTGGTGGCGGGTTGGTCGTGGGGATGATGGCCGAGGTGGTAGCTTTGGTGGTGGTCGTGAGGACGATGGGGTGGCAAGTTGGCTGTGGTCGGGGTAAGAAGAAAGGGAGATGGTCGTGGGTGGTGGTGATGGTGTAGTGATGGGATGATGATGGTAGTGGTGGAGATGGTCGGAGGAGGCGGTATTGGCGGTGGTTGCTAAGGTGGAGAGGGAAGTCGAGGAAGGAAAAGGAAGGTGGAGGGAGTGGTGGTCGTGACAGTGGTGATGTCGGGATGGTGATGGTGGCGGGATGGTGTGATGGTGATTGTAAACCCCCTCACCCAAAAATAGGTATTTTGTGTGTATTTTATATTTCTTGTATTTGTTTAGATTATTTTTCAAAATAATTAAAACTCAATGATTTATTATGACACTTCACCGTGGTTTGGACATTAATAATATAGGATGGCCCCAACACCTGTATCGCCCATCATAGGAAGTAGCCTACACAGGAGACACTACCTGTAGGTTCTTTTTATGAAACAAAAATTCGATCCCTTGGTGCTAGTATGACATTAGTGTAACGACCATAGATTAATTGTTAAATATTTAGATATTATATATATAATTTATTTGTGGTTATTTTCCATCCCCAACTTCCTACAATTAGCATCCCAAAATTTTCCCTGCCAAGTTAGGCATTTTTTCTTTTTATGGATTTGCATAATATTTTCTATTACCTATTTTGTGGATAACCATTTAAATAATTACTTAGTTAATTAGATAATATAATTATTTGATTTATTATAACTAGATAAATACCTAATTATTAATTACAAAATATTACATAAATTATTTTGAGTGTGGTATTTTGTTAGAATTTTACAAAGTAATTTTCTAGAATTTATTTGGTGTGCAAATAATATTTTTAGATTTTTTCTCATTTATATATTTGAATATATGTTAATAATAATAATAATAATAATAATAATATTGGTAATAATAATAATAATAATAATAATAATAATAATAGTAATAGTAATAGTATTAGTATTAGTATTAGTAATAATAAACAAAAAGAAAAGGAAAAAGAAAGCAAAAGAAAAAAAAGAAAAAAAAGCAAAAGAAAAAGAAAAAGAAAAAGAAATGAAAAGAAATGAAAAGAAAAAAATAAAGATAAATACAAATCCTAAAACACTAACTAACAAAACTACTTAAACCTATTCACAAACAAACCATAAACCCCTACCCAGCAACCAAAGCCCCCCCCCCCTTATACCCGTGGCCAATCATCCCTCTCTCCCTATCTCTCTCCCTATATATATATATATATATATATATATATATATATATATATATATATATATATATTACACAAACCCTAACCTAAACCCTACCCCAGCCTCGCGCCTCCGACCAACGCCGACCGGCGACCCAGCCGCACCGGTAGGCGCCGTCCCGCCACCGCAGCCGCCACCGTCACAGTCGTCCGTGTGTGCGCGTGCGCACGCGGGCAGCAGCACCACTCCGACCCCATCTTCAAGGTAACATATCTCACTCATCTCTCATCCTTTTCTCGAGCAATTTGTCCGTGTACGTTCACAACCTAACCCTCTAGGATTTTCATTCAAGATGAACGAGTTTTCATGTCCCGGATTGGTCAAAAAATTAACCGAAAAATGGTCGAAAAACTGACCAAAACAGTCAAGAATTTCAACACCAAACCCCCATGTTTACACCCAATTCGCCACCAACCTGTTTAATATTTTCAAAAACTAATTGAAGGATTTTCTTCTAAATATAACCGAGAATTTTTTTTGTTCATTTAGTTTTTATTAATTACTTATATGTTTTAAATTATTCGACCTCCAAAACGACCAAAAACTTGTTCTTTTAAAAACTAAAATTTTATGATATGGAGTGCATCCCGCCAAACGGGACCGCCTCTTCGCCTACCAATTGCACCGAAAGGCGAGTATGGTATATCCTGACGTGTGGACTTTTGCGAAAGCTGATTCGGACGTGTGTGCACGTCGGAATCAACCCATATCCGTAAAAAGTCCCCGTATCGCGACTTTTGCAAAATACTATCCTATTTTGTGTACGCTCGCAGGAATGCGACGAAACTTGCGCCATTGGATTCGTGGTATCACGCTGATCCTGTGATCCAAGCTTTACACGATTCTGAGACAGTTGACAAAGCCGCCTATTCGTGGGCCCCATGGTTGATTTTAAGGGCAAATTATGATCGGCTCACCGAAATTCAAAATTGGACATACTATTGAGTTCGTATCGTCGTTTAGAATTTTTTTGACCTATAATTTGTCCCATTTAGAGATCTTTACCTCTTGCACGCTTTTCGGTGCAAAGTGGCCCACATGTGGACCCGCTTAGACCCAAAATTATCGTTTTGCCCCTGTGTCCAAATTGGACGAAAGGGTAGTATTTTTTAGCTATCTTGCTGATTTCGGGAAAGTTGGTGATATTTATTTCAGCATCCGGAGACATTTATTTGGAGGCTATAGATTCTGATCTTGTGTGCGTGACGTCTCGATGCTTACCCTACGCAGATTGCTTGCCAGGTAAGTATACCTTGTCATTGTACCATAATTTACATTCCATATGGTGCACGTATTTTATTTCTGTTATTTAGTTCATATATTTTAACTGCTATATAAACTGCACGTCCAAAGATAACTTGGGTGCAACGACGGTGATGTCGTATTTTGTCTTTATTATATATTATGCATGTTGACCTAGTTTTACGAGACTACCACATGATCATGAGGCATCCTTATGTTTCCTTGGCCGTGACACAATTATTACACGAGTGTGAGTCTCATGTAGGACACGAACTTGTGTAGTTGGCTGATCACCGATACGTATGGGACATGCGACGGATAGGGATAACTACTGATAGAATTTCCATCATTAGAACCCTTGGCAGTTATTAAAGGTCTCATCGTGTCATGGATATGACATGCTTAGAGCATGGGGTGGGAAGGACAACAAGTAAGGCGTTTGGGCTCCTTTCTTGTGTAACCCGTGCGCTCCACCGGAGATGCGCGGTCATGATGACCCCTATATATTATTATTATTGGGCGGCCTCTGACATTCAAAAGACGTCATGCTTTGTATGCCCCTGATTCTCTGAGAGAATCATGCCAATCCCATTTTATCCAGATAGCCCACGTGTTGGAAAGTTGTTCTCAAAGTACATTCACATAGGCGGTTAGACGACCCTTTTTGGATGTTTATTTTCAGTACTTTATTGGCATGCTTCTATGTATCTTATTACGTCCCTCTGAGGACCTGGTCCCTTTTCAGGTATAGACGATCATGACTATTTGCAGGAGCACGGATCAGGACTTGCTACTCCCTTCTTTTTCGAGGAGATCTTCCCTTCGAGCCTCTCTGGTCATTAGTTGATGTACTTATTTTGTTTCTCTTATATTCTAGTTTGTTAGTGGATTTGTCTCCAACCAGCTACTTGTTCTTATCAAGCATTTTATACTTGATTCAGTTATATAGTAGATTGGTTATTTATTTCTTTATAATTTTTGTGGATGAGATTTAGTTATGCCCTATGACCTGTGAAAAATATATACCACTTGTGATTTATTGTTCATAATACAGCGTACGTATGTGTTATGGTTTCCATATATTGGAGTCTCCATAAATATACGGCTGGCATGCTTACGTATTCCTAGTCCTACGTATTTTGGGACTGGGACGAGACAGTGATGGTGGTATTGGCCGGAGAAGGAGAAGGAGAAGTCCGGGAAGAAGAAGAAGAAGAAGAAGAAGAAGAAGAAGAAGAAGAAGAGGGGGTGGCTGCTGTGACTGTGGTTAAGGTGGTATCAGGGTGATGATGATGGTAGTAGAGATGGGCAGAGGTGAGGGCTGGGTGGTGATGTCCGGTGAAGGGGAAGGTGGCAGGATGGTGATGGTGATAATTGTTGTCGAGATGTTGATGGGAGTGGTGGTGGTGGTGGTGATGGCTGTTGTGGCGGTGGTGGTTACCGTCGGGAAGAGGAATGGTCGGAAGAGGAAGGTGGTCGTGGCGGTGGCAAGATATTCGGAGGAGGAGGTGACCGGAGAAGGAAGCCGGGGAAGAAGAAGGAATAACTTTAGGGTTCGGCTAATGGTGGGGGTGAGGTTGTGAATGAGAAAAGAATGGAGAGAGGGAGGAGGTGTTTATGTAGGAGAGAGAAAGGAGGTTGGTATTGAAATTAGGGCCGGCTACATGCATTCCTAGGGATGGGAGAATATTCTTGTCACTACCACGTTCCAAAAATAGAGGTATTTTTGACCTTTTTATATATATTTAATATTGCGTATATTTAATTTAAATAATTGCCTGAGATGTGTATTTAAATATATTATATATATACAGTGTTCATTAATGTTTGAGCTGATAGACTTGACCTAGAAGCCCACTAGATGAACACTTGACCGAATTATAAGATTATGTATTAATTTGTATTAATTAGAATTAATTATTTGGGATTGTGATTAATTACCGTAATTTTATTTAATTATTGCGCCTTACGGTTGCTTCGATATTTGGAGCGCTATCCTAGCTTTTGCCTTCCAACAAATTTCACAACCTTGTCCTAGACGTGCCCGTCTTCCATTCTGACCTTTTCGTAATTCGTAATTATGCTCTCTTGTGCTTCATTTTAACCGCACAATATTTGTCGCAGACGTTTATTTAATTTCTAAATAAATTCCAACTTTGTATCGTTGTGCGTTCCAATCGAAATTGGAGACAACCTCGACCCATTTTTTGTGCAACCCAAATTAGGGTAATATTCTGTTCTGAGTCTTCTTCACTAATGATATTTGTGTCCCAACTTAATTCCATCCCCTTGTACTTCTAATTAATTTTAGAACGCCAAGTGTATCTAATTTTAATTAATTAAATCCAGAAACCCACTTCTGTGCAATTTTCCAATTGTTGGGGAATTAATTGCAAAATTGCAATGATGTGTCACCATCCTATTATTTTAACCCAAATGAATAAAACAACCCCCTTCTTTGACTAGTCAACCCAACCCCTCTCTCCTCCTTTTTGTTTGAATTTTCTCCATGTTAAATCATGGCCATCCATTTAAAATGGAGCCATCCCCACCACACAACACCCTTATATATTATATATAATTTCTCAACCCCTTTTCCCAAAGTAACCCCATCCCTAGGCTAGGCCGGCCCTAATTCCTAGGAGGTCACATCATCTCCTCCCACATACAAAAAACTACCATCCCCATGATATTTCTTCACAAATACAACACCTTCACCAATACCAAAACTAACCATAACCACTCCGGCCACTCCCTCATCCCTCAGCCTCTTCTCCAGCAACCTCCAGCCCGGCCGCCCCCAGTCACCTCACCCCGGCGACCCGAAGCCCTACCCCGGCCTCACCTCTATCACCCCACTCGTTGCATGCCATCGAGTCGAGCTCCCTCTCCGGAGCCGAGCTGATCCGCCACAAGACGACCTTCTTCCCACTGCTTCTCCGACCTCCTGCACAGCCGAGCCGTTCCCCTACACTCGACGAACCGCCGGCCTCCTCCAATACACAGCTCCACCACCATCATCGGCATCACCCCGACCCAGCTCCCCTATCCACCGCCGGGACAGTCCCCCCGACTTCCCGAGCAACCAACTGCACCTCGCTCCTCCTCCTCCAGTCGGCCTATCCCCCAACTCCGGCAACACTGCTCTCCCCGACCTCTATCTCCCCGAGTCCACGACCTATCACCACCACCACCACGACCTATCATCACCACCACCACCAGAACTATCATCCGACTCCGGTCCCCCTACTCCGATCATGACTCCGGCCATCCTCCTCGACTCCCCTCTTCCCTAAGCTCCTCCTTCCGGCCAACCTCCATTATCAACACCACCATTGTCACTTGAACCACCATGTCGACCACCTTCTCGACTACGACAGCCACCTCCGGCCAGTCTCCTCCCGCAGCCTCTTCCCTCCGGCCACGATCACCACCACCATCGTCACTGTGAGCCTCCCTCTCCCTCTTTCCCTCCTTCATTGTTGAGAATGTATTTTATGTAATTGTATATATGTATTCATACGTAATAGTATATATGTATTCATATATATACATATGTATATGTATGTATATTGGTTTATTTTCATATAGTATATATTTAATAAAATATATACTGGTATAAATTCATTAGTATTAGTATGTGTATGGGCTTAAACGTATTTTGGTACATATAAACATATATATGTATAGTATATGTTTAGTAAAATATATTTTGGTATATATATATATATATATATATATATATATATATATATATATATATATATATATATATATATATATGTATATGTAGCATAATATACGTTAATACGTATGTTTTGATATATATCTATACATGTATACAAGTATATAGTATATATATATTTTTATTGGTACATATATATAAGCTTTTTATCAACTAATAGATATATAATTAAATGTATTTTTGGCATACATATGATATGTATATATATATATATATATATATATATATATATATATATATATATATTGTATATGACTATTGTTCAATTGGTATAGTATAGTATGTACATATGTTTAGTATGTGTACATTATTCAATATGATGTATATATATATATATTGTTCAACTATTTATTATATATGTATTGAGTATTAATGTTTATAATTAATAATATGTATAATATGTGTCACGCCCCAATCTCCCACGAGCCCGATAGTCCCCGCTGAACGTGAATCACCACGTTACAGCTCTCCCGTAAGCCTATCGTTCTCATCGGGACGTAATGCCGTACAAGCCTAAAGTGCGCTTGCACAAGGCCAAAGCTTTGATACAAGGGCAAGTAAGCTATTCGATACTGAAGCAGCGGCACATAACATTGCAGAAAAGTAAAGAACACAATGGCATAAGAAAAGGCTCTTTTATTGATAATCGAAATTGTTACAAGCGGCGCATGGCCGAGGTTACATATCGCTCAAGCACTCTTCTCTCGATTACAATAACACCGTTCCATATATTATGTCCCTCTATACAAAAGCAACTCAAACAGGCACAACTCGATGCGGCTCCAGGCATCGACTCCAGATTTTTGGTTCCTTGGGATAAGGTACGGCTATCGCTTCCTCGGACGAAGGAGCACCTGAGAACAAGCAGACTGTTGGTGGTTCAGCACTTTATGCAAGTACTGGTGAGATAAAACAACTGAACAGAAGCTACACCCCCTGAAACCTACACTAAGTAATTATGTGGCAAAATATTGCATTACTAGTGATCTTGCTACTTTTACCTAAGTTTATTTCATGCAGTTCAGAACTATAGTCAGATTACATCTTTTGAAAATATAACTTTGAAACAGTTTGCATATTCAAACATATAAGCATACGAATTGGGACAGTGCTCTATCGTGCAATGTGCAGCATGTATTGTGCAATACAAATCTAAATCTTAGGGCAAAGCTTATCTAGCAGACTGATTATATCGAGTTTAAAGCAAACTTATCAAGTGGACAATCATTTGTTCATTAGCACACAAGCAGACACATCTATATGATTTCGGTCCCCGAGAAACTCAGGATCGGTAGCGGTAGTCCAGCTAACCAATGACTCACATTCTGATCCTATTAGCAGCTGTGACCGAGGTTCAGCTCTGCACTAATAATCATTGTCTGACCGATGCAATACATGAAGCTCTATCAGATAATCTCTATGATGCAGACAAAATGAATAAGCAGGCTTATGCATAAACTTATATTTTTTACCCCATAGTCGAACGGTTATCCCTGCAGCAGAAACACAAGTTAGACACAATTTGCATATTCATAACTTATGTATCAATCTCTGGTATCATCAATCGATAGGTATGCAAGAAGGTAAACCTAGCATGCGCCCTATCTATATGACGGTCCATGGGTCGCCCCATGATTAGCAGTTGGGACATACAAGCCCATCTCACTAATAGACATATCGCCCCACTAGACCCTTGCGAGCCGTACACCTCAGGGCAATCCAAAAATCTCTTCCGGACCGAGCGATTCCCAGTGCCCCAGGAATCGTTCGAGAGACAAGACCTTGTGCACAAGTTGTCCAAGACCAATGCAATGACACAAACACATAGTTCAAGCAAAACAATGATCAAGCAAAACATATACAGTCTCATCAAATATATATTTCCAACGAAGCACATCTTTTCACATTACTAATAGCACACCCCACTAGACCCTTGCGGGCCGTATCCTCAGGACGTACTATTAGTCACTGCACTCACACATTTTCACTTAGCAGTTCGATATAGCAAACAGACAACGAAACATATAAAGGCAAGCACGGTTGATTCATACTTAACATGCAAAAACTATCTCTTTCTTTAGCATATTCAAGGGACATACCTGAACGATTCATTTTACTTATCTTTCTTAGTATAGCAAAGGTTCGTTCAATAGCTGTGTCGGTGTTTCTAAGCATGCACATATCTATCTTTCTCTTAGCATAACAATGGTTCTATTTCATTTCTGACAAGCATTCATATTCTTTTAGTTAGGCAGCATATTCGTTCAATGACAAGCTATGTGAGTTCTCTTATTAGCATACTGAGTCAGTTCTATCATTCTCTTATGAAAACATTCTTCTTAAGCAAACAAACATTCAAAAACTCAGATTCATTATTAAGTCGTGCAAGAATCAGAGAATGCAGTTCTGCCCACTCACATTGATTAATCGGTCGGGAACTCTCAGAGAAGACTTTCGTTCGAGCAAGCAAGGCAATTTCACTTGTACATAGTGCCTACGCAGAGCGGGGCACTAAAATATGTATATTTATATATGTATCTCTACTAGGTAACCCGAGTGTAAATACGGATACCCATAACTATACATGACCTTGTGACCCTGTGAACTGTTAGTGGACTGCCAAACGTACATCAACGTACTGGCAAGACCCGTATCACCGACTGTCTGATTGCACAGCAATCACAGACGCGACGTCGTGTAACTTGACGCACACTGACCCTAGTTGACCAGTATCATACCTAGCATAGCCCTGAGTCCAGCGTAATTATAAGGTATGTTAGAGTAATGTCTGATACAATATTGTATTATTTTATGTTATGTCTATAGGACTGTTGGATCATCCAGACGATACCCTGGAATAGGACATTGGTTTCACCAGCTAAGGACCCAAGGCGAGTACATTCTCTGATAATTTCCAATTATTTGATAATATCTATAATTCTAGTATCTAGAAATATTACATCTGATTCTTGACACTGTGCTATACGGACTAGTATATAGATTGGATCTACAATCATGAGATATTACATTGATTATCGTATTGACATTGTATACGACATTGATATTTAGACCTCGTACATGATATTGGATATTGCTCGTGTATCGTGACATGTCGTGATTGGATCCACTATACTAGTTGGAGGTGGGGGAAATATTAGTAGATTATGTGATCATACCCAACTCTACATGCATCATAGCTCACCCCACATCTCACGTCGGGTGCGACCTGACCATTACATGCCTCATAGTTGTTACATATGATTAGTCTGACCACTAATTGCATCATAGCTAACCAAATGGTTTGCCTGACCTTACATGAATCATAGCTAATCATATGTAACCAGCCTGATCTTGTCCCAAGCCGATCACATGATAGACTGGTATTTCAAACACTTAGAATAGTTACAGTTCTCTATTTTAGATCATATACTACATCACCCGCATATGATATTGTATCTCGTTCTCTTCATTTCATATATGCACTGACTGTTTTATATTGTTTATATTGTCTATCTCTTTAGTTTGCCATCGCATTTATTCATTGTCTTCTCTCAGTATATAGCATTATCTGTGTATTATTTTATAGCCCTTATCAATTAAATGGAAATATTATTTATGATATACTTTGCTCCTTCCTGACTGGAAAATATTTTTCCATACTATGCCTTAGAAGAACTGGTGTCCGACATTTATGGACCACAGGGTGATTAGCTGCAGTCTTGGACTTGGTAGTTCAGTTGTAATTCCGGAAGGTTTAGCCGGAATTACTAGTTACCTAGTTAGTTCTTTTAGCAGATTATTTTTGGTACCGGATTTGTCTCCGGCATACTCCTTGAGACTTGGATTATATTGTTGAGTTAGACTATTTCTATTTTAGACTTGTGTTGCATCTTACTTGTTTCTTCGAGATCTTATCGTGTTGTAGTTGTGATTGAGTATGTTGTTCATATTATATTGTGGTTTTCGTGTCTCCTCATGGATTCGGATGCTCGTGTGAGTTTGTTTAGATAGCATCAAGACCTAGACAGTATTCTACCGCCGATGCTGCGGCGTAGGATGGACGTACCCACGTACTTGTACCCCAATACCGGGTGCGGGTCGTGACACGTTTTTAGTGGTGGCCTATGCAGGTCGTCAGACTTCGCAAGTTGTGCGATGTCGTGGTAGTACGACGTATTAGTTGTACTACCTCATGCCTGACATAAGATATAGGACATAGGATACTAGGATGAGAGAGGATACTCAATCATAATTTATTTGAGAGATTCCTGGGACGACCTTTGAGAATCTCATTATGAATTTCAATTTAATTCCCTTTCCCTTGTTTTCTTCTGTTCTCGCTTGTTGATATTGAGTTTGATTCTTGTTGACCAGTTGTTAAATTTAGATTCTTGGTATCGTTGTTGAGTTGATTTCTTATCGAGATGAATTTTACAGACTAAACTTTAGGGTATAATCTGATGACTTATATTGATGAGGACAGTGAGAAAGGTAAAACGTCTACTTTGGTTATGGAACCTAGAGTTTATCACAGCCATACTAGCTGTCGCGACGAGAACGTAGGAACCTGACTTGGATGTACATACTGTAGTTATGAAACTTAGAGTCTCTCGTAGCCATACCGGTTGGCGTGGCGAAGATTCTAGATGACATGATTATAGAGTTGCATACCTTAGTTACGGAACCTGTCGTTTATCGCATCTATGCTTACTGGCGTGGCGAGGATTCTAAGTGTCATGATTTCTGACAGACGTGTACGATTATCAGTTGTATCTTAAATTGGTTCTTAAAGTATCGTCTCAACACTTATCTATTTCTCTTATTACTGGACTTTATTTCATTTCTTATTTTGTTTGCTAACAGTAGAAATACCTTCAGTCCACAATCCAGTTCTTTTTTGAGCTTCTATTCTTTGAGGATTCCTTGTTAAGTATGATAATTAGTGACTTGTAATTATGTCTGTGTCTTGAGTGTCTTGAGGACTCAGTGTTGCTTGTGAGTTTGTAAGTGTTCCTAGTTGGACATGTGAGCAGTAAACATTAATCTAGAGTTAACCCATAGCGTAGTGCCTTGTAGCAATAGTTCTATGATAGGTGTGTTATAGTTAGTATTGGCACTATAGATAGAAGGAGAAAGAGTATCAGAGATGATGATCATTTGGAAGTAATAGTGCAAATAATTTGGGCAGTACAATTTCTGTACACAGTTGAGGTTGTAAATAATTGGTGTATTAGTGTGCACCTTGAGTATTAGAGACTGTGAGTATTCATATGTATACTTGTGGATTTAATTTTATCGTTTGAAGAGTGGAAATAAATTATAATTTTTAAGAATTTTAAGGAGTTGAGATTTTTTGTTATTAAAATGTTTGAGGATTCAATTTGATTCAATAAACATAGTCACAGTTATAAGGATTTTAGAAATGATTAAAATTTTATTTCGATATTGAGTATTTGACTTTTGAGGAAGTATATTCTTTTCATTTTAAATCGTTCGGGAAGTAAAAATTCTGATGATTTTATTTTGAGGATAAAATTTATGGTGGGTAAGAAATATATATTAGTATATGAGTAGATGAAGTGCATACGTAAGGATCTATTGACTTGGGCATGATTGAGATGGCACTGCAAACAGACTTGGGAGTCCATCTAGAGTTGTATTAGAGAGAACAGTACTTAGTATGGTGTGTTGCATTTGGTGTGCACTTGAGTGATAAGAACAACTAGTATGAACAATTGTAGTAGGAAAGAGAACTAGCAGTGGGTGTACTTGTAGTAGAACAGAGGTACCTAAAGGGATAGAGATATCAAACCTTGGATGCATCATTGACCTATGCAATCACAACTAGGAATTCCAATCTATTTATCTTGTTATCCTTATTCCTTTTGAATGTTGCTTCTTTAGAACTTTACTGTCCTTCCTTGATGATATCGCATTTATTGCCTTAATTGATTCTTTTGGATCTGTCTTCAGGATGTCGCCTAAGACACGATCTATGAGAGTGGGAGCACCAGCTTTAGAGAGGCCTGCCACCTCTCCACCTGATGGACAGACATCCGTAGTTCCTTCTATATCTCTGATGCATGTGGGAGTATCTGCACTTTTCAGGGGTCCTCCTTCCCCACCTGTTCAGAGGATTGTCGCAGCTGTGACAGAGAACCTTCCTCCTTCACCGACTCTGATTTCTGGTGGTGTGGCCATTGACGGGGCACAGATGTTTACTTTGATCCAGGGCATGGTAGATGTCCAGAGAGTGACGGCAGATGCTCAGCGAGTTCAAGCTGAGGCTCAGAGGGTGCAAGCAGAAGCGCACCAGGTGCAGACTGGACTAATGAAAGAGAGCATGGAGAACGCTCACCAGATGGCACTACAGGCAGTTGAGAGAGTTGCCCAGCAGTATCCTGGCCAGCAGCGGCCGAGGATATTTCAGTATCAACAGCAGTACCAGACACCAGTTCGTGTTCAGCAGGATCAACGGACTTGTCATTTTTGTAAGAAGCCAGGTCACCTTTAGGAGAGCTGTAGATTGAGGCTAGGACTTTGTTTGCATTGTGGCGATGCAGGACACCGAATGAGGGATTGCCCTCTAGTTCAGCTCGCAGCTCAAAATTATAGAGATCCAGTTAGGCTACCTGTGGAACCGTATATTACTCAGCCCCCGCGAAGGGAACCACCCCAGCAGGGCAGGGCATTTGCGATGACGGTCGAGGAGACCGATACTGCAGGTAATGTGTTAGCAGGTTCTGTTCTTTCCTTGCTTCTGTTCCTTTCTATTTGATTGATTGATTGATTCCCTAGTACCGTAGTTTGTATGCATAATTTTGTTAGAATATAGTTAGTAGTACACCCTGACAGAGACTGCAATACCATGACAAAAGATACCATGACCGTACATTTTTTCTTAGATTGCATGTTGTATGACTGTAGGTATAATTTTTCTTAGACCATGATTATTAGGGTTGACCATAGTAGATTTATGAAGAGGTTATGACTTGACAATGAGAGACGAGATGCTCAAAATTTTGGAGGAAAAGCATTAATTTAAATAAAGAGTTAAGGATTTAATATGGCAGAATTGATGAATTATTGATTTTATCAAGATTGAGATATGATTAAATTATCATTAAAATTCGAGGATAAACATTAATTTGAATGAAAGGTTAAGAATTTAATATGGTAGAATCGATGATTTATTGATTATGATATAATTTATCATTAAAAACTTGAGAAAATTAAGGAGATTATCATTATATTTATTTGATTGCAAGTTATGAATTTTAAAATTTATATTATAAATGTTGCATTTGAAGATTTCATAAGTATTGCATTGTTTGAGTTTTGTGGAAAAAAGGGGGGGAATCAACGAATAAGATCATTGATGTATTAGTGTTTGAATTCTATTAGTGTTGAATTCAATTTTGGGATAAAGACTTAGAATTTTTTATACGCACCATTTGGACTTAAAATTTGCGGAGTCAGATGATTAGTGGATTAGTGTTTGAATTCAAACATTTGGGACGAGATTTTAATTTTATGCATTGATTGAAATTAAATTAGAGGAGTGGATATTAAATTTCAAGTATTTAGTTATTAACTTAAATTTCAGAGGAAATTGTGACAAATTGACATTGATTTTAAATTGAGGATTTTTAGGAATATGATATTCATGTAATTTTGAAAATTTTATGGAATAGCAATGTGGATTTACTTTATTATTAAGTGGTTTGATGAGCCTAGATTTGATGGAAAATAATATATAATGAATAAATACTACTATTGAGTATCTTAAATTTCGAGGACGAAATTCTTTTAAGGAGGGTAGACTTGTCACTATCACGTTCCAAAAACAGGGGTATTTTTGACCTTTTTATATATAATTAATATTGCGTGTATTTAATTTAAATAATTGCCTGAGATGTGTATTTAAATATATTATATATACAATGTTCATTAATGTTTGAGCTGATAGACTTGACCTAGAATCCCACTAGATGAACACCTGACCAAATTATAGGATTATGTTAATTTGTATTAATTAGAAATAATTATTTGGGATTGTGATTAATTACGGTAATTTTCTTTAATTATTGCGCCTTACCGTTGCTTCGATATTTGGAGCGCTACCCTAGCTTTTGCCTTCCAACAAATTTCACAACCTTGTCCTAGACGTGCCCGTCTTCCATTCTGACCTTTTCGTAATTCGTAATTATGCTCTCTTGTGCTTCATTTTAACCGCACAATATTTGTCGCGGACGTTTATTTAATTTCTAAATAAATTCCAACTTTATATCGTTGTGCGTTCCAATCGGAATTGGAGACAACCTCGACCAATTTTTCGTGCAACCCAAATTAGAATAATATTTTTTCTGAGTCTTCTTCACTAATGATATTTGCGTCCCAACTTAATTCCAGCCCCTTGTACTTCTAATTAATTTTAGAACGCCAATTGTATCTAATTTTAATTAATTAAATCCAGAAACCCACTTCTGTACAATTTTCCAATTGTTGGGGACTTAATTGCAAAATTGTAATGATGTGTCACCATCCTATTGGTTTAACCCAAATGAATAAAATAACACCCTTCTTTGACTAGTCAACCCAACCCCTCTCTCCTCCTTTTTGTTTGAATTTTCTCCATGTTAAATCATGGCCATCCATTTAAAATGGAGCCATCCCCACCACACAACACCCTTATATATTATATATAATTCCTCAAACCCTTTTCCCAAAGCAACCCCATCCCTAGGCTAGGCCGGCCCTAATTCCTAGGAGGTCACATCATCTCCTCCCACATACAAAAAACTACCATCCCCATGATATTTCTTCACAAATACAACACCTTCACCAAAACCAAAACTAACCCTAACCACTCCGGCCACTCCCTCATCCCTCAGCCTCTTCTCCGGCAACCTCCAGCCGACCTCCCCCAGTCATCTACCCCGGCGACCCGAAGCCCTACCCCGGCCTCGCCTCTATCACCCCACTCGCTGCCTGCCATCGAGCCGAGCTCCCCCTCCGGAGTCGAGCTGCTCCGCCACAAGACGACCTTCTTTCCGCTGCTTCTCCGACCTCCTGCACAGCCGAGCCGTTCCGCTGCACTCGACGAACCGCTGGCCTCCTCCAATACACAGCTCCACCACCATCATCGGCATCACCCTGACCCAGCTCCCCAATCCACCGCCGAGACAGTCCCCCCGACTTCCCGAGCAACCAACTGTACCTCGCTCCTCCTCCTCCAGTCGGTCTGTCCCCCAACTCCGGCAACACTGCTCTCCCCGACCTCCATCTTCCCGAGTCCATGACCTATCACCACCACCACCACGACCAATCATCACCACCACCACAAGAACTATCACCCGACTACGGTCCCCCTACTCCGGTCACGACTCCGGCCATCCTCCTCGACTCCCCTCTTCCTTGAGCTCCTCCTTCTGGCCAACCTCCATTATCACCACCACCATTGTCACTTGAACCACCACGTCGACCACCTTTCCGACTACTACAGCCACCTTTGGCCAGTCTCCTCCCACAGCCTCTTCCCTCCGGCCACGATCACCACCACCATCGTCACTGTGAGCCTCCTTCTCCCTCTTTCCCTCCTTCATTGTTGAGAATGTATTCTATGTGATAGTATATATGTATTAATACGTAATAGTATATATGTATTCATATATATACATATGTATATGTATATATATTGGTTTATTTTTATATAGTATATATTTAATAAAATGTATACTGGTATAAATTCATTAGTATTAGTATATGTATGGGCTTAAACGTATTTTGGTACATATAAACATATATATGTATAGTAAAATATATTTTGGTATATATATATATATATAGCATAATATACGTTAATACGTATGTTTTGATATATCTATACATGTATACAAGTATATAGTATATATATTTTTATTGGTACATATATATAAGCTTTTTCTCAACTAATAGATATATAATTAAATATATTTTTAGCATACATATGATGTATATATATATATATATATATATATATATATATATATATATATATATATATATATATATATATATATATATATATATTGTATATGAGTATTGTTCAATTGGTATAGTATAGTATGTACATATGTTTAGTATGTGTACAATATTCAATATGATGTATATATATATATATATATATATATATATTGTTCAACTATATATTATATATGTATTGATTATTAATGTTTATAATTAATAATATGTATATTTATATATGTATCTCTACTAGGTAACCCGAGTGTAAATACAGATACCCGTAACTACACATGACCTTGTGACCTTGTGAACTGTTAGTGGACTGCCAGACATACATCGACGTACTGGCAAGACCCGTATCACCGACTGTCTGATTGCACAGAAATCACAGACGCGACGCCGTGCAACTTGACGCACACTGACCCTAGTTGACCAGTATCATACCTAGCATAGCCCTGAGTCCAGCATATTTATAAGGTGGGTTAGAGTAATGTCTGATGCAATATTGTATTGTTTTATGTTATGTCTATAGGACTGTTGGATCATCCAGACGATACCCTGAAACAGGATATTGGTGTCACCAGCTAAAGATCCAAGGCGAGTACATTCTCTCATAATTTCCAATTATTTGATAATATCTATAATTCTAGTATCTAGAAATGTTACATCTAATTCTTGATACTGTGCTACATGGACTAGTATATAGATTAGATCTACAATCATGAGATGTTACATTGATTATCGTATTAATATTGTACACGGCATTGATATTTAGACCTTGTACATGATATTGGATATTGCTCGTGTATCGTGACGTGTCATGATTGGATCCACTGTACTAGTTGGGGGCGGAGAAAATATTAGTAGATTATGTGATCATACCCAACTCTACATGCATCATAGCTCACCCCACATCTCACGTCGGGTGCGGCCTGACCATTACATGCCTCATAACTGTTACATATGATTAGCCTGACCACTACTTGCATTATAGCTAACTAAATGGTTAGCCTGACCTTACATAAATCATAGCTAATCATATTTAACCAGCCTGATCTTGTCCCAAGCTGATCACATGATAGACTGGTATTTCAAACACTTAGAATAGTTACAGTTCTCTATTTTAGATCATATACTACATCACCCGCATATGATATTGTATCTCGTTCTCTTTGTTTCATATATGCACTGACTATTTCATATTATTTATATTGCTTGTCTCTTTAGTTTGCCATCGCATTTATTCACTGTCTTCTCTCAGTATATAGCATTATTTGTGTATTATTTTATAGCCCTTATCAATTAAATGGAAATGTTATTTGAGATATACTTTGCTCCTTCTTGACTGGAAAATATTTTTCCAGACTATTATGCCTTAGAAGAACTGGTGTCCGACATTTATGGACCACAGGGTGAGTAGCTGCAGTCTTGGACTTGGTAGTTCAGTTGTAATTCTGGGAGGTTTAGCCGGAATCACTAGTTACCTAGTTAGTTCTTTTAGCAGATAATTTTTGGTACCGGATTTGTCTCTGGCATACTCCTTGAGACTTGGATTATATTGTTGAGTTAGACTATTTCTATTTTAGACTTGTGTTGCATCTTACTTGTTTCTTCGAGATCATATCGTGTTGTAGTTATGATTGAGTATGTTGTTCATATTATATTGTGGTTTCCGTGTCTCATCATGGAGTCGGATGCTCGTGTGAGTTTGTTTAGATAGCATCAAGACCTAGACAGCGTTCTACCGCCGATGCTGCGGCGTAGGCTGGACGTACCCACGTACTCGTGCCCCAATACCGAGTGCGGGTCGTGACAGTTCTACATAAATTATTGGAGGGCTAGGATGGGCTAGGTTTTGAATGGAGGGTATAGATGATGTAGGGGGGAAAGTTAGTATGTAGTACACTCAAAATGGAAAGAAAACCTATGTAGAGGACCGGTCAACAATAAGGGGGGGTTTCCATGGCTTGGCTCCAATGGGAGGTGGACACCTCATTATCTTTTTGCACAAAAGCCCCTAACAATTAGGAAATTGCACAAACAATAGAGTTTGGGATTAGATGAGAAAAAATACCATATTTGGTTTAATATAGTGGGTTAAAAGGGTGTGTGGTATTTAGTATGAACCTTGAGAATGTGAATGGGGGTTTGGGTTGGTGTGGGGTCTAGTTTTGGGTTAGGTTGGGTCCTTACACCAATTTAATAAAAATTAGTATAAATGGTGTTTTTTAATTAATTGGAAGTACATTGGGTTAAAATTGGATGGGACACAAGTGTCATGGATGTAGTAAACTCATAATAGAATATTGTCATAAATTAGGTTGCATAAAACGGGTCGAGGTTGTGTCTCCAATTTCGATTGGAATGGACAAAGATACAAAGCTGGATTTATTTGGATTTAAAAATAAACGTTTGTAGCGAATATTATGCGACTAAAATGAAGCACAAGATAGGGTATTTATGAGTTACACAATGGTCAGAATGGAAGGCTGGCACGTCTAGGAAAAGTGTATGAAATTTGTTTGAAGGCAAATGCTAGTGTAGCGCTCCAAATATCGAAGCAATGGTAAGGTGCACCAAGTGATACGAATATTGTACAATAATCTAAAATACTATGTTTAGTTCTAATTGGCTCCAAACTAACCCTAGTCTCTCTATCTAAGCCAGGTAGACTTAATTTTGGTCGAGGGGGTTTACAATCTACCCTCCTTAGAGCATTTTGGCCTCAGAATTAAAACAGACATATGGTAAAAACTATTGACTGAAATTAAATGCTACTACATACCTAGGCCTTCAAAGATATGGGGGAAATACTGTCGAATATCATCCTCTCATTCCCAGGTCGACTCGCCTGGTGCATGATACCTCCATGCGACACGAACTAGAGGGATAGTCTGACCTTGCAACACCTTCTCACTTTTGTCCAGAATCTCTGCCAGCTCCTCCTGATATGACAAACTCGGCCCGACAGTGATCTCCGAGTGGTCAAGCACATGACTCGGATCTGGCATGTACCTCCTTAGTTGAGATACATGGAAGACGTCATAAACTCCTTCTAATGTCTGTGGCAATGCTAATCTATAAGCAACCTCTCTGATGCGCTCCAACAAATCGAATGGTCCAATGTACCTCGGACTCAGCTTTCATCTGCCTCCAAACCTGATGGTCCCTCGGGTAGGCGAGATTTTTATAAACACATGATCTCCAACCTGGAACTCTATGGGTCATCGATACGCGTTTGTCCAATGTTTATGTCTGTCATGTGCTGCTCGCAGGTGTCTTTGGATCTTCTTTACCTTCTCCACTGTACGAAAAATCAACTCTGGCCCAAGAATCTGTCTTTCGCCCACATCACTCCAGCACACTAGGGAACGACACTTTCTACCATACAATGCTTCATAGGGAGCCATCTAAATTCTTGCTTGATAGTTATTGTTGTAGGAAAATTTGACTAAATATAAATGGTCCTCCCATGATCCACTAAAATCAAGCATGCACGCCCTCAACATGTCCTCTAGTGTCTGAATGGTGTGCTCGGATTGACCATCCGTCTGTGGGTAATACGATGTACTGAACTTCAGGCGGGTACCGAGACTCTCTTGCATACTCCGCCAAAAGTAAGATGTGAACCTCGTATCCCTGTCAGACACTATAATGACTGGCACCCCATGCAGTCGTACGATCTCCCTCATATACATATCTACTAAGACCTCTGTAGACTGCCCAACTCTGAAGGGTAAAAAGTAAGCGAACTTAGTGAGTCGATCCATGATCACCCATACCATATTGCGACCACTAGGACTCCTCGGAAAGCCCATAACAAAGTCCATAGTGACGTGCTCCTATTTCCACTTAGGTATCGGGAGTGGCTAAAGTAAACCTGCATACCTTTGATGCTCAGCCTTGACTTGCTGACACAACAGGCACTTCACCACAAAGCGGGCTATCTCTTTCTTCATTCCATGCCACCAATAGTACTGTCTTAAGTCTCTGTACATCTTTGTACCTCATAGATGAATAGAGTATGTTGAAATATGCTCCTCCGATATCAGCTTCTGACGAAGTTCTCCATTCGAAACATAGAGACGATCTCCACATCTCAAAGTCCCATCCTCGTGTATGTGCAATCATGTCTGCATCCCGGCCTCTGTCCTCTGTCGAAGCCTCTGGAATCTGGCATATGTTGGCAAGGCAGCCTTGATCCTCTCAACCAATGTCAATTGCACCTGAAAACTCGATAACTGGCCATATGCTCTGGGCTTAATGACCTCTATACCCAACTGCTCCAGATCTCACAATAGGTGTTGCTGGGTAGTCAAAAGAATGCCATGGGCCTCCTGCTTAATGCGTCAGCTACCACGTTGGCCTTTCCCGGATGGTACTGTAGCTCAATCTCAAAGTTTGTCATCACCTCGAGCCAACGCCTTTGTCTCTGGTTTAGGAACTTCTGAGTATAGACGTACTTCAGGCTTTTGTGATCTTTGAACATCTTCACCCGTTCTCTGTATAGGTAGTGCCTCCAAATTTAGGGCAAAGATCACTGCGGCAAGCTCCAAGTCAGGAGTGGGATAGTTCTTCTCATGGGTCCTCAGCTGCCTAGAGGCATAGGCCACAACTTTCCCATGCTACATTAAGACACATCCTAAACCCTTCCCAGACGCATAGTTGTAGATCACAAATCCTCCGGGTCCAGAAGGTATAGTCAAAATAGGTGTCGTAGTCAGACGCTTCTTCAGTTCATCGAACGTCGTCTGACACTCCTCTGTCCAAATGAACTCCTGCTCCTTGCGGGTCAAGCGGGTTATCGACTCTGCAATCCTCGTGAAGTTCTCTATGAACCTCCGGTAATATCGGGCAAGTCCTAGGAAACTCCTCACCTCCGAGACGTTGGTAGGGGTCGGCCACGTCTCTACTGACGAAATCTTTATTGGATCTACTGAAATAGCATCTCCTGAGATAACGTGTCCGAGGAAAGAGACACGGTCTAGGAGGAACTCACACTTGCTCAGCTTGGTATAGAGCCTCTCACGCCTCAGCATCTCCAACACCAACCTCAAGTGCTCCCCGTGCTCCCCGTGCTCCTCATGGCTTTTTGAATACACCAAGATATCGTCGATGAAGACTACAATGAACTGATCTAAATACTGGTGGAAGACTTTGTTCATCAGGTTCATAAATATTGCAGGCATATTCGTCAGTCCAAAAGGCATCACCAAGAACTCGTAGTGGCCATAACGAGTCCTGAATGTCGTCTTTGGAATATCTTCTCTCCGCACCTTTACCTGATGATACTCCGATCTCAAGTCGATCTTCGTGAACACCACTACTCATGTCAGTTGGTCGAACAAATCATCAATCTGCGGTAGGGGGTACTTTTGCTTGATAGTCAAAGCATTAAGGGCTCGATAATCAATGCATATACAGAATATCCCATCCTTCTTTGGTACAAACAACACTGGTGCTCCCTAGGGTGATGCACTAGGATGGATAAATTCTTTGATCTGCAACCTCTCTAACTGTAGCTTCAGCTCATCCAGTTCCCTCTTCGCCAACCGATACACATTTGAAGATATCGGCGCTGCTCCGGGTACCAACTCAATAGTGAACTCTAGCTCTCTATCCGGCGGTAGGCCTAGCAACTCCTCCGAAAAAATATCCTCGAACTCTGCAACTATCGGTGGGGGTGCCGTCTCCATAGCCATGTAAGCTCCAACTGTCTGCCCTACTCCTTGCTCGAGGGTCCCCCGCATGTACTCGAACTCTGAGTAATCTGGCGGTCTAAAAATGATGCTACCCCTTCGGCAATCCAGTATGGCATTATACTGGCTCAAGTAGTCCATGCCTAACACAACATCGAAGTTTGGCATCTGGAATACCAAAAATTACGCTATCATATCCCGACCACACACGACTACCGAGCACGTTCTAATAGTATTGGTAATTGGTATGATGCCTCCTTCGGTAATAATCTTCTAACTCTTAAGTAAGGGAGAAGTAGCTACTCTATGCATAGCTACAAAAATACTAGATATAAAAGATAGTGTAGCACCAGAATCAAACAATGCAGACGCAAGTTATGATGCAACTAAAATGGTACCTGTGATAGCTTCGTCTGCTAGTTCCTCCTCAATCGCTGTGCAAAGGCCTGCCCGTGCCTCTGCCCTCCGGCCTGCTGTCTGGATCAATCAAAGTGTGCCTCATGTGAGGCCAGGGGTTGTCCCCTCTAAAATCCTCCGGGTGCAGGTGGACGTTGACCTCCTGTCTGGGATAGTATCCTCTGGACTGGTGCTGCTGGCCTCTGTCCTGTCTGCGGTGCTACATCCCTGTGCTATGGGAAATCTCTGGCAAGGTGTTCACTCGCTCCATAGATCATACACAATCTAAGCTTCTTCCGATAATCTCTAATAATATGTCCCTTCTTGCCACAATTATGACAAGTCGGAAGCTCCTTGTGCTGGTATAGTACTATCCTCTGTTGTGTCTGCGCTCCCGGACGACGGATCGGTCCTCCCGTTCTGGGCTGAGCTCTGGCTGGTATGGTCATGCTGGAATGCCTCGATCCTCTGTAATGGCCTCCTGGATCCTAGCCTCTGAAAGAACCTCCTCGTAAGAGATCCTCGCCTGGGTAGTAGTGTACCTCTGTAGCTCGTAAGTCAGACCATGATGGAATCTCCTGGCCTTCTCCAGATCATTGGATATCAAGGCGGCACCAAATCTACTAAGTCGACTAAACTCCGCGTCATACGCGTCTACGATCATATTTCCTTGCTCCAGGTATAGGAACTGGGAGTATAATGCATTCTTGACCGTAGCCGGGAATTACTTCACATTGAAGTACTCTAAAAACTGCTCCCATGTCTGCTTCTTGCTGACTCTGCGCTCCATGGAGTCCCATCAGTGATGGGAATTGCCTTTTAATTGGGCCCTCACTGTAGTCATCCAAAGGTCCGGAGGTAGCTGAGAAGCCTCCAGCAGCATCTCCGTGTTGGTAACCCAATCGGAGATCTCCTCTATGGTCTCGCTGCCCGAAAAGGTATCCGGGCCCATCTGATAAAACCCTCAAATAGTACCAGCTGGCTAAACAGGTGTAGGTGCTGGTGCTGGTGCTGGGGCAGGTGTCCTCCCCAGAACTGCCATCAAGCTATGTCTCCTAGTCTCGGCCTAATGCCACTGTGCATGCATCATGGCCTGGAAGAACTGGAATATCTGCGGCTGTCCCTCTGGATATGGCATCTGAGGTGGAAAGGGTGGAGGTGGTGGTAGTGGGACCTCCAGCTGCGTCATAGGTGTCTTCTCAGATGTCGGCCTCTCGGGCTGTGGCTTCGGCGTAGCCCTCAAATTTTGGCCCTTGAGGTATTGTGTCGGGACAGTCTGAGAAGTCTGGCCCTCGTGCTGCTGCGTTGGGTCGTCCTGAGAAGTTTGGTACCAATGTATCAGCGGGGCCTGTGGGATCACCGGGGCCTATGGTGGTGGCTGCTCACCGGGTGGTCCCTGGGATGTATCCTCCCTCTGTGCGGTGGCGGATGGCACAATGGCACCGTATGCCTCGCGTCCACTGCGCAAGTTTATCTCTCTGCAAGAGATAGAACTACATTAAAAGAGTACAAAAACAAGCAAACAGGATGTATGCAGATATTTAAATAATTAAATACGAAGGAGGTTCAAAGGTGTAATCAAGGTATATGAGATCTAGTAATTTTTATCATATTGCAGGCTCGCTAGGCATGTTACCATACCACAAGCGATAAACAAGAGACTTGCATGGGCCACCACTAAAACTATGTCACGCCCCAGTCCCAAAATACACGGGACCAGGCCATATAGCAATGGCCAGCTAATACGACTCCGAGGGATTACCTAATTTAATGGACCCGACGAAGCATACTATGCTATCCTAAAATACTAACAAGTCTAATATGCTAATATACAGCAGGTAAATGTCTAATCTTATCCATAAAATATAAATAAGAAGAGATGAAATAAATACTGGAAAGTAAGTGAAGTCTGAATGTCATAGTATAATCCAAATAAGTCTGATGGGAACAAACCTACTACAATGATGAAATAAGAGTATGGAAGGACAGATAAGAGAGTACGGCTAGAGCATCGGCTAACTAGATAAGGATGCTCCAGCCCTAGGTGGAAGGCCTACCAGTGATCATAAAAACTCTGATGGTAGCACCTCAAGCTCCTCCTCGGACGCGTACCTCGTATCCTGTCCGGGCCCGTAAATGGTAGGATAGTATGCCTCGTCCAAATCTGGAAGGAAACCAGGTCCTCAGAGGGAGGTAACAAGATACAAAAATATATGCCAAATATAAATACTGAATAAATAAAGGGGGTGTGTTAACCATCTAAGTGAATGCAATGTGAGGACAACCTTGGTACGTTTGTATAGGTGTAGGCATAACGTCCAACACTCCGAAGAGCATGGTATCTGTACATGTAACGTCCATCGTTCCGAAGAACGAGGTATCTGCATATATATACGTTTGTATTACTCTAAAGAATGCGGTATCTGAATAAAAGAAGTCATTGGATCCATAGCTCCTCTGGACACTACGGATTCTAATGTGTGTATCCCATACGCCTACCAGTTGTCCTCCCCGCCCAATGCCAATATACAAATCAAATACACGATATGCATACCACGTAACTATATGTCATGTCTTAATTAATTAAACTATCCTGATTACGCACTAAACTGTGATGCATGTCACACACACCGATAGCTAGTCGGGTACGCTAACCCACATCCAAATATGAGTTTGTCATCGTGATGAGTGTAAAAAGTGTCATGGTCTTAGAAGATATCAGAATATCCTCACAACAGTAGGTGAGTATGCTAGTGACTAAGTCAATACACTACACATCGACGCATTCGTCGACTGCATCCGAGTCATTCTCAGACGCGCATAGTTATATGTAATATTATAACAATATCTCATGCAATATTTAATAATTTAAATTAAACAGTAAATAAGGCAAGGTATACTTGCCTGGATCCTCAAGCTACGAGTACCAAAATCCTGCTCCCGAAGTCTCGCCCGAACGATCCAGCGACCCTATATATATGATATAATATAATATAATCACCAATCACTACACTAGTACGCACAGGAAATACAACTATACTGCAATTAGAAACTGAAGTAATAAGGGGTCATAACCGGTCAACTAGTAGGGTCGAGTGTGCACGTAGCTAAAATGCCCAAGTGTCATATCCTCGAATATCGTGCACAACAAGAAGATTAACTACCAAATACGCCACAACTCTAAATAACATATAATACTAAACACATGTCCTAGCTAGTAGGTTAGTGTGCACATAAGACATTTTAGTCTAAGCACCTAGGGTCTACACAAATATGCCATATTAAAAACCAACTTTTGTGAAGTATTTAGTAACACTAACCACTATTCTCCTACATGAACACATATAAACACTATACTAGGGTTCACAAATACACATAGGTCCATGCAACAACATCATGAAGAAAGAGGAGGACAATTGCAAACCTAGGTGTGCTCGTAACCGGGGGGTGATACTCGTCCGCTGCCCGTGGACAGCCTGCCTCCGACGGGTGGGGGGTGGTTCTCCGGCCAAATAGCAGCTCGTAGCAGCAACAGCAATGGCAGCAGCAGCGGGTCATGATGTAACATCCTGTTTCGCTCAAGCAGACTGCCGTCTCAATCGGCAATCGTGCAGCTGTCCCGACCCGCTTTGCCTCGATCAAGAAGCAAAGGATATCCAGACTTGTCCCTACAGGAATCCGGCTTGGACTTTCAGAGGCTCGCTCAGACATATCGCTCTACCGAGGCGAATTATCGCTAAGGTGGGTGGCTACGATAAACTTGTCTTTGCTTAGCCAGCACACATAAAATCTGGAATATTTATGCTAGTCGCTAGGTGATTCACCCCCTGCATGCTAATAAATCCAACGCACCTAGCTAAGGGAATAATCCCAACTTGTATTGCTTGCTAGAACATGGAAATGAAATACTGCTTATACTCAGACCCTCGCATGCTAAGTCCCTTAACGGTTTTATCTCTCCGACTACCTTCGGGCCCGAGCAACGTGCCTGCTTATGTTCCTTAGAAACGCATGTTTGTCTGCTTGATTGTTACCGTATTTTCATCCAAATCCTGGGAGACTACTACGTAGTCGTTCCGTGCCTGAATGAACCTGCAAGTATTCGGGACCGCTAGGTCACCAAGGCAATCTCCGCCCTAGGAGAATTGCATCAAGGCAAAAGACAGTCACTGAACAACGAAATAGGCAAAGCATCTTGTCTTGTACTATTGTTGCCTCAACAGCTTGCCTCTTGTCTTGTACTCTTGTCTTGTACTCTTGTTGCCCCAACCAAGGCCCCGTTCGATCATGGACAACCAGTGCACAGGGTAACGGTCTCGCGGGCGATGCTGGGGCACTGGCATCGACCCGGTCCGGGCGAGACCAATTGTTCTTAGTCTCTTGTTCAGGCGGAATGGCTTGCAGCGCCTCTTGTACTTTGTTGCAAAGCATTCTCGTCTAGACTAAATAGTCTCTTGTTCGTCGGAATGGCTTGCAGCACCTCTTGTTCTTGTTGCAAACCATCTTGTCTAGACTATACCGTCCATATGGCATACGCTAGTGATCGCCTTGTGATAAACTTATTGCATGCTTGCTTGTAAACGAAAGATAAACAATTCATCCTCGCTTAGCGGCTATCCGCGTGCGAGGCACTGTATCGCATCAAGAGCAACTAAACACCTGAACGATCTTGAAATAAATACTCTTGTTTGCATATGCTATGCCTCCTGAATGTTTATACATGCCCCTGCTTAAATTAATAATGTTTGCCTTGGATAGGAAAGAGGATGGTAAGTTGGTAAGTCTCGCCGTGTTTCCTCAAACATCGCACGGCGCACTGCCCGACACGTTAGGCTATTCAATGTTTGCATGAAACTGATCCTAAGGCAACTAGAAAGACAACTTAATAGTTGTGCACGGAACCTGTATTACGTATTTGGATTTGTCGAGCGGGCGAGTAGCTTCCCCACCAGTGTATTCAATGTACTGATAATCCACCAGTTTGATATGCAGGGTACGGGAGAACCTCGTTCGGTGCGGATGTCTCCTTCGTGCGTGCTAAGACCAGGAGTTCCCTCTGAAGCCTTGCAACGGTGCATCCGGGACTGAAGCGCATATACAAGAGATAATGTTGGAGCGTCGCCTGACCATCGCCTGTACAATCATTCCACAGTTGTAGCCACTTGGCACGCTTTTACTGTTTCAGAGAGAGAGGCTTGAGCGACTTGTAATCTCGGCTATACGCCGCCTGTAATAAATGTTTTATATCAATAAAGAGATTACTTTACTTGTTTCGATGCTTCCGCTATATTGTCGACTCAGTGAACCTGTTACCGATCGCTATGCTTCCTAAACTCTGCTGCACTCGGACAATCTGTGCGACTCTGTGGCTTAGAACTCTTGTCGCCAACCAATGAACCATGGCCTTGCACGGATGTGTATCACGCTCGTGCGGCATCACGCCCGGATAGGTTAAGCGATCGTTCCGCGGGAGCGCTGGCGAGGGTGATTCCCGCCTAGCGGGAACGGCCGATTTGCCTGCGAGAGATCGCGGCGTGATATGTTGGTATCAGAGCCTGGCTTCTACGCCTTTGGACTTCGATTCGATATCTCTGTTTCGAAAGCTCGTTCGTGGGTTATGTGCACGCTCCCTCTCAATGCCTCGATGGGATATTCCAACAATAAGTCTAAATACTTTCAAAATACGTTTTGAATGATATGCTTCCTTGTCTGGTTGTATGTTGCGAGTGGCCTTTGTGCCAACCTGTGTGAACCCTTGAGAGTATCGCTAGTAGCTTGTCCGATTTTCACTAACCCTAAGTTTGGTTGAATGCATCTATTCGAGGGATGCCTTGAACTAGTGCACCATCCAAGACTTAAGAAAAGGTGAAACTTGAGTGCTGAGACTTCGCTATCACTAAGCTGGTTGACGTGTTCACACTAGAAATGCATGTCGAAGGTGCACACGATCCAGTCTAAGCGATATGCTAATTTTGAAGCTTGTACAAGTAAAGATCCAAATGAACAAGTGCAAACGACTTGTCTAGGATTGCCTCGACCCTAGATTACTGCTTGTCCTTAGTAAGTCTCGAGGACGAGACTTTTTCTAAGTTGGGTAGGATGTAACACCCTGTTCCGCTCAAGCGGACTGCCGTCTCAATCGGCAATCATGTAGCTGTCCCGACCCGCTTTGCCTCGATCAAGAAGTAAAGGATATCCAGACTTGTCCCTACAGGAATCCGGCTTGGACTTTCAGAGGCTCGCTCAGACGTATCGCTCTACCGAGGCGAATTATCGCTAAGGTGGGTGGCTACGGTGAACTTGTCTTTGCTTAGCCAGCACACATAAAATCTGGAATATTTATGCTAGTCGCTAGGTGATTCACCCCCTGCATGCTAATAAATCTAACGCACCTAGCTAAGGGAATAATCCCAACTTGTATTGCTTGCTAGAACATGGAAATGAAATACTGCTTATACTCAGACCCTCACATGCTAAGTCCCTTAACGGTTTCATCTCTCGGACTACCTTCGGGCCCGAGCAACGTGCCTGCTTATGTTCCTTAGAAACGCATGCTTGTCTGCTTGATTGTGACCGTATTTTCATCCAAACCCCGGGAGACTACTACGTAGTCGTTCCGTGCCTGAACGAACCTGCAAGTATTCGGGACCGCTAGGTCACCAAGGCAATCTCCGCCCTAGGAGAATTGCATCAAGGCAAAAGACAGTCACTGAACAATAAAACAGGCAAAGCATCTTGTCTTGTACTATTGTTGCCTCAACAGCTTGCCTCTTGTCTTGTACTCTTGTCTTGTACTCTTGTTGCCCCAACCAAGGCCCCGTTCGATCATGGACAACCAGTGCACAGGGTAACGGTCTCGCGGGCGATGCTGGGGCACTGGCATCGACCCGGTCCGGGCGAGACCAATTGTTCTTAGTCTCTTGTTCAGGCAGAATGGCTTGCAGCGCCTCTTGTACTTTGTTGCAAAGCATTCTCGTCTAGACTAAATAGTCTCTTGTTCGTCGGAATGGCTTGCAGCACCTCTTGTTCTTGTTGCAAACCATCTCGTCTAGACTATACCGTCCATATGGCATACGCCAGTGATCGCCTTGTGATAAACTTATTGCATGCTTGCTTGTAAACGAAAGATAAACAATTCATCCTCGCTTAGCGGCTATCCGCGTGCGAGGCACTGTATCGCATCAAGAGCAACTAAACACCTGAACGATCTTGAAATAAATACTCTTGTTTGCATATGCTATGCCTCCTGAATGTTTATACATGCCCCTGCTTAAATTAATAATGTTTGCCTTGGATAGGGAAGAGGATGGTAAGTTGGTAAGTCTCGCCGTGTTTCCTCAAACATCGCACGACGCACTGCCCGACACGTTAGGCTATTCAATGTTTGCATGAAACTGATCCTAAGGCAACTAGAAAGACAACTTAATAGTTGTGCACGGAACCTGTATTACGTATTTGGATTTGTCGAGCGGGCGAGTAGCTTCCCCACCAGTGCATTCAATGTACTGATAATCCACCAGTTTGATATGCAGGGTACGGGAGAACCTCGTTCGGTGCGGATGCCTCCTTCGTGCGTGCTAAGGCCAGGAGTTCCCTCTGAACCCTTGCAACGGTGCGTTCGGGACTGAAGCGCATATATAAGACATAATGTTGGAGCGTCGCCTGACCATCGCCTGTACAATCATTCCACAGTTGTAGCCACTTGGCACGCTTTTACTGTTTCAGAGAGAGAGGCTTGAGCGACTTGTAATCTCGGCTATACGCCACCTGTAATACATGTTTTATATTAATAAAGAGATTACTTTACTTGTTTTGATGCTTTCGCTATATTGTCGACTCAGTGAACCTGTTACCGATCGCTATGCGTTCCTAAACTCCGCTGCACTCGGACAATCTGTGCGACTCTGTGGCTTAGAACTCTTGCCGCCAGCCAATGAACCATGGCCTTGCACGGGCGTGGATCACGCTCGTGCGGCATCACGCCCGGATAGGTTAAGCGATCGTTCCGCGGGAGCACTGGCGAGGGTGATTTCCGCCTAGCGGGAACGGCCGATTTGCCTGCGAAAGATCGGGGCGTGACACATGGTGGGTTGTTGGTGGTGGCGGGTTGGTTATGGGGATGATAGTCGGGGTGGTGGCTATGGTGGTGGTCGTGAGGACGACGGGGTGGCGAGTTGGCTATGGTCGGGGTAAGAAAGGAGGGAGATGGTCGTGGGTGGTGGTGGTGGTGGAGTGATTGGATGATGATGGTGGTGGTGGAGATGGTCGGAGGAGGCGGTGTTGGCAGTGGTTGCTAAAGTGGAGAGGTGAGTCGAGGAATAAAGAGGAAGGTGGAGGGAGTAGTGGTCGTGGCTGCGGTGATAGTGGTGATGTCGGGATGGTGATGGTGGCGGGATAGTGATGATGGTGTAATGGTGATGGTGGTGTTGGCCGGAGAAGGAGAAGGAGAAGTCGGGGAAGAAGAAGAGGAGGGGGTGGCTGTTATGGTGGTGGTTAAGGTGGTGTCGGGGTGATGATGGTGGTGGTGGAGATGGGCGGAGGTAAGGGCTGGGTGGTGATGTCCGGTGAAGGGGAAGGTGGCAGGATGGTGATAGTGATGATTGCTATCGAGATGTTGATGGAAGTGGTGGTGGTGGTGATGGTTGCTGTGGCGGTGGTGGTTGCCGTCGGAAAGAGGGATGGTCGAAGGAGGAAGGTGGTCGTGGCAGTGGCGGGATGCTCGGAGGAGGAGGTGACCGGAGAAGGAAGTTGGGGAAGAAGAAGGAATAGCTTTAGGGTTCGGGTGATGGTGGGGGCGAGGTTATGAATGAGAAAAGACTGGAGAGAGGGAGGAGGTATTTATGTATGAGAGAGGGAGGAGGTTGGTATTGAAATTAGGGCCAGCTACATGCATTCCTAGGGATGGGGGGAAGGTTCTACATGAAGGATTGGAGGGCTAGGATGGGCTAGATTTTGAATGGAGGGTGTAGATGATGTAAGGGGGAAGTTAGTGTGTAGTACACTCAAAATGGACAAAAAAAACCCATGTAGAGGACCGATCAATAATGATGGGGGATTTCTTCATGGCTTGGCTCCAATGGGAGGTGAACACCTCATTGTCTTTTTGCACAAAAGCCCCTAACAATTGAGAAATTACAAAAATAATGGGGTTTAGGATTGGATGAGAAAAAACACCATGTTTGGTGTGATGTAGTGGGTTAAAAGGGTGTATGGTGTTTAGTATGAACCTTGAGGGTGTGAGTTGGGGGTTTGGGTTGGTGTTGGGTCTAGTTTTGGGTTAGGTTGGATCCTTATACCAATTTAATTAAAATTAGTATAAATGGTGTTCTTTAATTAATTGGAAGTGCATAGGGTTAAAATTGGGTGGGACACAAGTATCATGGATGTAGTAGACTCAGAATAGAATATTGTCATAAATTGGGTTGCACAAAATGGGTCAAGATTGTGTCTCCAATTTTGATTGGAACGGACAAAGATGCAAAGTTGAATTTATTTAGGTTTAAAAATAAACGTTTATAACGAATTTTGTGCGACCAAAATGAAGCACAAGAGATGGTATTTATGAGTTACACAGAGGTCAGAATGGAAGGCTGGCACGTCAAGAAAATATGTGTGAAATTTGTTTGAAGGTAAATGCTAGTGTAGCGCTCCAAATATCGAAGCAACGGTAAGGTGCACCAAGTGATACAAATATTGTACAATAATCTAAAATACTTTGTTCTAATTCTAATTGGCTCCAAACTAACCCTAGTCTCTCTATCTAAGCCAGGTAGACCTAAATTTGGTCGAGGGGGTTTACAAATTATTGGAGTTTTTCTATTAGGACTAGCAAAGATAGTCCCACATTGGCTACAACTACAAGTAGGTATCTTAATATAAGGCTTTGCTTGTTATTGAGGTATGCTCATGGATTATGGTGGGGCACATGTGGGGGTATTTTTCTAGGAGGATTAAGGTTAAACTCCTCAAGAAAGCAGTTATGCTTTTTGTCACTCTCTTGGAAAAATTCTCTTAGGATCTAAGCCCCAAAGGGACTTAGCGATTCGGACTCGAGATCAAGTGTGCAAAGTGGAGCTTTGATGGCGTACTTTGCACTTTGCAAGTTAGTATCGTTGCATGGAATTTGTGCGCATATGTTGCGCTAGTGTGCTCGTTTTATCGTGCATGTGTTGTTGTACGGCTGTGCGTATGTGCATAAGAACCACTGTGTTGTTGCACCTATGCGAACATGAGCAGTTAATGCTAGACTGTTGTGCGCATATGCGCAGATAGCATTGTAGGCGCATGTTTCCATTGTTTGTGGGATTTGAACAGTTAGGGATTGTTTGGTAACCGGTATTTGGAGTGGAATTTGCTCCAAATCCGGAATTGGGATGAAATCCCATATTTCTCCGTTTGGTTTACTTTTAGATTTGGGATGAAAACCACATCTCTCAAACCCTCATTTCTCCACCGGATTTGCTTTGAAAAATATAAAAAAATAATTATTATTATTATTATTGGATTTAACTAAAATTATTATTATTATTATTATTATTATTATTACTATTATTAATTAAAATAATTATCATAACTTTTAGAGTTATTTGTATTTACCCAACTCCCCCTAATTGCTAATCATATCTCAATTATCCTCCCCCTCCTTTTTTATAATTAGCACTACCCCTCCCCCACCAATTCTTAAAAATTAGGCATTTTTTTGGGGTGTAACTGAAATTACAATTAATAGGTTATGAAGGAATGGGGGTAGTGCTAATTAAAATAAAAATGGGGGTAGTGAAGATTTGATTAGCAATTGGGAAGATAAATACAAATAACTCTAACTTTTATTATTATAACATATTATTCCTAATTATTATTATTATTATTATTATTATTATTATTATTATTATTATTATTATTTATTTGTTTTTGTGTAACTAAAATTATTATTATTATTTAATTATCATAATTTTTATTATTATAACATATTATTCCTATTAATAATTATTATTATTATTACTATAATTATTATTATTATTATTATTATTATTATTATTATTACTATTGTTGTTGTGTAATTAAAATTAAAATTATTATTATTATTATTATTATTATTATTATTATTATTATTATTTTAATTACAATAATTAGTATAACATATTATTCCTCTTCTCACTTAATTTTTACTTTCCTATCTCAACAAAACACCTTTGCTTGAAATATCAGTGATACAAATCCAACATTTCTTTCAAAATACAAATCCAACTTTTCTTACACTTACGATTTACTAAACAGGCCCTTATGGAAAGATTTAGTCAATTATTCATATTTATTTTTTGGGATTAGAATTTAATTGATTCATATCTTTTCGCAATCTGTTGGCAGTTAGGATTAGGGTTAGGGTTTCATCCCTACTCTATAAATACTCTCATCGTGCCTCCATTAAGGACTAACTTCGAAATTGATAGACGAGAGGGTATCTTGCTGCTGATGCCATTGGAGTCCAGGATTTCATTCCAGTCAGGATAAAGGTGACGACGAGCGTTCCAGAAGTTCGTCGTGAACTTGCTAGTTCTTGGGAACATATCGTGTGAGGGCGAATCTTGCTTTGAGCAATGGTGATCATTATCACCCTAGCAAGCCGACAATTTTCTGTCATTTTTTTCTCCTTCTTCTTCTTCGTTGTTATTCGTTCTATCTCAATTATAACTATATTTGCAATGAAGATTGAAGTTTAAATTTGTAACTTTGTAAGCTGAGATTATGTAAGTTGTAATCGAAATTTATATATAGTTCTTCGTTATATTCAAGTTCTTCAGAGAGTAAACTTGTTTGTGTGAATCTCTGAGTCTCGACTACAACTTGGAGATCAAACAGAAAGTAGACTAAAAAGTTTACTTGAATCTCTGTTCCTGGCCTTTGTCCACCATTTTTGATCTACCTCGGGACTAGCAATCTCAAAGCAAGATCTGGATAAGATGGAGAACATTCGTTCAAGTCTTCTCGACACAAGTTTTAACAAAATTGAGAAGTTTGACGGTGAGCACTACAATATCTGGAATAGAAAGATCAGTCTTAATATTCAAATTATGAACATTGATTACGTGTTGACATAACCTGAGCCTAGTCTTCTAGATAATGATAATGCTTGAAGGATTGCTGAGGCACTACTTTACAGACAAAGTGGACGAGAGACAACGACCTCTGCAAACTGCTGATTCTTAATGCCATGGAAGATTCAATGACAAAATCGTATAACAAGTTGATACATGCTAAAGATATCTGGAGACTCTGTAAAAGCACTACAAGTATGTTAAGAAGAGATTGAAGATTCACATCATAAACAAGTTCTATAAGATGCTATTTGAGGATGACAAGGTGATGTTATCTCAAGTCAAAGAGTTTTTCAAGTTGCATAAAAATAGCATGCCCCTGGTAGACAAATTCATTGTGGGGGTATTATCTCCAAGCTCCCGCCTGGATGGAACAAGTTTATTTCGAAAAAAACTGAAATAAGATGGAGATTGACCTATAACTCCTACCTCACTGGATTCATGTTGAAGATGAGTTGAGGGCTCAACTCAAAGTAGACACATTATTGTCACGACCCGCACCTGAAATTTGGGCATGAGCCGTGGGTACGTCCAGCCTATCCTGCAGTATCGGCGGTAGAACGCTGTCTAGGTCTCAAACATAATACATCCTGTCAATAGTCTCAACTCCATACGGAGGACAATGATAATATGAATCCACAGTTTTATAAATATACTCAATCACAAGCTATATGAAAGTAATTGGCACGATGAAGAATGAGAATAAAGAGTTCTATCATAAGACAACACAAAAAGTATATCACAAGTCCTGAGTCTAGATGTCCTCAAAAGTCGCAAATAATAATATAACTCAATCTCAGTCTAATACAGTAATACAGGAAAATAAAGTAATTTAAGTGCAGGCAGGTAGGATCTCCTCTAGGATAGGCAACTCCTTTGGGATTTCTGGTGTAAAATCTCCCTCTAGTCCCGGGCCGTAGTGGGTGGGGCAAAAATCCTCCAGGTCCTCTGAAAATGTTATCCAGTTGGAGCGAAGCACAAACACTAACAGCAGTTTCATTTATGTTGACAAAGACTATAAAACAGTGTAAAGAATACAAGATGGAATAAATGCTGGAAATATATAGTACTGGAGAAATGAAATAGGCAAGAACATCTATCAATGAACAATATACAATGAATGCTAGAACAAGTGAATCCGAAATAAAGAATAAACATCTAGCTAAGTGTTTGAAATAGCAGTTTATTATGTGATCGGCTTGGAACGAGATCAGGCTGGTTATATATGATTAGCTATGATTCTTGTAGGTCAGGCTAACCATCTGGTTAGCTATGATGCATGTAATGGTCAGGCTAATCATATATAACAGCTATGAAGCATGTAATGGTCAGGCTGCACCCGACGTGAGATGTGGGGTAAGCTATGATACATGTAGAGTTTGGATATGATCACATAATCTACTAATAGTTCCCTATCCCCATCTAGCACGATGGATTCCAATCACGACTCCTCATGACAGGGATCTAGGGTGCTAACCCGTGTATCCACAGTGTCAGAATCAAGTATGTAATATAACTAGATTTATAGAAGTAATCAACAAAAGTAAAAACTGTCAGAGAATGTACTCGCCTAAAATCTGGAAAACAATATCAAAGATGTCCGAACTGGTATCTCAGAGACCTAAATATGAAATAGTACATCAATACAAGGTTTTGAAATGAATACAAGTTAAACTAGTTCAAATCTAGGTCATTAGGCCAAGTCTAAGTCAAAATAATCAAACTAGGTCAACTCTTGGTCAAACTAGTCAAACTTGGTCAAACTAACTATTTCTAGGTTGTATGAGTCCATCTCTAGGATGTTGGGTCCATACACTATGTATCTAGGCTATACTATAAATTATATTAGTATTAGTTACCTTGGCTTTGAGCTAATCCTTGGTATCAATATCAATCTATTCATTGGTATCCCAATACCAATACCTACTTATCTCATATACTATCCTAGCTATCTACTAGTATCTTGGCACCTTACTAAATCTTACACTATATCTTAATACCAAACTCAATTACGCTAACTAATAATTCCTAATACCTTAACAATACTTAGTCCATAAGCTCCATACCATACTAATACCTTACCACTACACTTTACTTACCTCACATTGCCTTCATGTCTAAGCACCCCTTACCTGTGTATACAGATACACTAACACAATTGAATATTAAGATGCTCAAGTTGAACACCTACTAACCTCACTCCTACCCATGCCTACAACCTATATTTTATTGCCTGCAACAGAATTCTTGTACTGCTTCCTCTGATACTGAACTCTTCCACCTGAATACCAATCAGATCCTACCTACTGTTGTTGTGCACATCACAGGCAAAAATAAGCACACCCTAAATTCCTTATATAAGTACAACTTATACCAAACTCAATCTCTACGAAAATATTTGATGTTGTCATCAGATTCCCCCCTAATGTACACGGAAACACAGCAGGCACATACTGATATGCTCACCTATCTGGACTGATACACCTTCTTGCAGTGCTATCCCTCTAATCCTAACTGTACAACAATACAAGGACTACAACACACCACTCCATATCAACTAACAAGCCCTTAACTCCTTGCCTGCATACAGCATCCTTATGTTGTTGTTGCTGCCCACGAATGCAGCAGCTACTACTGCTCATTCCTGCAAATCCCCATACACAGGTACTCTCTCAGACACAGTTAGGAACTCACTGATACACACACATATATACACATACAGGTAACACGGCTACCCACAGACACATACATGATGATATACACAGATAGTCAAGTTTCCCTCACATACTCAGTTACATTAGAACTACACACTGAAAAACTCACTGCACACACATTGTTTACTAAATACTGATACATAGGCACTCTATCTACCAATTCTATTAACTATCACTCACACACACACAAGTGTTTACACAGGCACTCACTGAGAAACACACAGGTACACACACATAACCCACTGCTAACTCACACAGCACACACAGTAATCACCTATACTGACCTACACAGAAAACTCAACTCTGCACACTGAGATACTCACAACACTCACACACAGACACAAGGACACAGATACGCATAGCACATAACTCTGGGATACTCTGAGACACACTGACACTGGTGCACTGCTACACATTTCTAACACCCTCCCAAAACAGGGACACACACTCACACAGTCTCAGGTTCACATGCATCCCACATACAACCCAACTCAACCTACTGATACAGGTATTCACATAGACAGCTAGGCTCACACATACACATACTGAAACACATACTGAAATACATACACAATCAGACACTGATACACTATGACAATCTAATACACTGAAACTCACACAGTTCACTGATACACAGTTACTTACATAGATATCTAACACAGGGACACACTGGCACTTAAACTCTGGGACACACATAACTCTGCTACTGAACTGAATCCCAACACAGTCCAAAACCCGACTGTGCACAGAACTCTCCTCTAATATACAGGAAAACCAACACATAGCTAGAACACAGGCAATTATATTATGTATATAGGTCGATAAATCAAAATATGCATAAATTTGAATACCTTAGATAGATAAACCCTAAATAAATATTTCATCGAGCACTTAGTATGCTAAAATCGAACCCATACACGGAACTTCTGAAAAAACCCAAACGAAACCCTAAAACGAGATCTGAACCTTCACGTTGGAGGTGTAGTCGGTCCACTAGCAAAACCCTAGGGTTAGGGTTCCTGGAATTTGGGGGAAAACACCCGTAGGTACACCAAAACCCTAATTTCTCCTAGGTCTTCATGTAGAACCCTAGAAATCGAGATCTATACAATATAGTGGGTTCCTAATGGCCAACCACAACAGAAAAATAGAAATTAAATGGAATAAATTCGGGTTTTACCTATTGGGAGATGGTTTCCCAATGAAGGTTCTCTTTCTCCAAGTCTTCTTGGTCCAAGCTCCTTGTTTCCCCTTTGATGGAGGAGGAAAGTGGAATCCTAGGGCTGGATTCTAAAATTTGTGGGGTGAGGGAAAGGTTTTTCAAATGGAGGCTAGGATTTGGTTTTTCTTCATGAAGGAATGGGTTGAGGGAGGCTCCCCTTCAATATATAGGCTAGGGTTTAGGGTTCCTAATGCAAGGGTTTAATTAACCCTTCATGTTAAGTCATGAAGAAATTAATTAACTAAGGTTTAGTCATTTCTAGGGTTTGAGATTCTAAACCTAAAATTAATTTTTAGGGTTTTACTAAGGCTAGATTACAAGTTAGGGTTTAGCCATTAGGGTTAGGCCTAATAGAATTTCTAGGGTTTAACCTAAAACATAATCATCAAGAACACCTCTTTAATATTTTATTAAACTCAACACACTAATTATTTACATGATTAAAATTAATCAGGGGAAATTACACTAATGCCCTAATCCGGAAATATGGTAGTGACATTATCCAAACAGTTAGCTAAGACCAACATGGTATATGCTGGAGACTCCAAAGAGAAGCAGAAGGCCCCTTACAACAAGAAGGACTTCAACCATCTGAAGTTAAATTTGGCTTCATTCAAGCAAAAGCCCAAGTCTGATGTGACTTGCTTAAACTATGTCAAGAAGGGCAATTACAGGAAGGATTACAGATCTAATCCCAAACTGACTGAGCAAGGTGAACCTAACAAGGTTTTTATAATTGCACAAGTTGTCTCAACTGGTGTTGACATCGACTGGTGGGTGGACACTGGTACATCCTGCCATATTTGCTCAAATAGGGAGTTGTTCACCACATACAAGCCAACTTCTAATAAAGTTTTGGTGGCAAACAAGTCACAAGTTGAAGTACATGGCATCAGGATGGTGGTACTGAATCTGACTTCGGGGAAGTCGCTGACGCTTCAGGATGTGAAGCACGTAGCGGTGATTGCTAATAACCTGATTCAGAAAGTCTGTTATGTAACGTAGGCTTGAGGATGGATATTTACGTTGGTCAGATGGTTATGTCTTTTAAAGAAACATACTTCAGAAAAGTATTTTGTACTGAAGGGATGTTCAAGCTTCAGCTTGTAACTCAGACTAAAAATGTCAACGCAATCGCTTCTTCTGGTTATCCTCTTGAGTTATTGCATAATAGACTAGGACATGTTCATTATAAAATAATAAACAAAATTTTGTCTAGTCTAGGGCTTATCTCCAAATATGGGGCTAAGGAGGTAGATAAGTATGAAGTTTGTGTGCAGACAAAGATCATAATAAAACTGTTCAAATGGGTGAACCAAAGAATAAATCTTCTTGAGTTGGTGCACTCAGATATCTGTGACTACAAATAATTCTCCACAAAGGTCGAGATAAATTATTTTATTATGTTTATCGTCGACTTCTCGAAGTACACATTCGTCTATCATCTCAAATTGAAGGATGAAGCATTCGAGAAGTTTAAGGACTTCAAGGCTGAGACTGAGCGTCAAACCGGATAATAACTCATGAGACTCAGAAGTAATCGAGGCATAGAATATTGGTCTCTTGAATTCGCATCGTTCTGCAAAGAACATGAAATTGTCAATAAGAAAACCGATTTGTATTCTCCTTAATTAAATGGAGTTATAGAAAGAAAGAACAAGAAGTTGACAGAGATAATCAACTTAATGTTGTTGACTGCGGGACTTTTAAACTGCTTCTGGGAAAAAGTTGTGTTTATAGCTACTTTTATTCTGAATAGAGTACCGTACATTTTGACACAACTCCTCATAAACTATGGTTCAATGTTAATCCCAACTTGAATGTCATTAGAGTGTGGGGGTATTTGACAGCTGGGAACAAGGAATACGAAGGCTATATTCTTGGGATATGCTAAAGAGAGTGATGCTCGTAGGTTTTTTTATATTAAATCTAATTATATTATCAAATCTTGCAACGCATAATTCTTTAAAGACAAATTTGCAAGGAACAAGAACATTGTTCTTGCAGACATTCCTGAGAATAGTGCGGGTACAGAGGTGGCTAACTCTTCCAATGAAAATATAGTCCAAGAAGAAGTTGCCGTTGAAAAGATAACGTTTGAACCAGAACTCACAGAGCCATCGACTAAGCGAGTGAGGAGGCAGAAGGACTTCGGAGATAATTTTGTCACCTATCATGTGGATGCAGATCGATCCGCTTACCTATGATAAGACGATAAAAACTAGAGATGTTATTTCTGGAAGAAGGTTGTCAACAATGAGTTTGACTCTATAACCTCCAACAACACTTGGGTGTTGGGTGATCTACCTGAAGGAGCAAAGCCCATCGGATGTAAATGGATCTTCAACAAGAAGATGAAAGACGACAGAACTTTTGACAAGTTCAAGGCAAGGCTGGTAGACAAGGGGTTTTCTCCGAAGCAGGGGATTGACTACTTCTACACATATGCTCCACTAGCGCATATAAAAACCATCAGGATTTTGATTTCTTTGAGTGCAATACACAAGTTGGTGATACATCAGATAGATGTTAAAATATTATTCCTTAATGGAGAGCTGACGGAAGAGATTTACATGCAACAAACTGAAGAATTTGTCGTCAAGGATCTTACAAAAAAGTTTACAAGTTCGTGAAATCATTGTATGGTCTGAAGCAAGCTCCTAAGATGTGGCATGAGTAGTTTGATAAATTCATTAGATCAAACGGCTATAGGGTCAACGAGACGGATAAGTGTGTTTACACAAAGATTGCTAGTAGAAAAGGAGTCATGGTTTGTCTTTATATGGATGGCATGCTAATCATGAGTACGGATTTAGAATGTGTCATAGAGACAAAGAATTTTCTCTCATCCAAGTTCAATATGAAGGACTTTAAGGATGATGATGTTATCCTGGGGATAAAAAGCATCCAGACAGAAGCTAGAGTGGCGCTATCACAATCTCATTACATTAAGAAAATGCTCATATGCTATGGATATCAGGATCTTTCAGGGATCGATACTCCGTATATGTGTGACTAGAAGCTGAAGCATAATCCAAAATAAAGTGTCAAGCAATTGGAGTACTCGAGCGTCATCGGGAGTTTGATATATGCTACAACTGCCACTAGGTCTGAGATAGCTTTTGTCGTGGGGATGTTGAGTCTGTTCATAAGCAATCCAGGTATTGAGCAATGGAAAGATATGAAGAGAGTAATGAGATATCTCAAGAGGACTCAGAAGTATGCACTGCACTACAGTAGTTATCCGACAGTAGTGGAAGGCTTCAGTGATGCAAGCTAGTGCTAAGACATTGAGAGCAAAAGGTCTATAGGAGGATACAACTTCTCCCTGGGTGGAGCTGTCATATCGTGGAAGTTGAAGAAGCAGACAATGCTCTCCCGTTCCTCCATAAAATCTAAGTTTTTTGCACTTGCTGCTGCAGAGGATAAAGTGGAATGGATTCAGGAGCTCATGTATAATCTTCTATTGGTTTGTACGCAGATTTCGGCGGTACTGATCTACTACGACAACCAGGCAACTGTAATAATCTCTTCAATGGTAAGAAAAGGATTGTGCAGCTTAGGCACAGAGCACTGAATAATCTCATCAAGAATGGAGTCATTATAGTGATTGATGTTTGGATCCAGGAGAATATGGCGGATCCATTCACCAAGGGGCTCAAGTGCCAGTTGGTCGAGGATACATCCAGAAAAATGGGCTTCAAGGCATTCTGATATTGCATCTTTATAATTCTACTATAAAGTTTTATGTTATTAGTTTAAAGAGAAATCTACTAGGCATCTATCTTTTGGTTCAAAGAAGGATCATTGAATAGTAAAATATCAGGTACAGTGGGTAGTCCTTTGAGACATTTTGTCACGACCCGCACCCGGTTTAGGGGCACGAGAGCGTGGGTACGTCCAGCCTACGCCGCAGCATCGGCGGTAGAACGCTGTCTAGGTCAAGTACTATCTAACAATCTCACGCTAGTATCCAACTCCATAAGGAGATTCGGATAATACTATAAAAATATTCACAACATACTCAATCACAACTACAGCACGATAGGAATTTGAAGAAATAAAAGAATACAACACTAGTCTAAAGACAACATAATCATACCTGCAATCATTAACTTCCAATCCCCAAGTGTGTCGGAACCAGTCTACTAAGGTCACAGTCTGGAAAAATATTTTCCAGTCAGAAAGGAGCAAAGTACATCTCTAAATAGCAGTTCTATATAAATGACATAAACTATGTATCAGTTCTAGATGGAAACATACCAGATGCATGTATAGGTACGAGAAATGTACAAAAAAAGAAATATACTGGAAATACTGTAAGTAAATGCAGGAAGAAAAACAATATGTCAATGAGCAAGAACCTATGACTAAGTGTGTTGAGTACTAGCTTTAACATGTGATCGGCTTGGGAACTTGATCAGGCTGGTTACATGTGATTAGCTATGATTCATGGAAGGTCAGGCTAACCGTTGGTTAGCTATGATGCATGGAGAGGTCAGGCTAATCACACGTAACAGCTATGAGGCATGGAGATGGTCAGGCCGCACCCGACGTGAGATGTGGGGTGAGCTATGATGCATGGATAGTTGGGTATGATCACATATCTACACTAAAATACTCCCCAAACCCCCGACTGGTATAGTAGATCCAATCATGGTACGCTATGGCACAGGATTCCCTAGGAAGGTAGCAAATCTCCCCGGGAATCAGTGTCTGTACATGCACAAGATATCAAGGAAACAAGTCTTGTACAAGCTACACCATGAATAAGGAATAACATCTCATGACGAGATCCGTGTATACCAATCCGTGTAACCAATGTGTCAAGAACATGGATATTTACACTAGATACAGTGAACATAGGAGATATCATAAATTAGAAACTAATCAGAGAATGTACTCGCCTTGGGTCCTTAGCTGGTAATTATTGATGTCCTGTTCCGGAGTACCCCCTGGGTAAACCAACAGTCCTGGATCCGGGAGCTGAGAATCAGTAACTGGTTCTACGTCCAAGTCCGAAGAGTCTAATGAACCTAGAGATAGATGTAGATATAATCAATTATTTAACCATAAATTTCTTGTAGAAATAATTTAGAGTTAATTTATTAATCAAGTAATAATTAACTTATAACTATTAAGGGTTCAAGCCTATTATACACCTGTACAAAATTGTGATCATAACCGAAAGGTGTCCCACATATGTTCACACATGTAGATTGGTTTCCTACATTAAACAATTATAATGACCCTAAGTGACCCTTCACTCATGTAGACCATAAGAGCATGGCTTGCTAGGAAATCCAATTTCTATCACTATGGATACACAGTATCTTTCCTTGGTTGTTATTTTCTCCACCTATACCTTGAAAATATTTGCTTGCTCGATCAATGGAGAAGAGCACATCAACCCTACAGTCCCATGCATCCCTCCATATTTAAGCCGTTACTTGTTATTTCAAAATTTAAGTGTAACTCCCTTACCAATATTTAAGGGAAGCCTCCACATGTGTATTGTATATTTACCATCATTTTCTTATTGTGGTCTAAGGCACCCATGGGAATGCATGGCACACAGTATCCTGGGGAACCTAGTTTTTTTTTCCTCTACTAATCATTTCACGCAATCAATATATTCAACCTTTAACCATCATGATGTTCCTCGCCATATTTATCAATCCAGCATACTTATTCCCTATTCAGCAACTTGCTTTCTCCCATGCACATACTGTGCTCCCAATCATGAGTATCCATCCCCATTCCTTACTGGTGGAACACCACAGTTCCCATCATCATACCCACCTCAATATACTACTCCACTAACACCATCCTTTACTTAAATATTCATACCCTCCATTAGCTCTTCATATGAACACTACATTTCTTATATTTCTTCCTCAACAATTATACTTACATAGCAATACCTCAATATACTAACCAACCTCTCACTGTATCTCATAAATCACTACTTCTTCCCATTCACATAGATTCGAACATCACCCTATTATATATGACCCTATTGTTTCCCTTTACATTTCCCATTTCTCAGGAATCCATATGTCGCATATATATCTATTCCTAGTGAATTTGAGAAGTTTTTGAATCTAAGCATTAATGAATCATGCCAAAAAGGAAGAAGGAAGAATGAAGAAGGAGAGGAGAAGGAGCTTACAGCGGTGGTCGTGGTGGTGGCTCGCCGGAGCATCCGACAGTGGCCGGAGCAGCAGCAGCCGGTAGCATCAGCAGCAGCAACCGGAGCAGCAGCATCCGGCGGCAGCAGCAGCATCCGGAGCAGCAGCAGCCGGTAGCAGCAGCAGGTCGGCGGCAGGCCGGGGTCGCCGTCGTCGGCCGCCGGAGGTGGGGGTTCGGCCGGAGTAAGAGTAGGGGAGAAGATGGTGGTGTTCCCCCCCCCCCCTCTCATTAATTCAAAAATGAGAAGGAGAAGAAGAAGAATAAAAGAGAAGAAAAAGAATGGAATGAAGAAGATGGGTTTCCTACGTTGGAGAGAGGGAAAGGAGGCTTATGAGGGTGGAGTTACCTAGGTTTTCTAGGGATTAGGGTTTGATAGTATATTAAATAGGAGGGGGTGAGATGTGGATGAAGGGTGGTGATGTACCCACTTTAATTGAGTGGCCAGGATTGTTCATGAAGGAAATTGTTTTCATGTAAAGTAGAGTGGGGAAAAATGCAATTTGGTCCACAATTAAATAACCTTTCCATTTGGTCTTGGCCAATGGGGTGATGATACCTACAATTGAATAATTGCAACTTAGCCCCTTAAATTCGGGAAATTACACAAACACATAAAATGACACAAAAATTGTGGTGAAAAATATATTTAGTAATTTTCATGGTGAGAGGGTGTTGTGCGTTAGGCACGGGTTTAATTATTCGGGTATTAGAATTAAATTAGGATTTATGAAATCAGCCAAAATGTTATCCTCAATTTAATTAGAAATAAATGAAATCTGTGTTCAAAAATTAATTAGGATTACATGGGACCAAAATCAGGTCGGGTCATCAATACCAATAGTGAAGAAGACTCAGAATAGAATATTACCCTAATTTGGGTCGCACAAAAAATAGGTCAAGATTTTCTCCAATTTTCGATTGGAACGCACAACGATAAAATAGGAATTTTATTAAATAACGTCTGCGACGATTCTTGTGCGGCCAGAAATAATGTACAGAGAGCAAAATTATGAGTTGCAAAAATAGCAGAATTGAAGGCGGGCATGTCTAGGGCAAGATTGTGAAATTTGTTGGAAGACAAAAGTCTGGATAGTGCTCCAAATATCGAAGCAAAGGCAATGCGCAAAAACATTAATTAAAATACGGTAATTAATTATTACCTCTAAGAATTAAATTCTAAAATAAACAATTAAAAATACCGAATCCCACAATTCGGACAGGTGTTCACCTACTGGCTTCTAGGTCAAGTCTACCAGCACAAACACAATTGAACACTGTATATAATTACTATATTTAATTACACACCTCACATATTTATTTAAATTAATATACCTATCACGAAATTACTAAATTGTAATTTACAATAATATTAATTATGGTAAAAAGTCAAAAATACCCTTATTTCAGAATGTGGTAGTGACAAGTCTACCCACCTTAAAAGAATTTCGTCCTCGAAATTTAAAGTCCTCATAGTAGTGTTTATTCAATATATTATTATCCATCAATAGTTAAATTCACCAACCCACATAATCCTGAATAATCCACTTTGTCATTTCACAATTTCAAAAATTTTGAAATTATTGTATTCCTGAAAAATCCTCAAAATTTATCATCGAACTCCATTCGTATCATAATCTCCTACGAATCTGATGTTAGTAATTAAAACCCGAATTGATATCTACTCCTCTAACTTAATCCAACCATGCATATTTAAAATTTCCATCAAAACACTAATCCATTAGCGATCTAAATCCTCGATTCCTTTCTCCTCACAATACTCAAATAATATAATACTCGCAAAATCCTCAATTAATATTTTCAATTAACTCTTTATCTTCCAGTCCAAAATATAATAATAATCTTCTAAAATTCCTCAAAAATTTTAATGATAAATATATCATAATCAATAATCATCAATCCTACCATATTAAATTCTTAACCTCTCATTTAATTTAAGGTTTATCCTCGAAGTCTAATGATAATTTAATCACATCTCAATCTTGATAAAATCAATGATTTATCAACTCTGCCATATTAATCCTTAATTCTTTATGCTTATCTTCCAATTTTTTTTTTTTTTTTTTTTTTTTTTGCATCTCGTGTCTCTTGTCAAGTCATAACCTTGTCATAGATCTTTGCTATGGTCCAAACCCCAATGATCATGGTTTAAGAAGGTTCTACCTACAGTCATGCAATCTAAGAAAATATTTAGGTCATGTGTCCTGTCATGGTATTGCAGTCTCTGTCAGGGTGTACTACTAGCTACATTCTAACAAGTAAATCACGAATACAAACCACGGTACTAGGGAATCAATCAATCAGAAGACGAAAACAACATGAGAAAAGAAGGAACCTGCTAACATATTTCTTGCGGTATCTCCTATCTCTAGCATACACTTAACTCTAACACATTCACTATCTAATTTCCTATTCCTGTACACTGATACTCATGTCAACAAATCATCAATCCACAAGATCCATGAATATATCCATATTGCACACACCTATCTATTAATACCAAAATCTGATACCAAGAACCTCTAACACGATTATAGGTCAATTGGTGCATGTAAAGTTTGATACCTCTATCTCTTTAAGTACCCCTGTTCTACTTTAGTACACCCACTGCTAGTTCTCGTTCCTACTACAATTGTCCATACTATTTGTTCTCCTCACTCCAGTGCACACCCAATGTAACACCATACTAAGTACCGCTCTTTCCAATACAATTTTAGATGGACACCCAAGTCAGTCTGCGGTGCCATCTCGATCATGCTCCAGTCAACAGATCCTTACACATGTATATCATCTATCCATTCATATTTCTCATCTACCATAAAATTTATCCTCAAAATAATCATCAAGGTTTAACTTCTCGATCAACTTAAAATAAATTGCATTTACCTCCTCAAAGTCAGATACTCAACATCGAAATAAAATTTTAATCACTTCTAAATTTCTTTGTAGCCTTGACCATTTTTATTGAATCAATATTTGAAATCCTCAAAATTATTTTTTTTTTTTTTTTTTGACGAAATCTCAACTCCTCAATTATTCTAAAATAAAATTTTATTTCCCCCTTTTTAATTTATAACTCCACAAAGGTACATATCAGTGCTCTCGGTCTCTAATACTCAAGGTGCACTCAATGCATCTAGTGTCTATAATTTTGTACTAAAATTGTACTGCCTGAATCACTTGTACTATTACCTCCAATGATCAAAGTTATCATCACCTGTAATTTCTTTCATGATTTCAATTTATGTCAACTGGTATATCATTTAATTATCATCACACAGAGTGCTTACTGTTATTAACGTTATTCTCGACTAATCCTCGATATAGAATTATTAGCACTCTTGGTATTATATCACTAGCCGCATTAATGGATTATCTCTTCAAGCTCATTAGAACTCATGATCACCGGTATCCTCTATAACACTCATGTTTCTTTACTCTCATGGGTATGTGTATGGTTCCTCATCTCGATGGTTGTATATGTATTTCCTTTGATCCTTTAAAGCCTATTAAACTAATCCGTGATACGCTTCACAACTTCCATTACTAATCCTGATATTTCTCTACTTATGACATCTCATTAAACCTTTATACATATACATCTCTTTACCTTTAACATTTCCGATATCAATCACCAGATTGAACATCATGCTCCATAAAAAATTTTTTTTTAACACAATTTCCGGATACTTAATCGTTTACATAGATCACTCAATTACATCATCATGATTATCCAGGACGGGTAATTGGCTCTGATACTAACTCTGAGAACTATCACTGATACTCTATACTCTCCTTAACTCTCAGTCTCTAATGACACTACTCCTAGAATCATTGGTACAAGGTACTATGCTGAGGGCTAACTCTAGATTAAAGCCTACTGCTCACATGCCCAACTAAGAAACACTTACAAATCACTAGCAACACAGTCAATACTAATACAAGACACAAACAAAATTACAAGCCACTAATTATCATGCTTAACAAGAAATCCTCAAGGAATAGGAGCTCAAAGACTGAATTGAGGACAAAAGGTATCTTTACTGCTAGTAAAGAAAGAAGCGGTGGAACAAAGTCCTGGAATAACAGAAATAGATAAGTCTTGAGATGATACTTTAAGAACCAATTTAAGATACGACCTGATAATCATACACGTCTGTCTGAAATCATGACACTCAGAATTCTCGCCACGCCAGTAAGCATAGATGCGATAAACGACAGGTTCCGTAACTAAGGTATGCAACCCTATAATCATGTCATCTAGAATCCTCGCTACGCCAACCGGTATGGCTGCGAGAGACCCTAAGTTTCATAACTACAGTATGTACATCCAAGTCAGGTTTCTACGTTCTCGTCACGACAGCTAATATGGCTGCAATAAACTCTAGGTTCCATAATCAAAGTAGACGTTTTACCTTCCTCACTGTCCTCATCAATATATGTCATCAGATGATACCGTAAATTTTAGTCCGTAAAATTCATCTCAATTTGAAATCAACTCAACAACGATACCAGGAATTAAAGTTAACAACTCGTCAACAAGAATCAAACTCAACAATGATACCAAGAATTTAATTTAATAACTGCTCAACAAGAATCAAGTTCAGTGACAACAAACGAGAGCGGACGGAAACAAGAAAAAGATTTAAATTGGAAATTATAATAAGATTCTCAAGGGGTCGTCCCAGGAATCTCTCAAGAATTTGTGATTGAGTATCCTATGTCATGTATCCTATTGCAGGCACGCAGTAGTATAACAAGGATGCCACACTACTACGACATCGCACAACTCGCGAAGTCTGACCTGCATGGGCTACCACTAAAAACGTGTCACGGCCCGCACCCGGTTTAGGGGCACGAGAGCGTGGGTACGTCCAGCCTACGCCGCAGCATCGGCGGTAGAACGCTGTCTAGGTCAAGTACTATCTAACAATCTCACGCTAGTATCCAACTCCATAAGGAGATTCGGATAATACTATAAAAATATTCACAACATACTCAATCACAACTACAGCACGATAGGAATTTGAAGAAATAAAAGAATACAACACTAGTCTAAAGACAACATAATCATACCTGCAATCATTAACTTCCAATCCCCAAGTGTGTCGGAACCAGTCTACTAAGGTCACAGTCTGGAAAAATATTTTCCAGTCAGGAAGGAGCAAAGTACATCTCTAAATAGCAGTTCTATATAAATGACATAAACTATGTAGCAGTTCTAGATGGAAACATACCAGATGCATGTATAGGTACGAGAAATGTACAAGAAAAGAAATATACTGGAAATACTGTAAGTAAATGCAGGAAGAAAAACAATATGTCAATGAACAAGAACCTATGACTAAGTGTGTTGAGTACTAGCTTTAACATGTGATCGGCTTGGGAACTTGATCAGGCTGGTTACATGTGATTAGCTATGATTCATGGAAGGTCAGGCTAACCGTTGGTTAGCTATGATGCATGGAGAGGTCAGGCTAATCACACGTAACAGCTATGAGGCATGGAGATGGTCAGGCCGCACCCGACGTGAGATGTGGGGTGAGCTATGATGCATGGATAGTTGGGTATGATCACATATCTACACTAAAATACTCCCCAAACCCCCGACTGGTATAGTAGATCCAATCATGGTACGCTATGGCACAGGATTCCCTAGGAAGGTAGCAAATCTCCCCGGGAATCAGTGTCTGTACATGCACAAGATATCAAGGAAACAAGTCTTGTACAAGCTACACCATGAATAAGGAATAACATCTCATGACGAGATCCGTGTATACCAATCCGTGTAACCAATGTGTCAAGAACATGGATATTTATACTAGATACAGTGAACATAGGAGATATCATAAATTAGAAACTAATCAGAGAATGTACTTGCCTTGGGTCCTTAGCTGGTAATTATTGATGTCCTATTCCGGAGTACCCCCTGGGTAAACCAACAGTCCTGGATCCGGGAGCTGAGAATCAGTAACTGGTTCTACGTCCAAGTCCGAAGAGTCTAATGAACCTAGAGATAGATGTAGATATAATCAATTATTTAACCATAAATTTCTGGTAGAAATAATTTAGAGTTAATTTATTAATCAAGTAATAATTAACTTATAACTATTAAGGGTTCAAGCCTTTTATACACCTGTACAAAATTGTGATCATAACCGAAAGGTGTCCCACATATGTTCACACATGTAGATTGGTTTCCTACATTAAACAATTATAATGACCCTAAGTGACCCTTCACTCATGTAGACCATAAGAGCATGGCTTGCTAGGAAATCCAATTTCTATCACTATGGATACACAGTATCTTTCCTTGGTTGTTATTTTCTCTACCTATACCTTGAAAATATTTGCTTGCTCGATCAATGGAGAAGAGCACATCAACCCTACAGTCCCATGCATCCCTCCATATTTAAGCCGTTACTTGTTATTTCAAAATTTAAGTGTAACTCCCTTACCAATATTTAAGGGAAGCCTCCACATGTGTATTGTATATTTACCATCATTTTCTTATTGTGGTCTAAGGCACCCATGGGAATGCATGGCACACAGTATCCTGGGGAACCTAGTTTTTTTTTCCTCTACTAATCATTTCACGCAATCAATATATTCAACCTTTAACCATCATGATGTTCCTCGCCATATTTATCAATCCAGCATACTTATTCCCTATTCAGCAACTTGCTTTCTCCCATGCACATACTGTGCTCCCAATCATGAGTATCCATCCCCATTCCTTACTGGTGGAACACCACAGTTCCCATCATCATACCCACCTCAATATACTACTCCACTAACACCATCCTTTACTTAAATATTCATACCCTCCATTAGCTCTTCATATGAACACTACATTTCTTATATTTCTTCCTCAACAATTACACTTACATAGCAATACCTCAATATACTAACCAACCTCTCACTGTATCTCATAAATCACTACTTCTTCCCATTCACATAGATTCGAACATCACCCTATTATATATGGCCCTATTGTTTCCCTTTACATTTCCCATTTCTCAGGAATCCATATGCCGCATATATATCTATTCCTAGTGAATTTGAGAAGTTTTTGAATCTAAGCATTAATGAATCATGCCAAAAAGGAAGAAGGAAGAATGAAGAAGGAGAGGAGAAGGAGCTTACAGCGGTGGTCGTGGTGGTGGCTCGCCGGAGCATCCGGCAGTGGCCGGAGCAGCAGCAGCCGGTAGCATCAGCAACAGCAACCGGAGCAGCAGCATCCGGCGGCAGCAGCAGCATCCGGAGCAGCAGCAGCCGATAGCAGCAGCAGGTCGGCGGCAGGCCGGGGTCGCCGTCGTCGGCCGCCGGAGGTGGGGGTTCGGCCGGAGTAAGAGTAGGGGAGAAGATGGTGGTGTTTCCCCCCCCCCCCCTCTCATTAATTCAAAAATGAGAAGGAGAAGAAGAAGAATAAAAGAGAAAAAAAAGAATGGAATGAAGAAGATGGGTTTCCTACGTTGGAGAGAGGGAAAGGAGGCTTGTGAGGGTGGAGTTACCTAGGTTTTCTAGGGATTAGGGTTTGATAGTATATTAAATAGGAGGGGGTGAGATGTGGATGAAGGGTGGTGATGTACCCACTTTAATTGAGTGGCCAGGATTGTTCATGAAGGAAATTGTTTTTATGTAAAGTAGAGTGGGGAAAAATGCAATTTGGTCCACAATTAAATAACCTTTCCATTTGGTCTTGGCCAATGGGGTGATGATACCTACAATTGAATAATTGCAACTTAGCCCCTTAAATTCGGGAAATTGCACAAACACATAAAATGACACAAAAATTGTGGTGAAAAATATATTTAGTAATTTTCATGGTGAGAGGGTGTTGTGCGTTAGGCACGGGTTTAATTATTCGGGTATTAGAATTAAATTAGGATTTATGAAATCAGCCAAAATGTTATCCTCAATTTAATTAGAAATAAATGAAATCTGTGTTCAAAAATTAATTAGGAGTACATGGGACCAAAATCAGGTCGGGTCATCAATACCAATAGTGAAGAAGACTCAGAATAGAATATTACCCTAATTTGGGTCGCACGAAAAATAGGTCAAGATTTCCTCCAATTTTCGATTGGAACGCACAACGATAAAATAGGAATTTTATTAAATAACGTCTGCGACGATTCTTGTGCGGCCAGAAATAATGTACAGAGAGCAAAATTATGAGTTACAAAAATAGCAGAATTGAAGGCGGGCATGTCTAGGGCAAGATTGTGAAATTTGTTGGAAGACAAAAGTCTGGATAGTGCTCCAAATATCGAAGCAAAGGCAATGCGCAAAAACATTAATTAAAATACGGTAATTAATTATTACCTCTAAGAATTAAATTCTAAAATAAACAATTAAAAATACCGAATCCCACAATTCGGACAGGTGTTCACCTACTGGCTTCTAGGTCAAGTCTACCAGCACAAACACAATTGAACACTGTATATAATTACTATATTTAATTACACACCTCACATATTTATTTAAATTAATATACCTATCACGAAATTACTAAATTGTAATTTACGATAATATTAATTATGGTAAAAAGTCGAAAATACCCCTGTTTTCAGAATGTGGTAGTGACACATTTAGGGGATATGAATCCAGAACCATTGTTGTCTACTATATGTTCTTTATACAGAACAAGTCTTGTGGGAGGATGTCCATAGGCCTTAATGAGTTCTCGAACATTTTGAATGTCCGACGTACTTTACAGGAAGCATGAGTGGCTTGGCACTACAAAGGGAATAGTACCTCCCATGCTATAGTGGCATGACACCACGATAAGGTAAGAGCCTCGTCCTTGGGCCATGTAGCCTAATGTTGAATATGTGGAGAGTAGTAGGACAGCACTACAAAGAGGCCGATAACCTCATACTATAGTAGAGGGACACCACAAGAGGTTACAGACCTCGACTTTAGGCCATATCGTAACAGTGTAGTACCACAAAGGAGCACAAGACTTCATATTGGGTAGTACATCACTATAAAGAGGTTTGTGACCAAACGCTACATTGGTATGACACCACCAAGAGGTTACGGACCGCAAGGAAGCACAAGTCTTCATGTTCGAGAATTTTAAACTCTCTGAAAGAACTCACCTAATGTCATACCCCAGAACCAGAATACTGGAGAGCGGAAGTTTGACTCAGCCAACCACACCTTACTGAATACCGAAGTAACCGCAATGTGCTAAGGTTGTTTAGAGACAAGGGGGTGCATACTACAATCAAGTCACCTAGTATCAAGAATATTTATGTCTCAATCATCAGTCAAGAAATAATAAGAATGAACATGTAAGATAAAACAGTTAGGCATCCTTGACGCTCTATCAGAATAATTATGAAACTAGTTATACAGAATGATAAACTAGTACATTGTCAAGAATACATAATTTAAGTCAGGGGCGGTCTAAATAATATACAATCATGTAAAGGAACTAATATCCAGATAAACCGGCTAACAAGTATCGTCGGCTAAATGCCAAAAGGTAATACAAAATAATACTCATAGTGGAAAAAAAAATCCACTCAAGTTCCTTGGCGGACATCCTCCTAGTGTGCACTATCGGTCGGATGCAAGACGGGATCCTCGGGCTCAGCTACTAAATATGGCCAGAAAAAACCAGCAGGGTCAGGCCCCGAGAGCAAGTATCACAATGGAGGACAAGTGAATGAAACAAAACCAATAAAGTACATAAAATAGGAATTTGTGCCACAACTGTAAGTGTATGATCTTCCATCGAAGCAGTTGGACACCTCTACAACCAAACAAGGACAAGAGGTGTCGCACTACACCGAGACAGTATACGACTCACCAATTATGAACACGACAAAGATACAATACATCAATATAATCCAAAATACACATGCCATAATACAAGCTAAGATATAGGTATAATATGCAGCTTTGGTAATTTTCCTATTGTGACACATTGGTGCAATCCTACAATCAAACAAGAAAAAGGGTTGAATCATCGCACCATAATAGTTCATGTCCCTAGACTACCAGCACATGCAGAGAGTCAAGTTATAACGGCCAATCAGTTATATGGCTTGCTATGTGATATATGGCTTACTATGTGATATCTGGCCAATCAGTTCTTAGATCATGCTGATGGTGAGACGGGCTGGCGAGCCAATAAACGAATAACACATAGTATGTAAGCACCGGTCCCTCGTAAGACCACCGAGCAAGTAATTATGTAATAATATATAATATAGCCAGATACTGTACTCTAATACTGTAGATGATATACAGTATCCGTTGGGGACCAACATGACATCCTAGGACATATGTCCTACTGGTAGCTACCACGCATGATATCGAGATTTTATTCCCTCCCAATGCTTCTACGTGGTCACACGATCATCCTCCTTAGATGATGTACCGTAGTACGTGTAAGCTAAGTACGAATCCATATATTGCTCGAGAGCCAAATCTGAATTCCTTCAAGCATAATGCAACAAATCAACAAAGCAACCTAACCACGCTATGATCACTGACTAACTACGAGGCCCGTACTGGAGAAATCATATAATATCACATCTAGCGTAGAATAGTAAAATATGTAACACATAGTATGTAGCAAGATATGTCATACCTCAATGTACATGTAACACATAGCACGTAGGTACGCATAGCAAATAGTAAATGTATCAGTACGGATACAAGTAGACGAGTTAGGATATCAGGCCTACTAGCCTATCAGATAGTCATATTACATCTAACAAGGTTTGTTGCACTTCGGTACACAAGAAAAATCATGTGGCACTCTCGGTGCAAAAAAGAGTATCAACTCGGATACAGGTAGTCAGGTCTATAAATCAGTTACTTGAATCTTATTATCACATTTAATTACTTGATCGCGTAGAATCTCCTCAAATCAGGTACATAGATTATCAATCAATCAACTAATTGGGAGCCTTAATTATAAAGTCCTCGGATTACTAATTAATGATGCCAGGCGGGAGCAAGGGAAAAAATATGAACCACTTGTTTGATAATAAACGAAAGAAATGAAACTAGGTTTATACGAAACATTTTCTTTGGTTTACAAATAAGAAGTACAATTAATCCTATACGAGGATGTCAAGTACAAAATTTAATCTGGGTAGATATTGCTATAGGAGTCTGATCTATGGTCGATCACTTTGTCCCTTGGACCACACGATGATGAAGTACAGTAGAAGAAAGAATAGCTTCAAAGATTGCAAGAGGGAGTGGATGCTCGATGCCAAAATCGTTGATCACTACTCTTTGTCTGTGCTCTTCTTTCTCAAGAATAACTTTTTGACCTCTCAACCTCTGTTCTCCGAGTTTTTGACCTTGGACCTCCGTGGACGAAGGTCTCTATTTATAGGATTTTAGTGACAGTAACCGTCCAGTCGGCGTAGAAGCCGTACAGTGGAGAGTGTTGCACTTTTTATGCGGTAGTTATAATAACTGCCACCCACGTATAAATGATCTTCTGAATCCGCGTGTGACGTGTGTCCCATGATGAGGTAACGCGTATAACCGCTACGAAGATCACAGCATGCAAGCCACGTAGGTAACTGCCCCTTGCGTAGAAAAGGTTGGCGTAGAAGCCAATAACTGTCACCATGGCGTAGAAGCCAAATAGTTGTCAAGTTGGCGTAGAAGCCAAGTAGGCGTAGAAGCCAGGTAGGCGTAGAAGCCTGATGCTGCATGGATAGGTAGCTAACATAAAAGATAGCCAATCCTCCTTCCTTGACTGAGGTCTTGAGCTAATTCTGGACCAAATAGCCTTATTACGCACCAATACAAATATAGCCTGAGTTGGCGTATTCCGAGGAGATAGCATACGGTGTACTCCTATAGTTGAAAATAGCCAGGTCGGCGTATTTCAAGGAGATAGCGTACAGCGTGCTCCTATAGCTGAAAATAGCCTGATGGCGTAATATACAGAGGTGCTGATGTGGACGTATTAGCCGTAATTATGGCTCACCCAGTCATTGAAAATATAACCAAATCTCGTGCATTAAATGCAGAGATCTGCCCCCATCACGCGGATTAACTGCCGAGATATGCCTCGAGCTCTGTACGAAGAGCAGCTTTTGACGTGGTGGTTTGTTTCGTCTTCTGCTGAGCGTAAAAGCTCACATCTGCCTGTATAAAACTAGGCAGCATATTCCCTTGAGTGTGTAAAAAAAATTTGTATCAAGGAAATGTCACTAAACGACGGTCTGGGTTTCTGTGTCGAACCATCATTACAGCCGTCGTCTAGATATTTGTGCAGTACTCTTTGTCAGGAGTCAGGTTCACTACATGATCTGACAGGTTCATTCGAGAAATACGAAGAGTTCCCCGTACAACTTCCCACTACATAAAAAGCGAGTAGGTTTTACGCCGAAGGGGCGATGTAACAATCTTTTTACGCCGAAGTAGTCTGGAAATACTGCATTACGCGGGTTGTTCAGGAGCTATATTTTACGCTGTACTAGCGATGAAGCTCTGATGTACGTCGATGGCTCTGAAATCATGTCTTACGCCACACATCACTGAAATACTGCGTATGACTCTGCAGCATATTTTTCATGCTTCTACAAGACCCCCTTCAAAGTTTTCAAATTCCTCGTAATTTGAAACACTTTGAATGAAGCATGAAACGGTCAAGTCTGACTCGTTCCTCGAGGCTGATTTCTTGGCAGATTTTTGGAAGTTTGTTTGGATTCGGTGTGTTCTCTTTTGCCTATATAAAGACTGATGAGTTAACCTGTTTTTCCCATATTTTCTTCACCACACAGAGATGGTTGCCGAGGTTCGTCTTGCTGACTTGAGGAAGAAGAAGATCATGTTCTTCCAGCATGTAAGGAGCCAAAAAAGAAGGCGTCTTCGATCAAATATCCTCTGCAATGATGGATCATGGAAGGATATCATAGCTTCCTTTGCTCGAGATTATCAACAATTTCATATGGCGATTCGTCCAGGAGAGAGGAAGAGTCACATTCGACCACACAGCTTACAGGCTGTATTTTCTTCCGTTACGACGGTGGACGAGGGCAGACAAACTGGCCCTGTCTTCCAGTATTGAGTTGGGTCTGAATTCCAACTCAATTTGTCATGGCGTACGAAGGGTGGGCTCTTGAATAATTTAAACAAGCCCAGTTTTGTATCCTCCCGCCATTAATTATTTTTTTGTTAATCGGCCGCGGAAATTGATTAACTGCTGAAGAAGACGGAAAAAGATCTCCACCAATATGAGAACCTGGCAGAACAGATTCTCGGCGTGATCTTTAAATGAAAATGAGAAACCCTTGGTAGAACAAGGATTTCCATCATATGTAACCATGAAGATGAAAAACCCTTTATAAACCGGATTTCCATCATATATAATCATGATTAATAAAATTGTCTTCTTTTACGCATCTGATGATTTGCCATATTTTTTGCTGTGATGAAGTCTGAATATGTGTAGCTTCGACACGTCTGAATAACTTTACGCCGACTCTGATAAAAAGAGTATCTGGTCTCATCCCGTCTTTTATGCATAACTGAAGACGCGTAGAAAGCTGCTTAGCATTTAAGTCGAATATCCGAACTGTCGTGCTATTTTGAACGATGAGTCACGTAGAGTTCTGAACTGTCACTTCTCAGATAAGGAGAATTCTTGTTCAGACCATCATCTTCAAGAATGATTTTTTGAAAATCCCTTGAAATAGGACGAGAAATGGCTGTCAAAATTGACCATGCTTGAACTGTAGAGAAAATATTCTGACTGGATTTTTGGATGAACTTCCAATCGACCCAAGAAGAAGAGTCATTTTCAATGCTGAACTCTGTATGTATTGGGTACTTTGAACATTTTGTGGCCATAAAGGAGCATCTTCTGCGTGAACCCTTGTAATTGGCCGTCATGAGAATTGTTCAGATATACACATACTCTGGCTTGCATATTTTAAGACATGCGAAAAGTCATAGATCCGTAATGTAGATGATCACAAAATCATAGGTTTGTAGACTCTCGAGTGTAAAAGCTGTTGAGCATAAAAGCATCCGGCATAAAACCGTAGATTTGTAGCCTCTGAAAAGAAAACTTTCGAGCGTGAAGTAGTAGATTTGTAGCCTCTGAGTGTAAAAGCTTTTGAGCGTAAAATCATAGATTTGTAGCTTCTGAACGTGAAGTCGTAGGTTTGTAGCCTCTCGAGCGTAAAAGCTACCGAGCGTAAAAGCATCCGGGCGTAAAACCGTAGACTTATAGCCTCTGAGCGTAAAACCGTAGATTTGTGGCTTCTTGAGCGTAAAAGCTGCTGAGCATAAAAGCATTCGGGCATAAAACCGTAGATTTATAGCCTCTGAAAAGAGAACTTCCGAGCGTGAAATCATAGATTTGTAGCCTTTGAGCGTAAAAGCTTCTGAGCGTGAAATCATAGATTTGTAGCTTCTGAGCGTGAAGTCGTAGGTTTGTAGCCTCTCGAGCGTAAAAGCTACCGAGCGTAAAAGCATCCGGGCATAAAACCGTAGACTTATAGCCTCTGAGATTAAAACCGTAGATTTGTGGCTTCTTGAGCATAAAAGCTCCTTAGCGTAAAATCACGAATCTGCTCTGCATGAAAAACTTTTTGAATTCGCTGACTGTCCGTCTTCCCTAAATGATAGGCTGACATGATCCCCAATCATAACCGAATATTAAATATCAGATTTGGTTAGGGATTCGAAGAGTTTATCTAAACTCTATAAATACCCCAAGGCCTTCAAAGAAGAAACTCTTTATCTATCTTTTACAAAAAGAAAAACCTTCGTCTCTTTGAGAACTCTTCTTCGTTTCTTCTCTGAGCACTCTGAGTTTTTAGCAATGGCACCGAAACAACCTTCCACCACTAACGGAAAGAAAGCTGCCTCCTTTTCTCGCTCCTCTGCTCAAATATGAGTGACTCCCATTGGGCTGAGCGAACCTCGCTCTGAACAAGGTATCCCACCGTCAAGCTGTGCACCGGGCGTTATAGGTAAAGTTTTTGGGACGACAAAAAACGAAGAAAACCCTTCGCACATGTTGTACGTGAACGCGCTAGGTCATCTTCTATGCTGAGAGCCTCTTCGAGGAAGATGATGCACAGAGATATTTTATCATTTACGCCCACATTCCTAATGTGTCAGCGTAAAAACTCCATATTTTTGCAGTCTGGCGTAAAAGTTTTGACTGTCGAAATTTGGCGTATACTACCCATTTTGGGTGTTACGCTCTGGATGAAAATTTCGGCGTAACAACTCAAATTTTGGCAGTCTAGCGTAAAACACAGACTGTCAGATTTTTGTGTATACTGCCAATCTTGAATTTTATGCCTAGGTAATAGGTTCCAGCGTAAAAATTTAAGTTTTTACAGTCTTGGCGAAAAAGCACAGACTGTTGATCTTTGGCATAAGCTGCAAGACTGTAATGTCTAGTATAGAATCTGACATGTTCTTCTTGTATTTTATAGTTGACTTGCAGATACCTCCGTTGGCTGAGGTGATGTGTTCTGCTGCTGGGATGTTGAACTCCAATGACCTAGAGGATTTGTCCCACGTATCATTCCCTATTTCTGGAACTCAATATCCTGAATGAAGGGGAATTCTGATAGCGTCTCAGGGAGAATGAATGTTGTTGAGCATGATCAACGGAGATCCCCTGACGTATATAGATGGGGCCAAATATATAAAACCAGCTTTCCTTTTCGGGGATATGATTGATAAACAATCTCAGACGAAGCCCAAGAAGGAAAACTAGGTTTTTACTGTTGGGGGCATGGTCATGTACCTGCCCAGGATGTCGAGAGATTATCCCATCTCGGCATTCTTCCATGCCACGCATCAGAGGAAGATGTCGTGGACCCTGACCCCTAATCTTCACGTCCAGCTGGGGAAGATATTTTATCAGAAAGGATCTGACCAAGGATTATTTGTGAGCTACCCTTAAGGCCCTGTAATGCCCTTCAGGGGATTATTTTCGGGCAGTGTCCCGAGTGAAGACACTTTACTGCTCCAACCAGTCCAATTACCGACTTTTTGTAATGACTTCATGGGGCATGGAGGAGTATACCCCAAGGTTAATCCTCGGACCAATGGGTGGCTTACCCCTTCAAATCTTCGATGGGCTCGTTTAGCTGCCTGGGCCTTAAAGCATTTTTAGACGGAGCTGGAGAGCATTGGTCTGTTCGCGGCTGTGAGTGCTACCAGTGTTGGGCTGTCTCCTAATCCCAACCTATTTTTGGCTTTGATGGAGCGGTATATCTCGCTCACTGGGACTTTCGCCACTCCGCTAGGGGAGCTGGGATTGGCCCTTCACGAGATGGCAGAGATTTCAAGACTGCCTATGGGGGATACTCCTTATGAAGAGTATGTTCCCACAAACAGGGAGCTGGGGGATACAAACCCTCGGGTGGTGGCAGTGTACAAGGAGCTAATGAGCCATTATCTTGCGTGCATTACCTTTTATAATGAGCCATCTGATTTGGCTTATACTAACAAATGGGCATCCTATCTCTTCTTTCATCATGCCAGAGATGTTAAGCCAGACAAAGTCGTAGATAGCAGGGATAAGCCTTTGAGCCTTCTGAGCGTGCTCAATGCTCAAATAGTCGATGATCTTATTAAAGATGCTGGGGCTTCAGATCAAGTTCTCGATGAGGGGATAGGGAATTATCCTGCAGGCACTAAAGCCTACAGTTATATGAGACATTGTCGCAGGCCTCTGTCAAGGGAAGCTCAACTGGCTGGCTTCCTCTCTGTATGGCTACGCCGATTGGTAGTACCCGACATTGCATCTTCGGATCGCATTCACCGTAATACCTTATGGCCTACAGTGCGTTTGGTGTTTGGGGCAAGACTGGGCTTGCTCCCTGCCATGGTATGTCGGATACAAGCTGGCCTGAGGGCCATTACTGATGGGCTGCTTGCCGACGAAACACGACGTGACAGCTTTACCAGTGTAGAATTACCGTTCCTATATCTCATGGGATGGTTAATTCTTCATAATCTCAGAGTGATGTCTCCCGGCTCTGCCAGTAGTTCGGGGAATAATTTCTTGTTGAATTACAAGAATTCTACCTGGAACATGACCACCGTCGTAGACTGTCGACAAGCATTGAATTTTGCTCATAGCTGGAAGCTCTTCTGTATTGTCCCCACTATACATATTAATCAACAGGGGACGAGACTTCAGGATTCAGGTGAAGGGAAGACCGTTCTTTCTCCTGAAGCTTTTTATTGGTTGGTCTGTATTAGACCTTCCCATTTATTGTACAGAAGTGAAGACCATTGCTTCTTAGAGCCCTACCTGCCTAGTCGGTTCACCAGGAAGTTTGGGTATGACCAATTGCATGTGGGAAATGCCATCACCAGCTTCAAGTCCAGGGGAGGACTTATTGATGGAGCGAGAGGATAGCGGTACTTCATAATGGGTTTTACTGGAGCAACCTTTACTGTGCCCGCGACTTCTCTCTCCATGGAGTTGCGCATCCTCCATTCGTATGCCCAATTTTATGTGGCCATCAATACTTGCCATCATGATTTTGACATGCGTGAAAGTTTTAGGATGCCCTCTCATAAGTCCGCTGGAAGAGAGGAAGTCCCCTCAGTTTTCTCTGACGAGGGTGAAGACTCTGTCGATCCAGATGAGTTTTTGCTGACAGTACCGAGAGGCGTAATACCTCCGCCTGCAGAGCCTCTTGTTATCCCTAGTAAGCGAAGGGCTCCTATTCTGAAGGAGACTTCCCTTCGTAAGAAAAAGAAGACTGTTAGTGGTCCTGTCAGGACTTCCAGCCATGAGGCTCCTAGGAGTGAACCTGCTGTTTCCCCTGGTGGGGATGATTTTTTGACTAGAGGTCATTCGCCTATTAGAGAGGGAACCTCCACAGTTCCGGCTGGCAGTGCCGGAGATTATTTGCTCGAGGCAGCTGTCACTGCTACCGCTTCAGGTAGTGCTATGAGATTGCCTTTGAGGCCGAGCAAAATAAGATTGCATATACCCCTATCTAGACTAGTAACGAGAGTAACCCCTGCCGCGTCTGTAAGTATATCCAGCGAGATTCCACCCGATGAGCCTCGAGTGGATCTTGGTGAAGACCTGGAAGAATACCTGCCAGTGTCAATTGGCACACCCCCTTCTCCATGTATGACAGCTCGCTTAGCATCATTAAGAAATAATTTAGCTGTACTGGCTGCAAACGCGACATATATACCATCGGCCATGGGTAAATGTCATCTTTATGCCTCTTTTAGAAAAATTAACATCAGGTTGATATTAACTTTCTTTTGTCTTCTTTTTAGGGGAAGACATCTACGGGGAGGGCAGCGTCGACGCAACTTTTGGCTTTGTTGCAGCTCCTACCGATGACACAGAGGTGCCCGACTTTGAAGAGAAAATATTTTCGGGTGCCGGCTCGCCCGATACAGTTCCGATATCTCGAAAGGAGGATGAGCCTGTTATCACGATCATGCCTCTTTTGAGTACATCAGTCACTTCAACCGTTGTTGGTGCCTCTACCTTTGTCGCGCCATCTACTGAAGCGACGACTGTGACGATACCCTCTGCAGTCGTTCCTGGAAGGGGATTCGTCGATATTGCAGCCACTCCCAGCGTCCATTTGGATCTCGCCATGCTAATTGAGCAGTATACTAGTATTTTTTATACCACTTTGAAAATGCTGATATCAATGGTGTTGGAGAAGAATTTAGGCTTCGAGGCTCTGAGGAGGTCCTCCCAATTTGCGATAGCGCCGATCAGAGACTTCAACGACGTTGGGAGAGCTGATGTGCTGGAGCAAATAGTTAATGGTTTAGAGCAACCCATTAACAATTATTTGCAACTATCCCAAGGCAGCATTGATGACCTAATTCAGGCTGAATATGACTCTTTGACTGCGAGGCTTGTTGGGGAGATGGAAACTCTGAGCAAGTCCATCGAGGCTCAGCAGAAAGAGATGAATGAAGAGCATACCGTATTGGAGTATGTCATTCCCCAGCTGGCCAAGTGCGAGGCCGAATATGAGGAAGAGGCAGCGAGAGTCCACAAATTGAAAGATAAACTCGCTCAGGCAGAGGAGAGGGTTCTCACTTCATCGGCAGCTAGAGATGTGTTGAAGAACCGACTGGAAGCGTCTCAGCAAAACCTGACACGTGTGGGTATCATCCACGCAAATTTTGTACGCGTTCGGTCTGAAATGTCTGCCTTGAACAATGAGGAGGCAAGGTTGGAGCGGGCTCGCGCTACCGTTTTAAGCTCCAGGAATGAGAAGATGGCCATGCTGGCGCAGCAGATCCGTGATTTGACTGCTCCTCCCCAATGATGTACTATTTTGCTTTTTTATGTAATTTGCTCTTTTTTGAGATAATAAAGAGACTTTATCTAACTTTGGTGGACCCATCATTTCAGAATATGATAGGCTAAGATGAAAGTGATATCAGAGGTATCATTAACATGACATACTTTCGTTAAGGTTTTGCTGAATGTAAATCTATTCAGAGGTAATATGAACCGGATAGAATATAATCCAACTAAATTTGTATACTAAACACTATCAGAGGTAATATGAACATGATAGGTTTACAAATTAGTTAAGTATATCCATTAAGAGGTCATATGAATCTGATAGAATATGATCCAGCTAACCTTTGTGCATGGTATCGTCAGAATAAGATCTTCATCATACTCCGTTAAACGAAGGAGATCAAGTATAGTACTTCTTCGGGATTTTGCAGTTGATAGTAGCCAAAAAAATTCATTAGACTTGGCTAATCTGTAAATGCCATTTGCAATCATTTAAGGGCCCTCATATTTCTTTATGATTATTTGTACGAACTTCGGATATTGTACTAGAGGTAATATGGACGTAGTACGATACCATATTTGCTGAGGACATCCCACTGGGAGATTTTTTTGTGGACCCATTACTTTTTGCGCACGAGAGTGCAAGTAATAGGTTTGAGACAAGTCCTGCCAGAGGTAATATAGATAAAATATGACTCTATGGGGATGAAATAGGGACTGACTCTTTCTTCGTTTCGGAAAATGAGGATAGTTCAGAGGTAATATGGACATGAACATTTCGTTTTCCATTGTGGGCATTCCACAAGAAAATTTTTGTGGACCTATTACTTCTTGTGCACGAGAGTGCAAATAATAAGTTTTAAGACAAGCCCTGCCAGAGGTAATATGGACATGACAGTTTTTGTGGACCTAACACCACTGTGTACTTAGAGTTAAGTACGGGTGCTAAGTTGAGATGACAACCGATATCAGAGGTAATATGGACATGATAATCGATAGCCAAAACTCGGAGGGTTTGTTCAGAGGTAATATGAACATGACAAACTTTTGAGTTGTGACTCCATTGGGGATGGAGGTATACATCTGCTCAGAGGTAATATGGACATGGTAGTTTTTGTGGACTTAACACCACTGGCGTACTTAGAGTTAAGTACGGGTGTTAAGTTGAGATAACAACCGATATCGGAGGTAATATGGACATGATAATAGATAGCTGGACCAGGAAGGTTTGTTCAGAGGTAATATGGACATGACAAACTCAGCTGGGGAAATAAAAAAATATTTGGACAATAGTTCAGAGGTAATATGGACGTGAACTCATGTCCGAAAAATTCACTGTGGAGTGATTTTCCTGAGTGGGGATAGACCTGAAGAATCCGCTGGGGAAACTTTTAGGCACTCATCATCCGGTATTTTCTTGGGGGAGCAAATTGTTATATTTAGAGTGAAATCAATTTGCAGTGATTGTCCCCTCATTCAAAAATGTAAAGTGACAACTTTGGCGTCGATCATCTCCTGGATTTTCTTTTTCAGTACATAGCATGCCTTTGTGGGATAATAAATGTACCAATGAAAGAGACAATAATCTGGGTCATCAACTTTGCTAGCCTTTTCAGGGTATCTGATGTTGGGTAGCCGAAGTTTGTGTTCCTTCATCAATGCATTGAAGATTTCAATAATGTCATCATCATTGAAGAAGAAAATCCCTTTTGGCTTTCGGGCTCCCGATACCTGAGTCGTACCGTCTTCAAAAAAGATGGTCATAGTTGCATCATCTTCAGACTCAGAGGGAATTCTACCCCCAGACATGTTGTGGCGTTTGTCTACAGAAGTTAATTTACAAGGACCTGCCTCTGGTTGTGCAGGATCAGACCCTCGAGGTTTTGAGTTTGCAGAAGATGCAATATACCCCAACCCAAAACGAGTTTGTTGACAGTAAGGATTACCATGCAACGGTGTTCGTCTGCCTTTTCCATAGTTGAGGCCTTGTTTTAACTTCAAATCATAGCACATGCTTTGTATAATCTTTAAAGCTTGTGGGCTATATCTGTGGATTTACATTTTCCCACCATCAGACTCGTGAGATCCTTCTTGTACAATCGGTCTGCTCCGCACGCGACCGAAGACTATTGGATGCTGGCCATCGCGAGTTGGTGGAACAATAAAGGCAGAATCTTTATGTGGTCCATATGTCATGATGACATTAGATGTTGACGCATCTTCCCACATAATCTTCCCACGTTTGATAATTAGGGGCACTGAATCCTGGTTATGACTCCTGTTTTTACATTTCTGGATCAAGAATTCGCGCAAGTCAGGAGGATTAACAGAAGAAGAAGAAGAGGAAGAAGACTTGTTCCTCCTATTTACATTAGTAGGAATATGGATATTGGGAACCATAACTTTCCCCCTGCCACCCATATACAGCAGTTCAGCCATGTGAGTAGCACATGATCCATGAGGAGCGTATCTATCCGCAAACTGGGCCTTCTTTATGCTGAGGGGCTTGACCTGGCGTAGTCTAGAATTTTGCTCAGGCTGGCATAAAACTGAAAAAGTCCTCAATCGGCCATCAGCTTCTCGCGTAATCTGGAGAGCGGGCAGATTCTTCTCTTGATGGCGTAAAGGCCGAGAGGTTGGGAAATCTGCCACTTGTTTTCCTTTACGTAGATTGCAGGAACCATCTGCTTTTCCACGGAGGGAAGATGCATTTTTACGTGCGGAGCGCGTTTGGAATTACTGATTTGGCGATGAGACATTATCAGAAATTTTGTCTGCCACATCACAGACGGGAGACTGAATGTTACGCGCAAAGCATGGAGCAGACTTCTGGATTAGTACTGAGCATAACCAAAAGCTTTGTCTGTCATGTCACAGACGGGGGAAAGAGTTTTACGCACAGAGCGCGGAGTAGACTTCTAGACTAGCACTGAGGCATTGCCAGAAGTTTGGTCTGCCACGTCACAAACGGAAGACAGAGTTTTACACGTGGGGCATGCAGGTCGTGAGGCTACAACCTTGTTGGTAGGAGAAACCAGAGAGTCGGCAGGAATGGTAGGGGATGTCCGGGGCATCCACACCTTACGCAGTTTCCTGTTGTCTTGGATAGAGAGAGAGTGAGAGTTACCCTTTGCTCGAAGCATATCTTCATAGGCGGATTGGTCGAATTGGACGACCAAGGTCATCTTCATGGATCCTACTGATACAGCATTGTGTTGAGCAATTGCTTTCTCGTCAGATGAGAAAGAAGTCCCCAGCAGATTCGCCATCTTGTGTTTGATAATAAACGAAAGAAATAAAACTAGGTTTATACGAAACCTTTTCTTTGGTTTACAAACAAGAGATACAATTAATCCTATACAAGGATGTCAAGTACAAAATTTAATCTGGATAAATATTGCTATAGGAGTCTGATCTGCGGTCGATCACTTTGTCCCTTGGACCATATGATGATGAAGAAGTGCAGTAGAAGAAAGAATAGCTTCAAAGATTGCAAGAGGGAGTGGATGCTCGATGCCAAAATCGTTGATCACTACTCTCTGTCTGTGCTCTTCTCTCTCAAGAATAACTTTTTGACCTCTCGACCTCTGTTCTCCGAGTTTTCGACCTTGGACCTCCGTGGACGGAGGTCTCTATTTATAAGGTTTTAGTAACAGTAACCGTCTAGTCAGCGTAGAAGCCGGACAGTGGAGAGTGTGGCACTTTTACACGGCGGTTATAATAACTGCCACCCACGTATAAATGATCTTCTGAATCTGCATGTGACGCGTGTCCCATGATGAGGTTACACATATAACCGCTGTGAAGATCACGGCATGCAAGCCACGTAGGTAACTGCCCCTTGCGTTGAAAAGGTTGGCGTAGAAGCCAATAACTGTCACCATGGCATAGAAGCCAAATAGTTGTCAAGTTGGCGTAGAAGCCAAGTAGGCGTAGAAGCCAGGTAGGCGTAGAAGCCTGATGCTGCATGGATAGGTAGCTAGCGTAAAAGATAGACGATCCTTCTTCCTTGACTGAGATCTTGAGCTAATTCTGGACCAAATAGCCTTATTACGCACCAATACAAATATAGCCTGAGTTGGCATATTCCGAGGAGATAGCATACGGCGTACTCCTAGAGTTGAAAATAGCCAGGTCGGCGTATTTCAAGGAGATAGCATACAGCGTGCTCCTATAGCTGAAAATAGCCTGATGGCGTAATATGTAGAGGTGCTGATGTGGACGTATTAGCCGTAATTATGGCTCACCCAGTCTTTGAAAATAGAACCAAATCTCGTGCATTAAATGCAGAGATCTGCCCCCATCACGCGTATTAACTGCCGAGACGTGCCTTGAGCTCTGTACGAAGAGCAGCTTTTGACGTGGCAGTTTGTTTCGTCTTCTGCTGAGCGTAAAAGCACACATCTGCCTGTATAAAACTAGGCAGCGTATTCCCTTGATTGCATAAAAGCAATTTGTATCAAAGAAATGTCACTAAACGACGGTCTGGGTTTCTGTGTCGAACCATCATTACAGCCATCGTCTGGATATTTGTGTAGTACTCTTTGTCAGGAGTCAGGTTCACTGCATAATCTGACAGGTTCATTCGAGGAATACGAAGAGTTCCCCGTACAACTTCCCACTGCATAAAAAGCGAGTAGATTTTACGCCGAAGGGGCGATGTAACAACCTTTTTACGCCGAAGCAGTCTGGAAATACTGCATTACGCGGGTTGTTCAGGAGCTATATATTACGTTGTACTAGCGATGAAGCTCTGATGTACGCCGATGACTCTGAAGTCATGTCTTACGCCACACAGCACTGAAATACTGCGTATGACTCTGCAGCATATTTTTCATGCTTCTACACCACTATGGAGCAAATCCATAATCCTTAAACCAAACAAGGACCGGAATTGCAGATTGTCTTCCGAGCAGAACTACACCCCTCACTCTATCTGATGAACAAAGATAAATAATCTACTGATCTGAGTCCACTTAGCAGGTACTAGGTCAATATCACTTCCAAATCAATTGGGTTAACACATAGTCTAATCCAACATATAATCATGTCATACGCATAGTCGATTCTAGCACCATGTCTAGCACAGTCTAATTTACTAAGTCCATTATACTTAGAGTCACAACACAAGAAAGCACTGGGATTAGCACATAGAATATAGCACTCAATAAAATATTCTATAAAACATTAACTAAGTGAAACAAAACGTGTGTAGAAGCATGAAAAATATGCTGGAGAATAATACGCATAAAACCCTCAACATGCAGGAAGCCCACGTAAAACAGAGCTCCAGCACTGGGTAGCGTGAGACATGACTTCAGAGCCATCGGCGTACAGCAGAGCTTCATCGCTAGTTCAGCGTAAAATATAGCTCCAGAACAACCAGTGTAATACAGTATTTCTAGACTGCTTCAACGAAAAAAGGTTGTTACATCGCCACTTTGGCATAAAACCTGCTCGCTTTTAATACAGTGGGAAGTAACCTGTCAGATCAAGCGGTGAACCTGACTCCTGACAAAGAGTACTGCACAGCCATCGAGAGGACGGCTGTAATAATGATTCTGCACAGAGACCCAGACTGTCGTTTAGTGACACAATCCATGATACAAATTGCTTTTACGCATTCAAGGAAATATGCTGCCTAGTTTTACACAGGCAGACGTGAGCTTTTACGCTCAACAGGAGACAAAATAAACCGCCACGTCAAAAGCTTCTCTTTGTACAGAGCTCGAGGCACGTCTCTGCAGTTAATGCGCGTGATGAGGGCAGATCTCTGCAATTAATGCACGAGATTTGGTTCTACTTTTAATGACTGAGTGAGCCATAATTATGGCTAATATGTCCACATCACCACCCCTGCATATTACGCTGATCAGGCTATTTTCAGCTATAGGAGCATGTTGTACGCTATCTCCTCAAAATACGCCAAATCAGGCTATATTTGCATTAGTGTGTGATAAGGCTATTTGGCCCAGAATACGCTCAAGAACTCAGTCAAGGAAGGATGATCGGCTATCTTTTACGCTAGCTACCTATCCATGTAGCATCAGGCTTCTACGCCTACTTGGCTTCTACGCCAACTTGACAACTACTTGGCTTCTATGCCAACATGACAGTTACTTGGCTTCTACGCCAGTATGACAGCTATTCGGTTTCTACGCCAATCATCTCTACGTAAGGGGCAGTTACCCACGTGGCTAATATGCAGTAATCTTCGCAGCAGTTATACGCGTTACCTCATAATGGGACACGCGTCACACGCAGAGTCGAGAGATCATTTAGACGTGGGTAGCAGTTATCATAACCGCTGAGTAAAGAGCGCCCCACTCTCCATTGTTCGGCTTCTACGCTGATTGGACGATTACGGCAATTGGACTCTATAAATAGAGACCTCTACTTGTCACGCCCCAGTCCCAAAATATCGAGGGACTAGACACGTGGCAATGGCCAGCAGTACACACCGATGAACAACCCAATTTAATGGATCCATCGGGTATACTTAAGCTGTAATATAGGTCTACAACAATAAATCAAAAACTAATCTCATCCACACACAGAATAATAAGAACAACAGCAAATAAAGAAAGTACATCAAGTCCAGTCTCAGCAGAGTATGTCGGGAAATAACCCGATAAGAGTCTAAAATACTGGTTCATCAGACCAGAACAAAAGAGTCCAAAATAAAGTATCTGAAGAGTACAAATGTCATAAGCTCAAGTAAAGTCTTCAGCCATCACCTCTACTTCTATGTTAGGTTCTCCTTCAGCAACAGCTCCTGGTACAGCTTCAGCTCCTATCCCGTAAACCTCGGGATAATGCTCTTCTGCTAAACCTGGGGACATCATCTATTCCAGGTCCTCAGGGGATATAGCAAGGTACAAATAATACAAGCTAAAATAGATGCAGTGAAATAGAAAATGAAATAAACAGGGTAACTACATAACCATCTATGTGAAAATGCAACTGAGAGCAACACTATTACTCAGGCTGAGACTGCTACAAGCTCTGTGTCGGGGAGCCGGTAGCAGCAATATCTAGTAGTGGTCTAGCTCTGCTCGAGAGTCTACAACCTCACAATAGTAGTATATAAATATAGAATAGCCTGTAGCCTGTGTGTCTCTCCCCTCCCAATGTAACCACACGTCTCATGTCCATGTCACGTGAGATCAGAGCTAATGCAACAGTCATAATCTAAGAGTATAATAACTATGTCCATCCTGTAACCTACACAGAATCATCTTGAATATCTCAGGAAGATTCTGTCAATGTATGGTGTCAAGTGTCCTAGGTTATAGTGTACTTGATAAACAAGCACGAGAATATAAAGGGTCTCGAATAACCATCACTAAATAACGTACACAACTCCGCGTACAGAGTTGGCACCCGACTGTGATCGGACGCTAAGTATGTCATACGGTCCTAGGTTATATCATGTACACTAGTCACAGAAAAATAGAGCAAGAGAATAAACTATTAAACTGTAATTTATGGCAAGGTACACTTGTCTGGGATTGGAATACCGGTAGCAGTCCTTGTAACAGTGGGTTCAGCAATAACTCCTCCAAAAGCTGAAATGATCATTACCAACAGTCTCAGAACATAAGAAATAGTTAGAACCGCCTGTCCTTAAGTCCAGTTTGGACACAAGGGCAAAAACGATATTTCTGGGCCAAAGCGGGTCCATATGTGGGCCACTTTGCACCGAAAACTGAGTCAGGGTCAAAGGTCTCCAAATCAGTCCAACTTAGTGCCAACAAGTCAGGAACATTGATACAAACCCAACGGAACTTCCAGAATTGGATTCCGATGAGCCGTTCTCAAAATCGCCCGTCAGATGGAGCCTGTGGGGCCCACGACACGCGATTTTCTAATGTTCTCAAAATTGAACCAAACTTGACCCACAGGACCAGCGTATTGCTACGAGTCCGATGGCGCAAGTTTTGTCTCGATCCGACGTGTATACACTAAGTTACAGCAAGAACCAGAAAGTATGGATACGGGGTGATGTCCGCGGATACGCGTTGATTCCGGTGTGCTCGCACATCTGAATCAGCTTCTGCGAAATCCCGTACGTCCGTATCAATGACGCGCACGTATCTGTGAAGACCGCACGCGACCAAGTCGTCCCGTTTGGCGGGGCGTACTTGATTCCGGGGTGAAACAGGGCTAAGTTTTTTCCTGTTTTTGGATCGCGGTGTGCGATCACCACAGGACGCGATGCCCCGAGCGGTTTGTCCGGGCACCGAGAGGGTCATACAGGCTACGCGATACAATTTACGGAATTAAAATCGGAGCTACGAGTAAAAAGTTATGGGTACCAGAACTTGTCCGAAAAATCCGAGTTTCCTCGTTTCAAACTCGTGTCCGACACACCTAGGGTTAGGGTTTACTGTTCTGGCTGTGTCCGGTCTCCTCTGCTGTGTCCGTGTCTGCCGAAGTCGGCCTAGGGTTCAGGAGGAGGCGGCGCCGGTCCCAGGTGATCGTCGATGTCCTGGGCGGCGGGATTCAGATGCTGCGGCGGTCGGACTCGCCTGGGCGGAGGAGAATCGAACTCGGGTTCGATTGAAAACAGAGTTCTGGGTCCGGCGCTGGTGGCTGGTGGTAAGGCGGACGGGTCCGGTGGTCTGGGCGGAGTCGCCGGAGTCTGGAGGTGCTGTGAAGAGGTGGCCGGAGTCTTGAAGCTTCGCCGGAGAAGAAAACAAAAGGGAAATCCGGCGGTGGCTGGATTTATATAAGGATCTAGGGGAGGTTAATCACCGGAAGTTCACCGGAAGGGGAAGAGGAATAGTCGCCGGGTGCGGGGGAGCCGAACCGAGGGGTCGGCCGGCGGCCACGGCGGCGGAAACGGCCGCCGGCCAGGCGAAGGGTCGTCGATCGGGATTCAGATTGGGGGTTAGGGTTTGGTAACGGGTCGGGTCGGATCCGACCCGCTAAGAGTTGAGCCGGTCCGGTTTGGTCAGACCGGCCGGTCCGGTTCGGTTTAGTTTCAGGGTTTGGGTTGGTTTATTAATTAATTTTGGTTTAATTAATCAGTTAAATTTTACAACAGTTTTTAATGCTTTAAAAATTCATCCGGGGTCCAATAAATTCCCGAAAAAATACCCCATGCTCAGTTTTAAATTTTACACTTGAAAATATAATTTTCATCACATTTTAATATTATTTAATTTCATTTAAAAATTCATTATAAATTAGACTACTTTAATTTATTGTTTTAAAAATTTACAGAAAATGCTAATTAATTCCAGAAAATTTAAATGTAAAAATTCTTAAAATTTCAGGTGATTACAATCTACCCCCCTTAAGAAAATTGCGTCCTCGCAATTTAAAAGATTAAACTACTAGCAGAACAGAATTACAGGAATTAAAAAAATTTTACTTAAGATATACCTGCATCCTCGAATAAGTTGGGGTATTTCTGGCGCATGATATCTTCCCTCTCCCAAGTAGATTCACCAGGTGAGTGTTGCTTCCATGCCACACGAACCAGTTTAATTGTATGCCCTCGCAATGTCTTCTCACTGGTTCCAAGTATACCCACTGGTTGTTCTTCATATCTCAGGCTTGGGCCTACTGCGATCTCAGAATGATCCACTATGTGACTTGGGTCAGTCACATACCTTCTCAACTGTGAGACATGGAATACATCATGCACTCCCTCTAAAGATGGAGGTAATGCAAGACGATAAGCCACCTCACCAATGCGCTCCAAAATATCAAAGGGCCCAATGTACCTTGGACTCAACTTGCCTCTGCTCCCAAAGCGAATGGTTCCTCGAGTAGGCGAAATCCTCAGGAATACATGTTCTCCTTCCTTGAATTCCAGGGGACGTCGGTGTGTATCAGCCCAATGCTTCTATCTGTCCTGAGCTGCCCGAAGGTGATTCTGGATTTGTTTCACCTTCTCCACTGTTTGCATTACCAACTCTGGTCCCAAAATTTGACGCTCTCCAACGTCACTCCAGCATATCGGTGATCTGCACTTCCTACCGTATAACGCCTCAAAAGGTGCCATCTTGATGCTTGCCTGGTAACTGTTGTTGTAGGAGAACTCTACCAAATGCAAATGATCTTCCCAAGATCCTCCAAAATCTATCATACAGGATCGCAGTATATCCTCTAAGATCTGGATTGTACGTTCTGATTGACCATCTGTCTGGGGATGATAGGCAGTGCTGAATTTTAGTCTGGTGCCAAGACTCTCTTGCATGCTTCGCCAGAAATGAGAGGTAAATCTCGAATCTCGATCTGATACAATACTAACCGGCACTCCGTGCAATCTTACTATTTGTCGCATATACATGTCGGCTAGTATCTCTGTGGACTGTCCAACTCTGAATGGCAAGAAGTGTGCCAATTTAGTGAGTCGGTCCACGATAACCCATACCGCGTCTTTTCCGCTGGGGCTCCTTGGGAATCCTGTGACGAAGTCCATGGTAATATGTTCCCACTTCCATTCTGGTATGGGAAGCGGCTGCAACATTCCTGCAGTCCTCTGATGCTCGACTTTCACTTGTTGGCAGACTAAACATTTAGCTACAAATCTAGCAATCTCTCTCTTCATTCCATGCCACCAATAGTACTGCCTTAGATCTCGATACATCTTTGTTCCTCCTGGATGAACAGAGTATATGGAGCTATATGCTTCAGTCATTAAATCCTGTCTCAATTCTCCATTTGGAACATATAGACGATCTCCGCACCTTAATGTACCATCCTCATGTATGCGAAGTCCTGTTTGCATGCCTGCTTCTGTCTTCTCTTTGAGTCTTCGAAATCTTACATCAGTAGGCAGAGCTTCCTTAATCCTTTCCACGAGCGATGACTTTACTTCCAGATTAGCCAACAAGCCACTCCGTATTGGTAGAATAACCTCTATCTGGAGCTCCTGTAGATCTTTCAATAGCTCAGGCTGCACCGTCAAGAAATAAGCTGTAGGCTTCCTGCTAAGTGCGTCTGCTACTACATTCGCCTTCCCTGGGTGGTACTGCAGATCTATATCAAAGTCCACCATTAACTCAAGCCAGCGTCTTTGCCTCATATTAAGCTCTTTCTGAGTATATACATACTTCAGACTTTTGTGATCAGTGAATATTTCCACCTTCTCACCATAAAGATAATGCCTCCAAATCTTCAGTGCAAATATTACAGCAGCTAGCTCCAGATCATGCGTTGGGTAGTTCTTCTCATGGACCTTTAACTGTCTTGATGCATAAGCAATAACTTTGCCGTGTTGCATCAAAACACATCCCAGGCCATTACCTGATGCATCGCTATAAACAACAAAACTGCCTGACCCTGAAGGAAGAGTCAAGACTGGTGCTGTTGTTAGACGCTTCTTCAATTCTTCAAAGGCCAGCTGACATTCTTCTGTCCATGCAAAGTCTTGATCCTTCCGTGTCAACTTCGTCATTGGCTCCGCAATCCTTGAGAAATTTTCTACGAACCTTCTGTAATATCCAACAAGTCCTAGAAAACTTCTTACCTCAGCAACTGATGTTGGTGTAGGCCAAGTCTCAATGGCAGCAACCTTCTCTGGATCAACTGACAATCCTTCTCCTGAGATAATATGCCCTAAGAATGGCACCTTATCCATGCAAAACTCATATTTACTGAGCTTAGCATAAAGCTTCTCCTGCCTCAACGTCTCTAGCACGATTCTGAGATGCTCCTCGTGCTCTTCGTGGCTTTTGGAATATACCAGAATGTCATCGATAAATACCACCACGAATTTATCCAAGTATTGATGGAAGACTCTGTTCATCAAGCTCATGAACACAGCAGGCGCGTTGGTTAAACCAAACGGCATTACTAAGAACTCATAGTGTCCATACTTGGTTCTAAAGGCTGTCTTCGGGATATCTTCCTTTCTCACCCTAATCTGGTGATAACCGGATCTTAGGTCAATCTTCGAAAATATCCTAGCTCCACTCAATTGATCAAATAAGTCATCAATGCGTGGCAAGGGATACCGGTTCTTAATGGTCACAGCGTTTAACGCTCTGTAATCAATGCACAGGCGAACTGTTCCATCCTTCTTCGATACAAAAAGTATAGGTGCTCCCCAAGGTGAAACACTGGGCCGGATGAAACCTTTCTCCATAAGTTCATCAACTTGCTTCTTCAACTCTACTAACTCTTTAGGTGCTAGTCTATAAACTGTTGAAGTGATAGGTTCTGCTCCTGGAGTTAAGTCTATGGTGAATTCTATTTCCCGATCTGGTGGTAGACCTGGAAGATCATCGGGAAATACATCCACAAACTCTGATATAACTCTTGGGTAACTTGACTCCCCTTCTATAGTTAATACCCTAAGAGTTGGCTGAACACCTTGTTCTACAGCTCCTCGAAGAAATTCAAACTCTGAGTGTCCAGGTGGTCTGAATATAACTTTTCCAAGCCGACAATCAAGAGTAGCATGATACTGACTTAACCAGTCTATACCAAGTACAACATCATAGTCAGGCATAGAAAAGATCAGAAATTAGGCTCGCATCTCTCTTCCGCAGACTACTACTGAACATGATCTATAGATATCACTAACAGGTATAATTCTACCTCCCGTAAGAATTCTCTTAGTCTTCGGAAGGGGTGCAGTAGCTACTCTATGGGTGGCTACGAAGCTAGCAGCTATAAATGAGTGTGATGCCCCAGAATCAAATAAAGCTACAGCAGGTAATAAAGCTACTAAAATGGTACCTGCTATAACTTCTCCAGCAATATCTTCTTCCTGAACAGCCAATGCAAAAGCCTGACCTCGTCCCTGAGCTGGACCCCTCAGCTGACGAGCCTGTTGGAATAGTGCTGCTTGAGGTGGCAATGGAGGTCTTGGCTGATATCCTCCTGGAGCTGGTGGTCTGACTCCTCCAACTCCCGTCTGCTGTGCTCCCACTACTGGATAATCTGGCCTTGGTGCAGGTAGAGCTAGTCGTGGTGCTCCCTCTCGGCGTGCTGTGCAGTCCCTAGATAGATGCTGGTTGGATCCGCAAACCAGGCACAGTTCCAATTTGCGTCTGCACTCCTTTTCAATGTGACCTAACTTGCCGTAAAAATGACAAGTAGGTAGGGTTCTTGGTGCTGCTCTCTGCGGTAGATTCCTCTGGAGTCGCTTTGTAGAATCCCCTTGTGCTGCCTTGGATGGTACTGAGGTAAATGGTCGCTTCAGACTTGACTCCCTCCTGGTGACGCGCTCCATGCGTCGTGCCGCAGCAAGGACGTTATTGTACGATGTAAAGGCAACAGATCCAATCAACCTCTGAAGCTCGAACCTGAGTCCGTCAAAGAATTTCTCCGCCTTCTCTTCTTCGGTAGGAATTAGAGAAGGGGCGAAACGACTCAGGCGAATGAATTCAGCATTATACTCCTCCACCGTCATGTTGCCCTGGATGAGGCGGTTGAACTTATCTCGGAGTTCTGACCTAGCAACGGCTGGGATATACATCTCTTGGAAGAGTCTGGAGAACTCCTCCCAAGTGACTCGGTCATGTCCGAGCCTCCTCTCTTCAGCTAGCCACCAGTGGTACACATTGTCCGTCAGTTGCATTCGGACAGCAGTCATCCATCTCTCCCGCAGAAGTTCAGCTGCTTCCAACTGATGCTGTGTATTTGTGAGCCACTCATGCACTTCAGTTGGTCCTTCCTTACCCGAAAAGGTACGGGGCTTGAGTTGACGGAAATCAGTGATAGATCCTGTCGCTGGTCGCCTAGCTTGCGGGTTTGCTTGCTCCAATGCATTTACTAGGCTGTTTCTCAAGTTCTCTGCCTCCTGACGCTGCGTCTCCTGTTGAACTTGTTGTTGAGCTTACATCATGGCATAAAACATCTGGAACATTTGCTGCCCATCTATTGCTTGCCCTGGTGGAAAGGCAGGCATCTGTGGAGTGAACTGCGGCGGTGGTGGGATATCATCGCGCCTGAACCTTGAGTTATGTTGCTCATCTTGTTTACTTTGAGAGGATTGACCTCTGTTCTCTGGTGTAACTCCATCACCATAGGTAACCACAGCGTCTTGTGGTGAAAAAGGAATTTTATTTCCACTTCTTGGATCCATCTTTCTGTATTCAAAAATAAACTTTATGAGAACGTTTAGTAGAGTCAAGCAGGATGCAAATTCAAGTACTTAATTCGAATGCGATATAGAGTTTCAAAAACGTTCAATAAATGGATGAGATCCTATAGCCTATCCTATCCTTTTACAGGTTTGTTTGGCCCCTGAGTTGAAACCAAACAATTTGTCGAAGACCTGCATGGGCCACCAAAAAAACCATGTCACGCCCCAGTCCCAAAATATCGAGGGACTAGACACGTGGCAATGGCCAGCAGTACACACCGATGAACAACCCAATTTAATGGATCCATCGGGTATACTTAAGCTGTAATATAGGTCTACAACAATAAATCAAAAACTAATCTCATCCACACACAGAATAATAAGAACAACAGCAAATAAAGAAAGTACATCAAGTCCAGTCTCAGCAGAGTATGTCGGGAAATAACCCGATAAGAGTCTAAAATACTGGTTCATCAGACCAGAACAAAAGAGTCCAAAATAAAGTATCTGAAGAGTACAAATGTCATAAGCTCAAGTAAAGTCTTCAGCCATCACCTCTGCTTCTATGTTAGGTTCTCCTTCAGCAACAGCTCCTGGTACAGCTTCAGCTCCTGTCCCGTAAACCTCGGGATAATGCTCTTCTGCTAAACCTGGAGACATCATCCATTCCAGGTCCTCAGGGGATATAGCAAGGTACAAATAATATAAGCCAAAATAGATGCAGTGAAATAGAAAATGAAATAAACAGGGTAACTACATAACCATCTATGTGAAAATGCAACTGAGAGCAACACTAGTACTCAGGCTGAGACTGCTACAAGCTCTGTGTCGGGGAGCCGGTAGCAGCAATATCTAGTAGTGGTCTAGCTCTGCTCGAGAGTCTACAACCTCACAATAGTAGTATATAAATATAGAACAGCCTGTAGCCTGTGTGTCTCTCCTCTCCCAATGTAACCACACGTCTCATGTCCATGTCACGTGAGATCAGAGCTAATGCAACAGTCATAATCTAAGAGTATAATAACTATGTCCATCCTGTAACCTACACAGAATCACCTTGAATATCTCAGGAAGATTCTGTCAATGTATGGTGTCAAGTGTCCTAGGTTATAGTGTACTTGATAAACAAGCACGAGAATATAAAGGGTCTCGAATAACCATCACTAAATAACGTACACAACTCCGCGTACAGAGTTGGCACCCGACTGTGATCGGACGCTAAGTATGTCATACGGTCCTAGGTTATATCATGTACACTAGTCACAGAAAAATAGAGCAAGAGAATAAACTATTAAACTGCAATTTATGGCAAGGTACACTTGCCTGGGATTGGAATACCGGTAGCAGTCCTTGTAACAGTGGGTTCAGCAATAACTCCTCCAAAAGCTGAAATGATCATTACCAACAGTCTCAGAACATAGAAAATAGTTAGAACCGCCTGTCCTTAAGTCCAGTTTGGACACAAGGGCAAAAACGATATTTCTGGGCCAAAGCGGGTCCATATGTGGGCCACTTTGCACCAAAAACCGAGTCAGGGTCAAAGGTCTCCAAATCAGTCCAACTTAGTGCCAACAAGTCAGGAACATTGATACGAACCCAACGGAACTTCCAGAATTGGATTCCGATGAGCCGTTCTCAAAATCGCCCGTCAGATGGAGCCTGTGGGGCCCACGACACGCGATTTTCTAACGTTCTCAGAATCGAACCAAACTTGACCCACAGGACCAGCGTATTGCTACGAGTCCGATGGCGCAAGTTTTGTCTCGATCCGACGTGTATACACTAAGTTACAGCAAGAACCAGAAAGTACGGATACGGGGTGATGTCCGCGGATACGCGTTGATTCCGGTGTGCACGCACATCTGAATCAGCTTTTGCGAAATCTCGTACGTCCGTATCAACGACGCGCACGTATCTGTGAAGACCGCACGCGACCAAGTCGTCCCGTTTGGCGGGGCGTACTTGATTCTGGGGTAAAACAGGGCTAAGTTTTTTCCTGTTTTTGGATCGCGGTGTGCGATCACCACAGGACGCGATGCCCCGAGCGGTTTATCCGGGCACCGAGAGGGTCATACAGGCTACGCGATACAATTTACGAAATTAAAATCGGAGCTACGAGTAAAAAGTTATGGGTACCAGAACTTGTCCGAAAAATCCGAGTTTCCTCGTGTCAAACTCGTGTCCGACACACCTAGGATTAGGGTTTACTGTTCTGGCTGTGTCCGGTCTCCTCTGCTGTGTCCGTGTCTGCCGAAGTCGGCCTAGGGTTCAGGAGGAGGCGGCGCCGGTCCCAGGTGATCGTCGATGTCCTGGGCGGCCGGATTCAGATGCTGCGGCGGTCGGACTCGCCTGGGCGGAGGAGAATCGAACTCGGGTTCGATTGAAAACGGGGTTCTGGGTCCGGCGTTGGTGGCTGGTGGTAAGGCGGACGGGTCCGGTGGTCTGGGCGGAGTCGCCGGAGTCTGGAGGTGCTGTGAAGAGGTGGCCGGAGTCTTGAAGCTTCGCCGGAGAAGAAAACAAAAGGGAAATCCGGCGGTGGCTGGATTTATATAAGGATCTAGGGGAGGTTAATTGCCGAAAGTTCACCGGAAGGGGAAGAGGAATAGTCGCCGGGTGCGGGGGAGCCGAACCGAGGGGTCGGCCGGCGGCCACGGCGGCGGAAACGGCCGCCGGCCAGGCGAAGGATCGTCGATCGGGATTCAGATTGGGGGTTAGGGTTTGGTAACGGGTCGGGTCGGATCCTGGCGGGTTGGATCTTACCCGGATCCGACCCGCTAAGAGTTGGGCCGGTCCGGTTTGGTCAGACCGGCCGGTCCGGTTCGGTTTAGTTTCAGGGTTTGGGTTGGTTTATTAATTAATTTTGGTTTAATTAATCAGTTAAATTTTACAACAGTTTTTAATGCTTTAAAAATTCATCCGGGGTCCAATAAATTCTCGAAAAAATACCCCATGCTCAGTTTTAAATTTTACACTTGAAAATATAATTTTCATCACATTTTAATATTGTTTAATTTCATTTAAAAATTCATTATAAATTAGACTACTTTAATTTATTATTTTAAAAATTTACAGAAAATGCTAATTAATTCCAGAAAATTTAAATATAAAAATTCTTAAAATTTCAGGTGATTACACTACTGACAGAGGTCGGGGGGTCGGAAATTGATTTTTGAGAGAGAAGAGTCCAGAGCACAAACAGAGAGTAGTGATTGACAATTTTGGCATCGAGCATCCGTTCCCTCTTGCAATCTTTGAAGCTTCTCCTTCTTCTACAGTACTTCTTCATCATCGTGTGGTCCAAGGGATAAAGTGATCGACCGCAGATCAGACTCCTATAGCAATATTTCCCCAGAATTAAACTTTTGTACTTAACATCCTCGTATAGGATTAATTGTACTTCTTTTTCTTGTTTGTAAACCAAAGAAAGGGTTTCGTATATACCTAGTTTCATTTCTTTCGTTTATTATCAACCCCTACATAGTCATATTTTATCGCGTCTATATTATCTCTATCAGGATTTGTCTCAAACCTATTACTTGCACTAATGTGCGCAAAAAGTAATGGGTCTACAAAAAAATCTCCTAGCAGGATGTCTTTACCAGCCACAATACCTATCACGTCGTCATTACCTCTGATAGGGCTTGTTTCGAATTTATTATTTGTACTTAACGTGCGCAACAAATGATAGGTCCACAAAAAATCCCCCAATGGGATGTCCTCAACAAATACGGTATCGTACTACGTCCATATTACCTCTAGTACAATATCCGAAGTTTGTACAAACAATCATAAAGAAATGGGAGGGCCCTTATATGATTGCAAATGGCACTTACAGATTAGCCAAGTCTAATAAAAATTTTTGGCTACTATCAACTATAAAATCCCGAAGAAGTACTATACTTGATCTCCTTCGTTTAACGGAGTATGATGAAGATCTTATTCTGACGATACCATGCATAAAGGTTAGCTGGATCATATTCTATCAGATTCATATGACCTCTTAATGGATATACTTAACTAATTTGTAAATCTATCATGTTCATATTACCTTTGATAGTGTTTAGTATACAAATTTAGTTGGATTATATTCTATCCGGTTCATATTACCTCTGAATAGATTTACATTCAGCAAAACCTTAACGAAAGTGTGTCATGTTAATGATACCTCTGATATCACTTTCATCTTAGCCTATCATATTCTAAAGTGATGGGCCCACAAAGTCAGAAAATGTGTCTTTATTATCTTCGAGAAATTACAGGAGAAACAAGAAGATACATCATTGGGGAGGAGCTGTTAAATCCCTAATCTGTCGCGCCAAAGCAGCCATCCTCTCATTCTTGGAGCTCAAAATGTTAGCGCGAGCCTGCTCCAGCCTTGCCTCCTGATTGTTCAAGGCAGACAGTTCAGACCGAGCATGTACAAAACCTGCGTGGATGACACCCGCATGTGCCAGGTTCTGCTGAGCCGCTTCTATTCGATCCTTCAACACATCTCGAGCTGCCGATAAAGCGAGAGCCCTCTCCTTTGCCTGAGCGAGTTCATCTTCCAATTTGCGGACCCTCGCTGCCTCTTCCTCATATTCGGCCTCGCACTTAGCCAGCTGAGGAATGACATACCCCAATACGGCATGCTCTTCATTCATCTCTTGCTGCTGTGCCTCGATGGATTTGCTCAGATTTTCCATCTCCCCAACAAGCCTCGCAGTCAAGGAGTCTTACTCAGCCTGAATCAGGTCATCAATGCCGCCTCGAGATAGTTGTAAATACTCGTTAATGGGTTGTTCTAAACCATTAACTATTTGCTCCAGCGTATCAGCTCTCCCAGCGTTGTTGAAATTTTTGATCGACGCTATCGCAACCTGGGAGGAAATCCTCAGAGCCTCGAAGCCTAGATTCTTCTCCAGCACCATTGATATCAGCATTTTCAAAGTGATGTAGAAAACGCTAGTATACTGCTCAACTAGCATGGCAAAATTTGAATGGACGCTGGAAGTAGCTGCGATATCGGTAAATCTCCCTCCAGAAATAACTGTAGAGGAAGTCGCCACAGTGGTTGCCTCCATTGATGGCACTACAAAAGAATGAACACCAACAACGGTTGAAGTTGCTGGCGTACTCGACGAAGGAGGTACAGTCACGATAACATGCTCATCCTCCTCTGATGATATCTGGACTCCTACGGGCGAGACAGCACCCGAAAATGTTGCAACCGAAGGGTTGGCAGCTTCTAAGCATGCCTCTTCGATATCAAAATCAAATGAGGCATCAATTTTACCCTATCCTGAGATATCTGCACCTGCAAAGAAAATAAGAGAAAGTTAGTATCAACTCGATGTTAATTTTTCTAAAGAAGGCATAAAAGACGATATTTACTCATGGCCGATGGTATATATGTCGCGTCTGCAGCCAGTACAGCTAAATTATTTCTTAATTATGCTAAGCGAGCTGTCATACCTGGAGAAGAGGGTACGCCAACTGACATTGGCAGGTATTCTTCCAGGTCTTCACCAAGATCCACTCGAGGCTCATCGGGTGGAATCTCGCTGGATATACTTACAGACGCGGCAGGGGTTACTCCCGTTACTGGTCTGGATAAAGGTATTTAAAACCTTATTACGCTCGGCCTCGAAGGCGATCTCGTAGCACTACCTGAAGCAGTAGTAGCAGCAGCGATCTCGAGCAAAGAATCTCCGACACTGCCAGCCGGAACTATGGAGGTTCCCACTCTAATAGGCGAAGGACCTCTAATAAAAGAATTATCCCCAACAGAGGAGACGACAGGCTCGCTCCTAGGAGCCTCCCTGGTGGAAGCCTTTTTCGGACCTCTGGCGACCTTCTTCTTGCGGGGAGAAGGTTCTTTCGGAGCAGAAGCCTTCCTTTTATGGGGGATAACGAGAGGCTCTGCAGTCGGAGCTAGTACACCTCTCGGTATTGTCGTCAATTATCACTACCACTTTTCCATATGAGGGCATTTGTGTAATTTAACTATTTTTTTTAATAATTATGAATTTAATTAATTGCTGAGTTTTGTAACTAATTATATTATTATTAGTAATGTTTAGTTTTAGGTCAAACCCTAGAACTCATTAGGACAGACCCTAGTGAGTCAACCCTAATTGTAAATCAGTTCTAGTAAAACCCTAGAATACAGATTTTAGGGTGAACCCTCAATCTCTAGCAGACCTAAACCTGAGTCAATTAGGTTTACATAACCTAACCATAAAGGTTTAACCTAAAACTAAGCTTGGAAACCCTAACCTAGTTGTTTATATAAAAGGGAGCCACCATTCTTCATATAGTAGAGAAACCCTAGCCTCCACAAGAGAAAAACCATCTCCCCACCTCCAGATTTCGAAATCCTAACCCTAGGGTTTCCATCTTCCTCCTCCAAAGCAAGGAAAGCAAGGAACGTGGGTCAGGAAGCCTTGGAGAAGAAGAATCTCCATTGAAGAAGCTATCTCCCTAGGTAAAACCCTATTTTAATTCATTTTATTCTGTTTTTCCTTGTTGTTGGCCATTAGGAAAACCCCCTATTGGTTTGGATTATGATTTTAGGGTTCTACATAGAGATTTAGGAGAAACTAGGGTTTTGGTGTTCTAATGATGGTTTTCCCTAATTTTTGTGGACCCTAACCCTAGGGGTTGCATGTAGATTGAATTCATCTCTTACATGTAGGTTAGATCTCAATTTTTAGGGTTTTTGATTGGAGGATTATGGGTTCCTATGTAAAACCATTTTCTGTACTTCTGGTGTTTGAGGAAATGTTTCTTAGGGTTTTGCCTATCCTTGTGTTTTAATTCTGCATATTTTGATACATAAATCTATATACCTAAATATAATTGTGTTATTGTAGTGTGTATCTTGTGTCCCCGTGTCTTGGGGATGTCAGACACGGTAGAAATCTGTGTGTGCAGTCGGGTTGTGCACTATGGGGGATTTTTCCCTGTGCAGTCGGGCAGTGGGTTGTGTGTTTTCCTGTGTGCAGGGTGAGTTGAGAGAACTGTGTGAAATCAGCATGTGTGCCCTAGGTTTAGTTCAGATTTTAGGGTATTAGAATCCTGTATGTGTGTGCAGTGTATTATTGTGGTTCTTGTATGTACTTCATTGTATCCAGAACTTGGGTAGTTATGTATCAGTTAGTGTATCATGAACCTGTGTCCATGTGTAATCAGGTTTGTGTGTGTGTATACTGTTAGTTCTGTGTGTGTGTGTCCTTGTTCAGTTGTGAACTGTGTTTACCTGTGCCTGTGCATTTGTATCACAGTGTGTGCAGATTTCAGCGTGTACTAGTGAGTTTTCAATGTGTATCAGTCATAGGTGTGAGAGGAGTTGATCTTGTGTGTGTTTACCTGAGTGTGCTGTGGGTGCAGGGAGTTATGAGTGTCAGTGTGGATTCTATGTTGTGTCTCAGTGTCTGAGAACTGTGTGTGTGTATGTGTCAGTAAGTAGTGTGGGGTAGCGTCTTAATGTATCAGTAGCTAGTTTAAGTCTGCCTGTGTGTGTGTATCAGTGAGTGATAGGACTTTGCACTAGACATTGTGCAGTCTAGTTTTAGGTGTGCACATGTGACAGTGGTGTTCTTCAGTGTATTAGTGTAGAGGGAGTGAGTCCCAGTAAGAAGAATGGGTGACTATGTACAATATTGGAGGATGGTTCAGGTAGTGAGAACCATAGTGACTGTTTGTGCTAGGTGTTGCAACAAAACTAATTTGAGTTGCAGGCAGGGACTTGCTCACTATGGTATTTTTACACCTTGGTGCAGCATTTCAGAGGCTAGACCATGCTGTGTACCTGTGAATGCTGGAGATTCTGCCAGTAGTCATAGGCTTGTCTCAGACTTAAGCCATGGTTGGAGTCTCAACAATTTCAGACTGTGAATGGTCCTTTAGAGCAGTTATCAGTCAGTAACTGTGTGTTAGATGTATGTATCCTAGAACCCAGTGCCTGTGTGTTCAGTAGTGTGTCTAGGTATTAGCTAAGTGCCAGTATTGATGTTTCAGGACCTATGTATCAATATGTAGACTGTGAGAGTGAGTGAAATTCCCAGGTCCTAGGTGTGTGAGTGAGTTCAGAGTTTCAGTATCCTAACAGTTAAGTGTTAGTGTCTTGTAGGTATAGTTCTAGGATTCTTAGTGTAACAGTAGCTAGTTTTATTGTGTGTTTTCAGTATTATATCAGTGTGAATTCTAGTGTGTAGCTGTACAGACTAATACCAGTGCATATGTCTGTGTTGAGGGGTAGTTCCTGTGTAGAAACCAGAGTGTAGCTGCAGTGAGTGTAGCTCAGTGACTGTGTAGTGGGAACCTGTGTCAATATGTATCAGTGTATTCAGTAACTTGTGAGTGAAATAGTGTATCTGTGTGAGTGTAAATGCTGTGTTGTGAGTAGCAGTGTCTGTCTATGTATGAACCTATGTATCTGTGGTTATGGGTAAGGTAAGTAGGGTACTTGAGTTAAGAGATAAGGTTAGTATGGGTAAGGGTCAAGGTTCAAGTAATACTAGCTATAATTAACATAGTATCTTTACACTTAGGAATATGGGTTATATAAATTACTAGTGTCTAATATAGCTATATTAAGACTAGTGGTAGATTAAAGACTTTGTATAACAAGGTATTTACCTAGTTGGGCTTAGATATGACCTAGAAGCCTCACACTTAATTAAATAAACCTGTTATTTCTGTAATTCAGTATTTGACATTTATATTCCATAATAGGTCATTGTGATTCCATTTTGGACATCGATCCTCACACCTTACTCAGGACCACAGGCGAGTACATTCTCTGACAGTTTTCATTGTTGATTACTTCTATAAATTGTAGTGTATTACATACTTGATTTCGACGCTATGGATACACGGGTTAGCACCCTAGATCCCCATCATGAGGAGTCGTGATTGGAATCCACCGTGCTAGCTGGGGAGGGGGAACTATTAGTAGATTATGTGATCATATCCAAACTTACCATGCATCATAGCTCACCCCACTTCTCACGTCGGGTGCGGCCTGACCATCATCATGCTTCATAGGTGTTATATATGATTAGCCTGACCATTATCATGCATCATAGCTAACCATATGGTTAGCCTGACCTTCAAGAATCATAGCTAATCATATATAACCAGCCTGATCTAGTCCCAAGCCGATCACATAATAAACTAATATTTCAAACACTTAGCTAGATGTTTTATCTTTATTCAGATTTACTTGTTCTAGCATTCACTGTTTATTGTTCATTGCTAGATGCTCTATTGTCTATTTCATTTTCTCCTGTACTTCTCATTTTTAGCATTTATTTCCATCTTGTATCTCTTACACTGTTTATAGACCTTGTCAATTTAATGAAACTGCTGTTAGTGCTTGTGCTTCGCTCCAATCCTGACTGGATAACATTTTTCAGAGGACCTGGAGGATCTTTGCCCCACTCATTACGGCCCAGGATTAGAGGGTGATTTCACTCCAGAAACCCCAGAGGAGTTGCCTAGCCTAGAGGAGAACGTACCTGGCTGCTCTTAGACTACTTTTCTGTATTATTGTTTTAGACTGAGACTGAGATGTATTTATTATTTTGTGACTTTGTGAGGTCATTTAGACCCAGGATTTGAGTTGGATTATTGTGGTTGGTTTTATTAGAACTCTTTTCTATTTCTCATCGTGCTATGATTTCTATTAGCTTGTGATTGAGTATATCATAGAACTGTGGATTATTATCATTGTCCTCCGTACGGAGTTGAGATTATTGACATGATATATTATGTTTAGACCTAGACAGCGTTCTACCGCCGATGCTGCGGCGTAGGCTGGACGTACCCACGACTCATGCCCAAATTCTGGGTGCGGGTCGTGACACGTTTTTAGTGGTGGCCCATGCAGGTCAGTAGTCTAGTCTTAGATTCACATTAGAGCGATATCGTAGTGGTGCTCGCTTAGAGTATTACTACGAGCCTGTTTTAGGAAATAAGAATTAGGCCGAGGATATGCTCAATCACAATTAGGAATTTCCGATTCTTATGATACTACTCTTAATGATTTTCCTTTAGAAATTTACTGTCCTTCCTTGATTATATTTTATCTATTGCTTTAATTGATTCTTTCGATCTGTCTTCAGGATGCCGAGGACCAGGTCCCAGAGACTCGGAGCAGCAGCTTCAGAGAGGTCTGCCACCTCTCGCCCTGCCGGACAGACATTCGCAGCACCTCCTACATCTCTAGTACATGTGGGAGTGTCTGCAGCATTCGGGGGTCCTCCACCACCAGTTCAGAGGGTCCCCACAGCTACGACGGCACCACCACCACCAGTTCAGCATCCAGGAGGTGTGCCCGTCGATGGAGCACAGATGTTCGCTTTGATTCAGGGCATGGTCGATGCCCAGAGGACGTCGGCAGAGGCCCAGAGAGTGCAGGCTGAGGCACATCAGGCTCAGACAGAGATGATGAGGGTGAACATGGAGAATGCTCACCAAGTGGCTCTCTAGGCTGTGGATAGAGTCACTCAGCAGCAGCAGCGTCCTGATCAGCACCACCAGAGGCCGGGCACCATTGTGGATTTCAAGAGGATGATGCCTCGGGAATTCAAGGGGACAGAAGGGATACTCTACGCCGATGATTGGCTAGAGGACATCGAGAGGAACTTGCGCTTGGCGCAGCTTCCAGAGGCGCTTCAGATCGAGGCCGCTGGCAGCCAGATGTTCGACATTGCCTTGACATGGTTTCGCACGGAGCCGAGACTCTTGCGCAGGGGACTCACTTGGGAGGATTTCAAGGAGCTCTTCAAAGAAAAGTTCTTTCCTGATGTTGCCCTGGGAGCTTTGGAGAGTCAGTTCCATGACTTAGCCCAGGGGAGCTCGTCCGTCGACGAGTATGCCGCGGAGTTTTCCCGTCTGAGCCGCTTCGCGCCATCGTTGATTAGAGATCCGGGGGACAGGGCCCAGAAATTCAGAAAGGGGCTGACAAGGGAGATCAAGTCTCGCACGTCGGGACGTCGTACAGCTACCTACGAGGGCATATTGATGGATGCCCAAGTAGCCGAGGACGACTTGGGCCTCAGGCCCAAAAGGGGACGCGATGGTTCCGGAGGAGCAAACAGTAGTACGGGACCGGGCAAGCGTCCACACTTTCAGCAGCAACAGCAGAGACCCTTTCAGCAGCAGCATCAGGCACCAGCCCGAGGACAGGTCCAGCAGCAGCAACAGAGACAGACTCAGCCCGCCATCCAGTGTGCGTACTGCGGGAAGATGGGACATACTAGAGATATCTGCAGGAAGAGATTGGGCTCATGTCTATCCTGCGGATCGATGACACACCAGCTGAAGGATTGTCCTACCTTTCGTCCAGGTCAGGGTGGAGCAGCCGCCCAGAGAGGATCAGATAGGGTGCCTACCGCACCAGGAGGCCAACAACAGAGGGGACCACTTCCACCGCAACATCAGAAGTTCGCCCGGCATCAGCAGCAGAGAGGTGCACCCCAGGGGCGAGCGTACGCCATGGCAGTCGAGGAGATCGAGCCAGCAGGAGACTTGATCACAGGTTCGGTTCTTCTCGATTGTATTCCCGCATTTACCTTATTCGATTCTGGCGCTTCCCATAGTTTTGTGTCTGTATCATATGCACTTCGACATCATTTAGACACAGAACCATTAGCTAGGACTTGCAAGATCACGACTGGTGGAGGTATTATCCTAGTCCGTGATCACTGCAAGGACCGGAGGGTGTCAGTAGGAGGCCGAGAGTTGAGTGTGAGCTTACTTGTCATGCCACTTCCGGGGTACGATATCGTGCTCGGAATGGACTGGTTGAGTAGGCATCATGCTACTATAGATTGCTATAGAGGCAGAGTATTATTTAGACCACCAGGAGAGCCGGAGTTTGAGGTCGTCAGAGGAGCAGCGGAACAGAGCAGGAGCACATTTTGCGGAGCCAGGGCAGAAGAGGAGGAGTTGCCACATCCTCTGATAGTGGAGTTCCTGGATGTATTTCCAGAAGAGTTGCCAGGCTTGCCGCCAGACAGAGATGTTGAATTCTCTATAGACTTGGTTCCAGGAGCGGAGCCCATTTCACAACATGTCTATAGAGTCAACAACAGCGAGCTGGCAGAACTGAAGAAGCAAGTTGAGGAGCTGCAGGACAAAGGCTTCATCAAATCCAGTTTATCACCATGGGGAGCTCCGGTATTGTTCGTACCGAAGAAGGACGGCACGGTGCGCATGTGCATTGATTATAGAGCTTTGAACAATATCACTATCAAGAACAAGTACCCGCTGCCGAGGATAGATGATCTTTTCGATCAGTTGAGCGGGGCAAGGGAGTTTTCAAAGATAGATTTGAGGTCAGGCTATCACCAGGTGAAGGTGAAGAGAGAAGACACGCCGAAGACAGCTTTTCGGACCAGATACGGCCAGTTTGAGTTCATGGTAATGCCATTTGGTTTAACCAATGCACCGGCAGTATTCATGAACTTGATGAACAAGGTGTTCCACCAGTACCTTGACAAGTTCATGGTGGTGTTCATCGACGATATTCTTGTGTATTCCAAGACACCGGAGGAGCACGAAGAGCACCTGAGATTGGTCTTAGAGACTCTCAGGAGGGAGAAGCTGTACGGAAAACTCTCTAAGTGTGAATTCTTCCTTGACAAGGTCAAATTTCTTGGGCATGTGGTATCGGGTGACGGAATCTCGGTTAACCCAAAGAAGATCGAGGCAGTGGAGTCGTGGGCTACCCCCAGTTCGGTAGCTGAGATCAGGAGTTTTCTCGGGCTAGCAGGATACTACAGGAGGTTTGTACAAGACTTCTCCAAGATTGCAGCGCCGATGACCAGGCTGACTAGGAAGGATGTGGATTTTGTCTGGACGGAGGAGTGCCAGGCTGCATTTGATGAACTGAAGAAGAGGTTGACAACAGCTCCAGTTTTGACGTTGCCAGCAGGGACAGGTGGTTTCACCATATACAGTGATGCTTCAGGAAAGGGTCTGGGATGTGTTCTTCAGCAGCATGGGAAGGTAATTGCCTATGCTTCCAGGCAGTTACGCCCTCACGAAAAGAACTATCCCACCCACGATTTGGAGTTAGCAGCAGTTATCTTCGCTCTAAAGCTGTGGAAACATTACCTGTACGGAGAGCGTATGGAGATCTTTACAGACCACAAGAGCTTGAAGTACGTATTCACACAGAAGGAGCTGAACATGAGGCAGAGGAGGTGGTTAGAGTTGATGAAGGACTTTGACATCTCACTGCAGTACCACCCAGGGAAAGCCAACGTAGTCGCCGATGCCTTGAGCAGGTATCCGATGGCTATGTATTTGACGACAGATAGACATTTGTTGGCTGATTTGGAGAGCTTGGAGATTGAGGTGTTAGTTCCCGGTACAGAGATTCAGATGTGGGGATTGCAGATACAGTCCGAGCTGATGGACAGGATCAGAGCGGCGCAGTATGATGATGAGGCCTTGAGGAGTATCAGAGCACATGTTCAGACAGGATTGTCGGACGACTTTACTATCGCAGAGGATGGCTCCTTACGACACGGCACGAGGATGTGTGTGCCGAGCGGGGAGTTGCGTGAGGAGGTTTTGCAGGAGGCACACCGCTCTCGGTACTCGATGCATCCCGGTGCCAACAAGATGTATCGAGACTTGAGGGAGCACTTATGGTGGTATGGAATGAAGCGCGAGGTAGCACGCTTCGTATCTCGGTGTCTAGTGTGCCAGCAGGTAAAGGCAGACCGGCAGAGACCAGGTGGTTTGCTTCAACCTTTACCGATCCCAGAGTGGAAATGGGAGCACGTGACCATGGATTTCGTTTCAGGGCTTCCACGTTCTCCAGGAGGGAAGGACGCGATTTGGGTCATCGTGGACAGGTTGACCAAATCAGCCCATTTCTTACCTTTCAAGGTGGGCACGTCGACAGAGAGGCTAGCAGAGATGTACGTGCGACAGATTGTTAGACTTCATGGAGTTCCTGTGAGCATCGTCTCGGATCGGGATAGTCGTTTCACTTCCCACTTCTGGAGGAGTCTGCAGGCTAGCTTGGGCACTCAGCTCAAGTTCAGTACCGCATATCACCCCCAGACGGACGGGCAGTCTGAACGGACTATTCAGACTCTCGAGGATATGCTACGCACTTGCGTTCTAGATCTCGGAGGTTCTTGGGAGAATCATCTGCACCTGGTAGAGTTCGCTTACAACAACAGCTACCAGGCCAGCATCGAGATGTCACCATTTGAGGCTCTTTATGGACGGAGGTGTCGTACACCGTTATCTTGGGACGACGTTGGAGAGAGAGCCTTGCTAGGACCAGAAATGGTCGTGGATGCAGCAGAAAAGGTAAAACTCATCAGAGACAGACTGCGAGTGGCGCAGGACAGACAGCGGCATTGGGCCGACAGCCACCGTAGACCCCTTGAGTTTCAGGTATAGATTGTTATTTTCTGGTTTGCGTTTGTTTGTTTAGACTGCGTGTTGAGGCTGTTTTGTTTTAGGTTGGCGATCTAGTATTCCTACGGATTTCTCCGACGCGTGGCACGATTCGTTTTGGCAGAGGCGGGAAGCTTAGCCCACGCTACATCGGACCCTTCGGTATTCTTGCGAGGGTAGGTGCAGTGGCGTATAGACTGGACTTGCCGCCTGCATTAGAGGGAGTGCATGATGTGTTCCACGTGTCGCAGCTGAGACGGTACGTGGCAGACCCTAGTCACGTACTTGATCACTCGGAGATTGAGGTTGGTCCGACGCTCAGCTACCCCGAGCAGCCCGTAGAGATCTTGGATCGCAGAGAAAAGGTGTTGCGGAACCAAACTATTCCCTTGGTTCGTGTTGCATGGAGACATCACTCTCCAGGGGAGTCGACCTGGGAGAGAGAGGACGAAATGCGCGAGCAATACCCGTATCTCTTCTAGACTTGAGGTATTTTCTTTTGATTTCATTCTTGTTCTAGTTCAGTCCAATTTCGAGGACGAAATTTCTTTTAGAAGGGTAGACTTGTCACTACCACTTTTCCATATGAGGGCATTTGTGTAATTTAACTATTTTTTTTAATAATTATGAATTTAATTAATTGCTGAGTTTTGTAACTAATTATATTATTATTAGTAATGTTTAGTTTTAGGTCAAACCCTAGAACTCATTAGGACAGACCCTAGTGAGTCAACCCTAATTGTAAATCAGTTCTAGTGAAACCCTAGAATACAGATTTTAGGGTGAACCCTCAATCTCTAGCAGACCTAAACCTGAGTCAATTAGGTTTACATAACCTAACCATAAAGGTTTAACCTAAAACTAAGCTTGGAAACCCTAACCTAGTTGTTTATATAAAAGGGAGCCACCATTCTTCATGTAGTAGAGAAACCCTAGCCTCCACAAGAGAAAAACCATCTCCCCACCTCCAGATTTCGAAATCCTAACCCTAGGGTTTCCATCTTCCTCCTCCAAAGCAAGGAAAGCAAGGAACGTGGGTCAGGAAGCCTTGGAGAAGAAGAATCTCCATTGAAGAAGCCATCTCCCTAGGTAAAACCCTATTTTAATTCATTTTATTCTGTTTTTCCTTGTTGTTGGCCATTAGGAAAACCCCCTATTGGTTTGGATTATGATTTTAGGGTTCTACATAGAGATTTAGGAGAAACTAGGGTTTTGGTGTTCTAATGATGATTTTCCCTAATTTTCGTGGACCCTAACCCTAGGGGTTGCATGTAGATTGAATTTATCTCTTACATGTAGGTTAGATCTCAATTTTTAGGGTTTTTGATTGGAGGATTATGGGTTCCTATGTAAAACCATTTTCTGTACTTCTGGTGTTTGAGGAAATATTTCTTAGGGTTTTGCCTATCCTTGTGTTTTAATTCTGCATATTTTGATACATAAATCTATATACCTAAATATAATTGTGTTATTGTAGTGTGTATCTTGTGTCCCCGTGTCTTGGGGATGTCAGACACGGTAGAAATCTGTGTGTGCAGTCGGGTTGTGCACTATGGGGGATTTTTCCCTGTGCAGTCGGGCAGTGGGTTGTGTGTTTTCCTGTGTGCAGGGTGAGTTGAGAGAACTGTGTGAAATCAGCATGTGTACCCTAGGTTTAGTTCAGATTTTAGGGTATTAGAATCCTGTATGTGTGTGCAGTGTATTATTGTGGTTCTTGTGTGTACTTCATTGTATCCAGAACTTGGGTAGTTATGTATCAGTTAGTGTATCATGAACCTGTGTCCATGTGTAATCAGGTTTGTGTGTGTGTATACTGTTAGTTCTGTGTGTGTGTGTGTCCTTGTTCAGTTGTGAACTGTGTTTACCTGTGCCTGTGCATTTGTATCACAGTGTGTGCAGATTTCAGCGTGTACTAGTGAGTTTTCAATGTGTATCAGTCATAGGTGTGAGAGGAGTTGATCTTGTATGTGTTTACCTGAGTGTGCTGTGGGTGCAGGGAGTTATGAGTGTCAGTGTGGATTCTGTGTTGTGTCTCAGTGTCTGAGAACTGTGTGTGTGTATGTGTCAGTAAGTAGTGTGGGGTAGCATCTTAATGTATCAGTAGCTAGTTTAAGTCTGCCTGTGTGTGTGTATCAGTGAGTGATAGGACTTTGCACTAGACATTGTGCAGTCTAGTTTTAGGTGTGCACATGTGACAGTGGTGTTCTTCAGTGTATTAGTGTAGAGGGAGTGAGTCCCAGTAAGAAGAATGGGTGACTATGTACAATATTGGAGGATGGTTCAGGTAGTGAGAACCATAGTGACTGTTTGTGCTAGGTGTTGCAACAAAACTAATTTGAGTTGCAGGCAGGGACTTGCTCACTATGGTATTTTTACACCTTGGTGCAGCATTTCAGAGGCTAGACCATGCTGTGTACCTGTGAATGCTGGAGATTCTGCCAGTAGTCATAGGCTTGTCTCAGACTTAAGCCATGGTTGGAGTCTCAACAATTTCAGACTGTGAATGGTCCTTTAGAGCAGTTATCAGTCAGTAACTGTGTGTTAGATGTGTGTATCCTAGAACCCAGTGCCTGTGTGTTCAGTAGTGTGTCTAGGTATTAGCTAAGTGCCAGTATTGATGTTTCAGGACCTATGTATCAATATGTAGACTGTGAGAGTGAGTGAAATTCCCAGGTCCTAGGTGTGTGAGTGAGTTCAGAGTTTCAGTATCCTAACAGTTAAGTGTTAGTGTCTTGTAGGTATAGTTCTAGGATTCTTAGTGTAACAGTAGCTAGTTTTATTGTGTATTTTCAGTATTATATCAGTGTGAATTCTAGTGTGTAGCTGTACAGACTAATACCAGTGCATATGTCTGTGTTGAGGGGTAGTTCCTGTGTAGAAACCAGAGTGTAGCTGCAGTGAGTGTAGCTCAGTGACTGTGTAGTGGGAACCTGTGTCAATATGTATCAGTGTATTCAGTAACTTGTGAGTGAAATAGTGTATCTGTGTGAGTGTAAATGCTGTGTTGTGAGTAGCAGTGTCTGTCTATGTATGAACCTATGTATCTGTGGTTATGGGTAAGGTAAGTAGGGTACTTGAGTTAAGAGATAAGGTTAGTATGGGTAAGGGTCAAGGTTCAAGTAATACTAGCTATAATTAACATAGTATCTTTACACTTAGGAATATGGGTTATATAAATTACTAGTGTCTAATATAGCTATATTAAGACTAGTGGTAGATTAAAGACTTTGTATAACAAGGTATTTACCTAGTTGGGCTTAGATATGACCTAGAAGCCTCACACTTAATTAAATAAACCTGTTATTTCTGTAATTCAGTATTTGACATTTATATTCCATAATAGGTCATTGTGATTCCATTTTGGACATCGATCCTCACACCTTGCTCAGGACCACAGGCGAGTACATTCTCTGACAGTTTTCATTGTTGATTACTTCTATAAATTGTAGTGTATTACATACTTGATTCCGACACTATGGATACACGGGTTAGCACCCTAGATCCCCATCATGAGGAGTCGTGATTGGAATCCACCGTGCTAGCTGGGGAGGGGGAACTATTAGTAGATTATGTGATCATATCCAAACTTACCATGCATTATAGCTCACCCTACTTCTCACGTCGGGTGCGGCCTGACCATCATCATGTTCATAGCTGTTATATATGATTAGCCTGACCATTATCATGCATCATAGCTAACCATATGGTTAGCCTGACCTTCAAGAATCATAGCTAATCATATATAACCAGCCTGATCTAGTCCCAAGCCGATCACATAATAAACTAATATTTCAAACACTTAGCTAGATGTTTTATCTTTATTCAGATTTACTTGTTCTAGCATTCACTGTTTATTGTTCATTGCTAGATGCTCTATTGTCTATTTCATTTTCTCCTGTACTTCTCATTTTCAGCATTTATTTCCATCTTGTATCTCTTACACTGTTTATAGACCTTGTCAATTTAATGAAACTGCTGTTAGTGCTTGTGCTTCGCTCCAATCCTGACTGGATAACATTTTTCAGAGGACCTGGAGGATCTTTGCCCCACTCATTATGGCCCAGGATTAGAGGGTAATTTCACTCCAGAAACCCCAGAGGAGTTGCCTAGCCTAGAGGAGAACGTACCTGGCTGCTCTTAGACTACTTTTCTGCATTATTGTTTTAGACTGAGACTGAGATGTAATTATTTTGTGACTTTGTGAGGTCATTTAGACCCAGGATTTGAGTTGGATTATTGTGGTTGGTTTTATTAGAACTCTTTTCTATTTCTCATCGTGCTATGATTTCTATTAGCTTGTGATTGAGTATATCATAGAACTGTGGATTATTATCATTGTCCTCCGTACGGAGTTGAGATTATTGACAGGATATATTATGTTTAGACCTAGACAGCGTTCTACCGCTGATGTTGCGGCGTAGGCTGGACGTACCCACGACTCATGCCCAAATTCCGGGTGCGGGTCGTGACATCAATAATTTGTCTGCCCCAGCGATGTCCTCATTCTCATCTGAGGAAACAGATGGAACATCCTCCCGGGCAGTAGACCTATGGGAGGGCATCCTAAAACTTCCACGCATATCAAAATTGCGATGGAAGGTACTGATGGACGCATAGAACTGCGCATACGAGTGAAGCATGCGCAGCTCCATAGAAAAAGAAATTGCGGGCATTGTAAAAGTTGCACCACTACAGCCCGTGATGAAATACCGCCACCCTCTGGCTCCATCAATAAGTCCACCTCTGGACTTGAAGCTGGTAATGGTATTCCCCACATGCAATTGATCATACCCAAACTGCCTGGCGAACCGACTGGGCAGATAGGGCTCCAAGAAGCAGTGGTTATCACTTCTATATAGCAAATAAGAAGGTCTAATGCAGACCAACCAATAGAAGGCTTCAGGAGAAAGAATGGTCCTCCCATGGCCATCATCCTTATATTTTCTCCCCTGTTGATTGAAGTGTATGGGGGAAACAATACAGAAGATCTTCCAGCTGTGGACTACGTTTAACGCCCATCGGCAATCTGTGACGTTCGCCACGTTCCAAGAGGAATTCTTGTATTTCAACAAGAAGGTATCTCTTGAACCGCTGGTAGGGCCGGGAGACATCACCCTGGGGTTGTGAAGAATCAACCATCCCATCAGGTACAGGAATGGTAATTCCACCCTGGGAAAGCTTTCATGCTGCGTCTCATCAGCGAGCAGTCCATCAGTAAGGACCCTCAGGCCTGCCTGTATCCTACATACCATAGCAGGAAGTAGGCCCAGTCTGGCTCCGAACACTAAACGTACTGCAGGCCATAAAGTGTTGCGGTGGATGCGATATGCAGACGCTATGCCGGGCACTATCCAAGGACAAGCCAGACGGAGAGGAAGCCAGCCAGTTGAGCTTCCCTTGACAGAGGCTTACGATAATGCCTCATATAACTGTAGGCTTTAGTGCCTGCAGGGTAACCCCCTATCTCCTCATCGAGAACATGATCTGAAGCCCCAGAGTCTTCAATAAGATCATCGACCGTCTGAGCAGTAAGCACGCTCAGAAAATTCAAAGGTTTATCTCAGTTATCCACAACTTTGTCTGGCTTAGCATCTCTGGCCTGATGAAAGAAGAGATAGGATGCCCACTTGTTGGTGTGAGCAAATCAGACGGCTCCTGATAGAAAGTGGTGCAAGCAAGGTAGTGGCACATCAGCTCCTGATACACTGCCACTGCCCGAGGGTTTGTGTCCCTAAATTCCCTATTTGTAGGGACATACTCCTCATAAGGAGTGTCCCCCATTGGCAGTCTTGAAATCTCTGCCATCTCGTGAAGGACTAAGCCCAACTCCCCCAACGAAGTGGCATAAGTCCCAGTGAGCGAGATATACCGCTCCATCAAAGCCAAAAATAGGTTAGAGTTGAGAGGTAACCCAACACTGGTAGCACTCACAGCCGCGAACAGACCAATGCTCTCTAGCTCCGTCTGAAAGTGCTTCAGGGACCAGGCAGTTAAACGGGCCCATCGAAGATTCCCAGGGCTAAGCCACCCGCTGGTCCGAGGATTAACCTTGGGGTATACTCCTCCATGCCCCATGAAGTCATTACAAAAAGTCGATATTTGGACTGGCTGGAGCAGTGAAGTATCTTCACTCGGGATGCTGCCCGGCAGTAATCCCCTGAAAGGTATGACAGGGCCTGAAGGGCGGCTCACAGATAATCCTTGGCCTGATCCTTTCTGATAAAATATCTTCCCCGGCTGGCCGTGAAGATTAGGGGTCAGGGTCCATGACATCTTCCTGGGATGCGTGGCATGGAAGAATGTCGAGATAGGGTAATCTCTGGGCATCCTTGGCAGGAACATGACCATGTCATCAGCAGTAAACACCCAATTTTCCTTCTTGGGCTTCGTCTGGGATTATTTATCAATCATATCCCCGAAGAGGAAATCTGACTTCCTATATTCGGCCCCATCTATATACGTCAGGAGCTCCCCACTGAGCATACTCAGCAGCATGCGCTCTCCTTGGGACGATATCAGAATTCCCCTCTCTTCAGGGTAATTGGCTCCAGAAATGGGGAATGTCACATGTGACAAATCCTCCAGATAATTCGAGTTCAGCATCCCAGCAGCAGAATCCATCACGTCAGCCAAATGAGGGATCTGCAAGTCCACTACAAAATACAAGAAAAAATGAGTCATTTTTACACTAGATGCTACACTCTTGCAGCATATACCAAAAAGTGTGTTTTTACGCCACACTGCAAAAACTTAAGTCTTACGCTAAAATTTACATCCAGTGCATAAGAACACAAGGGTTGCACTTTCTACACCAAAACCTGACAGTCCGCACTTTTACGCCAGACTGTTAAAAATAAGTTTTTACGCTGTAATTTACATCCAGTACGTAAAAACGCAAGATTTTATCGTATACCCCAAATTTTGACAGTCTGAGCTTTTACGCCAGACTGCGAGATTATAGAGTTTTTACGCTGACACATTAGGAATATGGGCGTAATGATAAAATATCTCTGTGTATCATCTTCCTCGAAGAGGCTCTCAACACAGAAGATGACCTTGCGCGTTCACGTACAACGTGTGAGAAGGGTTTTGTTTTTCTCTTCCCAAAAACTTTACCTATGACGCCTGGTGCACAGCTTGACGGTGGGACACTTCGTTCAGAGCGAGGTTCGCTCAGTCCAATGGGAGTCGCTCGTGCTTGAGCAGAGGAGCGAGAAGAGGAGGCAGCTTTCTTTCCCTTAGCGGTGGAAGTTTGTTTCGGTGCCATGGCTAAAACTCAGAGTGCTCAGAGAAGAAGCGAAGAAGAGTTCTCAAAGAGACGAAGTTTTTTTGCAAATGACAGATGAAGGGTTTCTTCTCTAAAGGTCTTGGGATATTTATAGAGTTTGGATGACTCCTCGAATCCCTAACCAAATCCGATATTTAATATTTTGTTATGATTTGGGGCCACGTCAGCCTATTATTTCGGGAAGACGGACAGCCAGCGGATTCAGAATTTACGCGCAGAATAGATCTACGATTTTACGCTAAGGAGCTTTTTACGCTCGTGAAGCTACAAATCTACGGTTTTACGCTCAGAGGCTATAAGTCTATGGTTTTACACCCGGATACTTTTACGCTCGGCAGCTTTTACGCTTGAGAGGCTACAAACCTATGACTTCACGCTCAAAGGCTACAAATCTATGATTTCACACTCAGAAGCTTTTTTACGCTCGGAGGCTACAAATCTACGATCGAAAGCTACAGACGGCCAATTACAAGGGTTTACGCAGAAGATGCTCCTTCTTGGCCACAAAATATTCCAAGTACCCAAAACATACAGATTTCATCATTGAAGATGACTCTTCTTCTTGGATCGATTGGAAGTTCATCCCAAGTCCAGTCAGAATCATTTCTCAAAAGTTCAAGTATGGCCTGTTTTGACGGCCATTTCTCGCCCTATTTTAAGGGATTTTTGGTAAATCATTTCTTGAAGATGATAATCTGAACAAGAATTATTCGTGTCAGAGAAGTGACAGTTCAGAAATTCTACACGACTCCTCGTCTACAACAGCATGACAGTTCGGATATTCGACTTAAATGCTAAGCAGCTTGCTACGCGTCTTCTGCTATGCGTAAAAGACAAGACGAGTTCAGATACTCTTTTATCAGAGTCGGTGTAAAAATATTCAGACGTGTCAAAGCTGCACACTATTTATACTTCATCACAGCAAATATGGCAAATCATCAGATGCGTAAAAGAAGACAATTTTATTAATCATGATTACATATGATGGAAATACAGTCTACAAAGGGTTTTTCATCTTCATGATTACATATGATGGAAATCCTTTTTCTACAAAGGGTTTCTCATTTTTATTTAGCCAAGAATCTGTTCTGCCAGGTTATCGTATTGGTGGAGATCTTTTTCGTCTTCTACAGCATTTAGTCGGCTTCCGCGGCCGATTAACAAAAAAATAATTAATGGCGGGAGGATAGACAACTGGGCTTATATAAATTATTCAAGAGCCCATACGCCATGATAGGCATGCCCTAGAAATTGTGTTGGGTGTTCAGACCCAACTCAATACTGGAAGACAGGGCCAAACTGCCTATCCTCGGCCAGCGTCGTAACGAAAGAAAATACAGCTTGCAAGCTGTGTGGTCGAATGTGACCATTCCTCTCTTCTGGACGAATCGCCATATGAAATTGCTGATCATCCCGAGCAAAGGAAGCTATGATATCCTTCCATGATCCATCGTTGCAGAGGACATTTGCTCGAAGATGCCTTCTTTTTTGGCTCCTTACATGATGGAAGAACATGATCTTCTTCTTCCTCAAGTCAGCAAGACGAACCTCGGCAACCATCTCTTTATGGTGAAGGAAGTATGGGAAGAACAGGTTAACTCATCAGCCATTATATAGGCAAAGGAGAACACACCGAATCCCAACAAACTCCCAAAAATCCCCCGAGAAATCAGCCTCGAGGAACGAGTCAGACTTAACCGTTTCATGCTTCATTCAAAGTGTTTCAAATTACGAGAAATTTGAAAACTTTGAAGGGGGTCTTGTAGAAGCATAAAAATTACGCTGGGGAATAATACGCGTAAAACCCTCAACATGCAGGAAGCCTATGTAAAATAGAGCTCCAGCACTGGGTGGCGTAAGACATGACTTCAGAGCCATCGGCGTACAGCAGAGCTTCATCGCTATTTCAGCGTAAAATATAGCTCCAGAACAACCAGCGTAATACAGTATTTCTAGACTGCTTCGGCGTAAAAAGGTTGTTACATCGCCACTTTGGTGTAAAACCTGCTCGCTTTTAATGCAGTGGGAAGTTATATGAGGAACTCTTCGTATTCCTCGAACGAACCTGTCAGATCAAGCGGTGAACCTGACTCCTGACAAAGAGTACTGTACAGCAATCGAGAGGACGGCTGTAATAATGATTCTGCACAGAGACCCAGACTGTCGTTTAGTGACACAATCCTTGATATAAATTGCTTTTACGCATTCAATGAAATATGCTGCCTAGTTTTACACAGGCAGACGTGAGCTTTTATGCTCAGCAGGAGACAAAATGAACCGCCACGTCAAAAGCTGCTCTTCGTACAGAGCTCGAGGCACGTCTCTGCAGTTAATGCGCATGATGGGGGCAGATCTCTGCAATTAATGCACGAGATTTGGTTCTACTTTTAATGACTGAGTGAGCCATAATTATGGCTAATATGTCCACATCACCACCCCTGCATATTACGCCGATCAGGCTATTTTCAGCTATAGGAGCACGTTATACACTATCTCCTCGAAATACGCCAAATCAGGCTATATTTGCATTGGTGCGTGATAAGGCTATTTGGCCCAGAATACGCTCAAGACCTCAGTCAAGGAAGGATGATCGGCTATCTTTTACGCTAGCTACCTATCCATGCAGCATCAGGCATCTACGCCTACTTGGCTTCTACGCCAACTTGACAACTACTTGGCTTCTACGCCAACTTGACAACTACTTGGCTTCTATGCCAACATGATAGTTACCTGGCATCTATGCCAGTATGACAGCTATTCGGTTTCTACGCCAATCATCTCTACGCAAGGGACAGTTACCCACGTGGCTTGCATGCCGTGATTTTTGCAGCAGTTATATGCGTTACCTCATAACGGGACACGCGTCACACACAGAGTCGAGAGATCATTTAGACGTGGGTAGCAGTTATCATAACCGCCGCGTAAAGAGCGCCCCACTCTCCACTGTTCGGCTTCTACGCCGATTGGACGGTTACGGCAATTGGACTCTATAAATAGAGACCTCTACTGACAAAGGTCGGGGGGTCAGAAATTGATTTTTGAGAGAGAAAAGTCCAGAGCACAGACAGAGAGTAGTGATTGACGATTTTGGCATCGAGCATCCACTCCCTCTTGCGATCTTTGAAGCTTCTCCTTCTTTTACATCACTTCTTCATCATCTGTGGTCCAAGGGACAAAGTGATCGACCGTAGATCAGACTCCTATAGCAATATTTCCCCAGAATCAAACTTTTGTACTTAACATCCTCGTATAGGATTAATTGTACTTCTTTTCCTTGTTTGTAAACAAAAGAAAGGGTTTCGTATAAACCTAGTTTCATTTCTTTCGTTTACTATCAAACAACGTGCATATGGGTCACTAGGGCCGCATGGGCGTATAGCTATGTCTAGCACATGGGACAGACCGCATGCACTGATCAGGCACATGAGCAACTGGCCGCATTGAGCTAGATGCTTGCTCAAGGAAAAGTCTACTCTTCGGGACAAGTGCTAAGTGATGGGTCATAAATATAGGTCAAAGAAGTGACCGATGTGACATGCCATAAATGCGTGTCAGAGAAAAGACAAAAGCATAAAAAGGGTGTACACGAAAATAAGTGCAAGAAAAAGACACATATGTCACTTCCAAGTAAAATGACAAGCCGGCCGCATGTACTCTGGCCGCATGAGCTTCTGGCCGCATAGACACTTGCCCTTTGGAAAATCTCATGCATTAAGCGTTCTATGCATTCAGCTTAGGGGCGCATATGCAGAGACAGTCATGTGCCTAAGAAGATAGGTGTCATGCTGGAAAGGGCGCATGTAGCTTGACCGCATGAAACTCCTTCGTCCTAAAACAGTACAAACTCCATGAAAAAAGCTCCAAAAATTCAAAAACTTATTTTCTTCATAAAATCTTTATTTTAAGTCCAAATCCAGTGAAACAAAAGGCAAAATTGTACGAAATTAAATGCTATATCACATGGAACTACTAATTTTTGAAAATAATTAGTTTTAATAGATTAAAACCAAAGAAAACTAATAAAACTCCTAACTTGAAACTCAGATTTACTCCAAACAATCCATCAAAACCAGAAACTCCAAGAACTAAAATGAAGGAGAACATCAAGGAGAATATTTTATATCAAACATATTTTAATTACTATATATATATATATATATATATATATATATATATATATATATATATATATATATATATATATATATAAATCCAAAAATTATGGCTTCACCACTTTGAGTAAGATGTACTTGCCTTGGTGGACTAACAAACATGTCTAGGGCTAGGGTTCGGCTATCACTACCCAATTCTAAAAAATAGGGGTTTTTTTTTATTTGGTAAATTGTGTATTGTATTTAATTAATTTTATTTAGTGATTGCATTATTATTAATTGATTGTTTTAGGGTTTTGGCTAGCCTGGACCCATGTCAGACCCTAGTGGACCCATGTCCGACCCGACCAACACCCTTGTGAGGATTATTTTGGGGCTTAAAAATATTTATTATATTTTTAGTGGGTTAGTTGGATAGATTTGGAGTTAGTTTGAGTGCTTTTGGAACCCCGAAACCCAAAACCCAAGTTAGGAGGGCATTTTGGTCATTTGGAGAATTAGTGAACCCTTATTAGGAGTGGCCGGCCCCTAAACAGCAGCCCCTACCCTCATAACAGCAGCACAGCCCCCCTCTTCTTCATATTCTTCTTCTTTTTCACTTCTTCTTTTTCTCCACTTCTTCTTTCTTCTTCTTTCTTCTCCCCAAGTAAGTGTTCTTCATTTTTCTTCCTTCTTTCTTCCATTTCTTCTTCTTTATGTAAACCCTAACCTTGATTTTTTCCTAACCTAGGTGTGTGGAGCCTAGATTTAGTGTGGAGGCTAGAATTGGAAGCTTGGAGCTTGAGGGAGGTGGTTCCACGTAGATCGGAGACTTTGGCCTCGGGATTTCAACTCCCAAGAGGTAAACCCTAACTTTTCCCTTGCTAATTACTTTTATGTAGTGTAATTAGTGTTGTAAAACCTTCCTAGACCCTAAGCCTACCCGTGGGAGGAAGTTGAAACTAGTTTGGTTGAGTTTGGAGACTTTGACATTAGGTTTTGTGTCAATTTCGGGTGGAATCCAAATTTGGCCCAATTTTGGGTGATATCCTAGGTTAGACGGACCTAGGTAGACGTTGTCGGGTGTCTTGAGGGTGAGTGCGTGTCTCCATTCGGACACGGGAAGTCGTGTCGCAGAGAAACGGGCATTTCGGACGAAATTGGGGTTTTTCGTCGTCGTCGATTCTAAGTGCGTGTGCGTTTCCGCCACGGGCCTAGAATCGACGCGGTAGCACTTTTTCCAGGATCTAGACATCGTTTAGAACCCGTGGGTAAATTTTGGGCCGATTCTGAGTTCGTTTGGTGTGCGTTTCAGGAGGTTTTCCGAACCGCACACCGCGTGTTCGTCGAAATGATCGAACGGCCATTTCGGTGTGGTTTCCTTATTTTGGGCTTGTGCGCGTGTTGGGTTAGTATTGGAGAGTGTGTGCTAGAGTTTTCGAGTTATATTTTATATATTTTAGGGTGTTTGTGAGTGTCGGGGTCGTTGGGCGTGAGAGGGGCGTGTTGTTTGTGTGTTGTGTGCATTGTGTGGTGGTTGGTATATGTGTCTATATATATATATATATATATATATATATATATATATATATATATATATATATATATATATATATATGTATATATTTATATGTATGTGTGTTTATGTATATATATTTATATATATATGTGTATTTATATCTATGTGCTTGTGTATGTATATGTCTATGTGTATATTTATATGTATATGTATAAGTGTGCGTGTGTGTGTATATGTATATATATGTATATAGGTGTATGTGTATATATATATATTTGAATGTGTATGTGTATATATATATTGAGTGTGTGTATATATATATAAATAGGTTTCTATATATATATATATAGCTATGTATATTTATATGTGTGTGTGTGTGTTGATAGGTGTTTAAGTGTGTATATATATATATCTATCTAGTAGTATATATATATATATAGATATATGTATGTATATATATATATATATATATATAGTGATATATATATATATATATATATATATATATATATATATATAGGTATATAGAGGTGTGTGTGTGTGTGTGTGTGTGTGTGTGATTGTGAGAAGGGGGGAAGTAGCCCAGCCAGCAGCACAGCAGCAGCAATGTGCAGCAGCAACAGCAGCACTATGAAGCAGCAGCAGCAGCAAGCACATGTAGCAGCAGCAGCAGCAAGCACATGCAGCAGCAGCAAGCCCTAGCAGCTTCGCTTGCGCGCCGCGTTGGCTAGCAGAGTACTAGTGGGGGAGAGAGAGTGATATATATATAGATATATATATATATATATATTGATAGTTAGATAGATAAGTTGATAGATAGATAATAAGATAGATAGATAGTTAGATAGATAGCTATTAGTTAGATAGGTAAATAGATAGATAGTTACCAAGATAGGTGGATAGATAGGTAGTTATCTATCTAAGGTTTAGATATCTATATACATATAGTTATATACATATCTATAGGTATCTAGATAGTTATACATATATATTTATGAGTTGGGTAAGGTATATATGGGTATATGTGTATGTGTGTGTGGATATCTATATATATATATGTACATAGGTACTTAGATATGTAAATATATGATAGATATATATTTTTTTTCTAGCCTAGATTAATAACTAGGTATATATTTATTAGCCTAATAACTAGTTAGAGGGGTTTGAGAGCGGTATCTCAATACCTTGAGATATCCAAGGTAATGAGTTTCGAGCGGGATATTTGAGCATTAGCCTACGAAATGTTTTGGAGTGATTTTTATATGTTTATGTATATATGTTTACGCGTGCTAGCATAGGTTTTAGCGGGTTTAGGCGGGGTGCGTGGCCTAGGACGAGGTATCGGATACCGAGGGTATCCCGGTATCTCGATTAGGCGAGTTTGTGAGTTTTCTAGCTTAATGAGCTCGGTTTGACCTAGAATTTCAGGGGCACCCTAGTTTGACCTAGCTTTGACCATAATTGTCCCCGTTGATCGTAAAAGTCAATGATTGACCTAGTTTTGACCCAGAGTTGACTTTTTGGACCCCGGTTGACTTTTTGACCCAAATTTCACCGGTTTGACCCGTTCGACCTAGAATAGCCCTAGAAGCCTGTTTTTAATTATTTTATATCAGTTTAAATTCTTAGAACCCTGTTTAATTCTGCTTTTCGTAATAGGTTCTTGTGACACCGGTCCGGATCTCGATCCTCATTAGTTGCTCAGGACATCAGGCGAGTACCTACCTCTGATAGTTTCCATTTCATGATAGCGTTTATATCACCTATTCTAGGACTGTGATACTTGATTCTGACATATTGTTACACGAGCTGGTACTAGTGGATCCCGTCATGAGATGCTATCCCCCTTACCGTGTTCAGCGGGTACTCTATCACGTGTATTTTATCATGTGCTTCGGGTATTGATTCTCATGTGCTATCATGTGCTTCTTGTGCTCTCGCCTTCTTGTGCGCGAGATATTATCATGTACGTAGCGTGTTATGGTTGGATCCAATGGTATTAGTGGGGGAGGGGAGTAGGAGTTGGTTATGTGATCAAAGCCAAACAGTATTCATGTGTATGTCGGTTATGCAACTCACGCATAACGGAGTTATCGTAGTATTTTTCATGTGCAACCTAAGCCGATCACATAATGAACTTGTGCTCAAGACACTTAGCTAGTATTCATGTTTTCTCACCTGCAGTTACTTTTCCACTACTTATATTGTTCTCCAGTTTATATTGCAGCTACTTATTGTGCTCCAGCATATATTTATTTCCTGTGCATCTTGTATACTTTTCTTTTGCTCGTCATATACACCTTATCATGCATTTGGAGTTGCTTTCAGAGTTATGTACTTCGCTCCAGTCCTGACTGGGCATATTCTTTCTAGAGGATCCTGAGGACTATTGCCCGACGTTCTACGGGCCGGGTGTTGATGAGGGTTGTGACCCCGAGATCGAGGAGGAGTGCGCCGAGGAGACGCCTATATAGCGCCCTAGTTAGCTAGGTGGGTTTCCTGGGTTGTTCCCAGTGGTTTATTTCTGGATAATTGTACTTATTATTTTGTTGCCTGTGAGATATTGTAGCTATTATGGCCTTGGACTGTATATTTTTGGATATTGTCTTGCTCTCTTTGGTTCTGGTTTTCTTTGCTATCATATCATGCTTATATTCTTCCCCTAGATTTTGTGATTGAGAGTTCATATATATATTACGTGGTTGCCCTCCTTTTTGGAGAGGTCATGGCCGATTTTTCTGTGAGATATATAGATAGTTGGTTGACCTAGAACGGACCTTTACAGCGTTCTACCGTCGATTCTGCGGCGATTTTCGGGTGCGGGTCGTGACACATTTTTGGTGGTGGCCCATGCAGCTCTAGTTTTTAGGTTTACCTGCAATAGGATATAGGATACAGGCTGAGAGAGAGTGTGCTCAATCACAACTAGGACCCTTCCTGATTTCTCTTGCTATCTTTAATTTTTCCTGAAATTGTTTCTTTTGTAATATTACTGTCCTTCTTTGATGATATCGTATCGTGCACCGTTGGTGATTTGATCTCAGGTTCTGTTCTTCTTGATTTTATTCCAGCTCTTGCTTTATTTAATTCTGGTGCTTCCTATAGCTTTGTGTCTGTATCTTTTGATGTTAGACACCATCTTGTTGCTAAACCTTTAGCTAGACTCTGCAAGATCATGACCGGGGGTGGTATCATCCTAGTCCGTGATGTCTGCAGAGACCGGAGAGTTACCTTAGGAGGCCGGAAGTTGAGTGTGTGCCTACTCGTAATGCCACTTCCAAGCTACGATATTGTACTCGGGATGGATTGGTTGAGTACGCATTGTGCTAGTATAGATTGTCGTGGAGGCAGAGTTTTGGTTTAGTCTGTCGGGTGAGCCAGAGTTTCAGTTTGCCAGAGGAGCAGTGGAGCAGACCGAGGGAGTCTTCTGCGGAGCCCTGGTGGTAGAGCTGAGGTTGCTACATCCACTAATAGAGGAGTATATGGATGTCTTTCCGGAGGAGTTGCCAGGGTTGCCTCCGGACAGAGATATGGAGTTCTCTATAGACTTGGTGCCAGGCGCGGAGCCGATATCCCAGCACGTCTATAGAGTCAGCAACAGTGAGCTGATAGAGTTGAAGAAGCAGGTGGATGAGCTTCAGGACAAGGGATTTATCAGATCTAGTTCTTCTCCGTGGGGTGCTCCGGTACTTTTTGTGCCGAAGATGGATGGGTCGATACGGATGTGTATCGACTACAGGGCTCTGAACAACCTCACAATCAAGAACAAGTATCCGCTGCCGCGTATTGATAATCTTTTTGACCAGTTGAGCGGAGCGAGGGTATTTTCCAGGATTGATCTGAGGACAGGCTACCACCAGGTGAAGGTCAGGAAGGAGAATATTTCGAAGACAGCTTTTTGGACCAGATATGGGCAGTATGAGTTCTTGGTGATGCCGTTTGGGTTGACTAATGCCCCGGCAGTGTTCATGAATCTGATGAACAAGGTGTTCCATCAGCATCTGGACAGGTTTGTGGTGGTGTTTATAGATGATATCTTGGTGTATTCGAAGACCCCAAAGGAGCATGAGGAGCATCTGAGGATAGTGTTGGAGACTCTCAGGAAGGAGAAGCTTTATGGAAAGCTTTCGAAGTGTGAGTTCTTCCTTGACAAGGTTGAATTCCTTGGTCATGTGGTGACTGGAGAGGGTATCTCGGTGGATCCGAGAAAGATCATGGCAGTTGAGGCATGGAGTGCTCCGAGTTCAGTGGCCGAGGTCAGGAGTTTCTTGGGACTGGCAGGTTACTACAGGAGATTTGTTCAGGATTTTTCTCGGATTGCAGAGCCGTTGTCCAGTCTGACCCGGAAGGACGTGGAGTTTGTTTGGTCAGAGGAGTGCCAGATCGCCTTTGATGAGCTGAAGAGGAGGTTGACGACAGCTCCAGTGTTGACGTTGCCATCAGGTTCTGGAGGATTCACTATCTATAGTGATGCATCGGGGAAGGGACTGGGTTGTGTATTGCAGCAGAATGGGAGGGTGATTGCCTATGCTTCCAGGCAATTACGTCCTCATGAAAAGAAATACCCTACCCACGATTTGGAGTTGGAAGCGGTCATTTTTGCTCTGAAGTTGTGGAAACACTATTTATACGGAGAGCGTGTGGAGATCTTCACAGACCACAAGAGCTTAAAGTATGTGTTTACCCAAAAAGAGCTGAACATGAGGCAGAGGAGATGGTTGGAGTTGATGAAAGACTTTGACATATCGTTGCAGTACCATCCAGGGAAGGCGAACATAGTTGCGGATGCGTTGAGCAGGTATCCGGTAGCTATGTGCCTGACTACAGATCGTTATCTTCTGGCAGATCTAGAGAGCTTGGGCATTGAGGTGATAGTACCTGGAGTTGAGATGCAGATATGGGGACTGCAAATTCAGTCAGAGTTAGTAGACCGGATCAGGGCTACACAGTTTGAGGATGAGTCCCTGAGGAGCATCAGGGCGCAAGTTCAGATGGGATTAGCAGATGACTTCACCATTGCTGATGATGGTTCATTGCGGCACGGTACCAGGTTGTGTGTGCCGAGTGGGTCGTTGCGCAAGGAGGTTCTCCAGGAGGCGCATCGATCCCAATATTCTATGCATCCAGGTGCCAACAAGATGTATAGAGATCTGAGACAGCATGTATGATGGTACGGGATAAAGCGGAAGGTAGCACGCTTCGTATCCCGATGCTAAGTGTGCCAGCAGGTGCACTCAGATATCTGTGACTTCAAACAATTCTCCACAAAAGTCGAGATAAAGTATTTTATTATGTTTCTCATCGACTTCTCGAAGTACGTGTTCGTCTATCATCTCAAATTGAAGGATGAAGTATTCAAGAAGTTCAAGGACTTCAAGACTGAGACTGAGCGTCAAACCGGATAATAACTCATGAGACTCAGAAGTAATCGAGGCATAGAATATTGGTCTCTTGAATTTGCATCGTTCTGCAAAGAACATGAAATTGTCAATGAGAAAACTGATTCGTATTCTCCTTAATTAAATGGAGTTACAGAAAGAAAGAAAGAAAAAAAGAAAAAAAGAAAGAACAAGAAGTTGATAGAGATAATCAACTTAATGTTGTTGACTGTGGGACTTCTAAACTGCTTCTGGGGAAAAGTTGTGTTTATAGCTACTTTTATTCTGAATAGAGTACTGTACATTTTGATGCAATGCCTCATAAACTATGGTTCAATGTTAGACCCAACTTGAATGTCATTAGAGTATGGGAGTATTTGACATAAGTGAAGCTTTCAAATTTGAATATTCAAAAGCTGGGAACAAGGAATACGAAGGCTATATTCTTGGGATATGCTGAAAAGAGTGATGCTAGGAGGTTTTTTGATATTAAATCTAATTATATCATCAAATCTTGCGACGCATAATTCTTTGAAGACAAATTTGCAAGAAACAAGAACATTGTTCTCGCAGATATTCCTGAGAATAATGCAGGTACAAAGGAGGCTAACCCTTCCAATGAAAATATAGTCTAAGAAGAAGTTGTCGTTGAAAAGATAACGTTTGAACCAGAACTCACAGAGCCGTCGACTAAGCGAGTGAGGAGGCAGAAGGACTTCGAAGATAATTTTGTTACCTATCATGTGGATGCAGATCGATCCGCTTACCTATGATGAGACGATAAAAATTAGAGATGTTATTTCTGGAAGAAGGTTGTCAACAATGAGTTTGACTCTATAACCTCCAACAACACTTGGGTGTTAGGTGATCTACCTGAAGGAGCAAAGCCCATCGGATGTAAATGGATCTTCAATAAGAAGATGAAAGATGACAGATCTTTTGACAAGTTCAAGGCAAGGCTGGTAGACAAGGGGTTTACATAGAAGCAGGGGATTGACTACTTCTACACATATGCTCCAGTAGCGCATATAAAAACCATCAGGATTTTGATTTCTTTGAGTGCAATACACAAGTTGGTGATACATCAGATAGATGTTAAAATATTATTCCTTAATGGAGAGCTGACGGAAGAGATTTACATGCAACAACCTGAAGAATTTGTCGTCAAGGATCTTGAAAAAAAGGTTTACAAGTTCGTGAAATCATTGTATGGTCTGAAGCAAGCTCCTAAGATGTGGCATGAGTAGTTTGATAAATTCATTAGATCAAACGGCTATAGGGTCAACGAGACGGATAAGTGTGTTTACACAAAGTTCGCTGGTGGAAAATGAGTCATAGTTTGTCTTTATGTGACGGCATGCTAATCCTGAGTACGAATTTAGAATGTGTTACAGAGACAAAGAATTTTCTCTCATACAAGTTTAGTATGAAGGACATTAAGGATGATGATGTTATCCTGGGGATAAAAAGCATACAGACAGAAGTTGGAATGGCGCTGTCACAATCTCATTACATTAAAAAAATGCTCATATGCTATGGATATCAGGATCTTTCGGGGATCGATACTCCGTATAGGTGTGACTAGAAGCTGAAACATAATCCAAAAGAAAGTGTCAAGCAGTTGGAGTACTCGAGCGTCATCGGGAGTTTGATATATGCTACAACTGCCACTAGGCCTGACATAGATTTTGTCGTGGGGATGTTGAGTCTATTCACAAGCAATCCAGGTATTGAGCAATGGAAAGATGTGAAGAGAGTAATGAGATATCTCAAGAGGACTCAGAAGTATACACTGTACTATAGTAGTTATCCGACAGTAGTGGAAGGCTTCAGTGATGCAAGCTAGTGCTAAGACGTTGAGAGCAAAAGGTCTATAGGAGAATACATCTTCTCCCTGGGTGGAGCTGCCATATCGTGGAAGTCGAAGAAGCAGACAATGCTCTCTCGTTCCTCCATAAAATCTAAGTTTTTTGCACTTTCGGCTGCAGAGGATGAAGTAGAATAGATTCAGGAGCTCATGTATGATCTTCTATTGGTTTGTATGTAGATTTCGGTGGTACTGATCTACTACGACAACCAGGCGACTGCAATAATCTCTTCAATGGTAAGAAAAAGATTGTGCAACTTAGGCACAGAGCACTGAATGATCTCATCAAGAATAGAGTCATTATAGTGATTGATGTTCGGATCCAGGAGAATATGGCAGATCCGTTCACCAAGGGGCTCAAGTTCCAGTTGGTCGAGGATACATCAAAAAAAATGGGCTTCAAGGCATTCTAACATTGCGTCTTTGTAATTCTAATATAAAGTTTTATGTTATTAGTTTAAAGAGAAATCTACTAGGCATCTGTCTTTTGGTTCAAAGAAGGATCATTGAATGGTAAAATATCAGGTACAGTGGGTAGTCCTTTGAGACATTTAGGGGATATGAATCTAGAACCATTGTTGTCTACTATTTGTTCTTTGTATAGAACAAGTCTTGTGGGAGGATGTCCATAGGCCTTAATGAGTTCTCGGGCATTTTGAATGTCCGGCGTACTTTACAGGAAGCACGAGTGGCTTGGAACTACAAAGGGAATGGTACCTCCCATGCTACAGTGGCATGACACCACGATAAGGTAAGAGCCTCATCCTTGGGCCATGTAGCCTAATATCGAATATGTGGAGAGTAGTAGGACAGCACTACAAAGAGGGCAGTGACCTTATACTATAGTGGAGGGACACCACAAGAGGTTACAGACCTCGACTTTAGGCCATATCGTAGCGGTGTAGCACCGCAAAGGAGCACAAGACTTCATGTTGGGTAGTACAGCACTATAAAGAGGCTTGTGATCTCATGCTACAGTGGTATGACACCACCAAGAGGTTACAGACCGCAAAGAAGCACAAGTCTTCATGCTGGAGAATTTTAAACTCTCTGAAAGAACTCACCTAATGTCATATCCCAGAACCAGAATACTGGAGAGCGAAAGTGTGACTCAGCCAACCACACCTTACTGAATACTGAAGTAATCGCAATGTGCTAAGGTTGTCTAGAGACAAGGGGGTACATACTACAATCAAGTCACGTAGGATCAAGAATATTTATGTCTCAATCATCAGTAAAGAAATAATAAGATTGAACATGTAAGATAAAACAGTTAGGCGTCCCTGACGCTCTATCAGAATAATTATAAAACTCAAAATAATTATGAAACTAGTTATACAGAATGATAAACTAGTACATTGTCAAGAATACATAATTTAAGTCAGGGGCGGTCTAAATAATATACAATCATGTAAAGAAACTAATGTCCAAATAAACCGGCTAACAAGTGTCGTCGGCTAAATGCCAAAAGGTAATATAAAATGATACTCATAGTGGGAAGAAAAAACCCACTCAAGTTCTTTGGCGGACATCCTCCTGGTGTGCGCTATTGGTCGAATGCAAGACGGGATCCTCGGGCTCTGCTACTAAATATGGCCAGACAAAACCAGCAGGGTCAGGCCCCGAGAGAAAGTATCACAAAAGAGCACAAGTGAATGAAACAAAACTAATAAAGTACATAAAATAAGAATTTGTGCCATAACTGTAAGTGTATGATCTTTCATCAAGCAGTAGGACACCTCTACAACCAAACAAGGACAAGAGGTGTCATACTACGTCGAGACAGTGTACAACTCACCAATTATGAACACGACGAAGATACAACACATCAATATAATCCAAAACACACATACCATAATACAAGCTAAGATATAGGTATAATATACAGCTTCGGTACATTTTCTATTGTGACACATTGGTGCAATCCTACAACCAAACAAGAAAAAGGGTTGAACCGTCGCACCATAATAGTTCATGTCCCTAGACTACCAGCACATGCACAGAGAGTCAAGTTATAACGGCCAATCAGTTCTATGGCTTGCTATGTGATATATGGCATACTATGTGATATCTGGCCAATCAGTTCTCAGATCATGCTGATGGTGAGGCAGGCTGGCGAGCCAATAAACGAATAGCACATAGTATGTAAGCACCGGTCCCTCGTAAGGCCACCGAGCAAGTAATCATGTAATAATATATAATATAGCCAGATATTGTACTCTAATATTGTAGATGATATACAGTATCCGTTGGGGACCAACATGACGTCCTAGGACATATGTTCTACTGGTAGCTACCACGCATGATATCGAGATTTTATTCCCTTCCAATGCTTCTACCAGTTTAAGTTACCTAATTAACCCTACAGTTGTATAGAATCTCGTACCGTGGTCACACGATCATCCTCCTTAGATGATGTTCCGTAGTACGTGTACGCTAAGTACGAATCCACATTATTGCTCGAGAGCCAAATCTGAATTCCTCCAAGCATAATGCAACAAATCAACCTAACCACGCTATGATCACTGACTAACTACGAGGCCCGTACTAGAGAAATCATATAATATCACATCTAGCATAGAATAGTAAAATATGTAACACATAGCATGTAGCAAGATATGTCGTACCTCAATGCACATGTAACACATAGTACGTAGGTACGCATAGCAAGTGGTAAATGTATCAGTACGGATACAAGTAGAGAGTCAGGATATCAGGCCTACCAGCCTATCAGATAGTCATATTACATCTAGCAAGGTTTGTTGCACTTCGGTGCACAAGAAAAATCATGTGGCACTCTCGGTGCGAAAAAGAGTATCAACTCGGATACAGGTAGTTAGGTCTATAAATCAGTCACTTGAATCTTATTATCACATTTAATTACTTGATTGCATAGAATCTCCTCAAATCAGGTATATAGATTATCAATCAATCAACTAATTGGGAGCCTTAATTGTAAAGTCCTCGGATTACTAATTAATGATGCCAGACGGAAGCAAAGGAAAAAATATGAACCACTATGGAGCAGATCCACAATCCTTAAAGCAAACAAGGACCGGGATTGCAGATCGTCTTCCGAGCAGAACTACACCCATCACTCTATCTGATGAACAAAGGTAAATAATCTACTGATCTGAGTCCACTTAGCAGGTACTGGGTCAATATCACTTCCAAATCAATTGGGTCAACACATAGTCTAATCCAACATATAATCATGTCATACACATAATCGGTTCTAGCACATAGCCATGTCTAGCACAGTCTGATTTACTAAGTCCATTATACTTAGAGTCATAACACAAGAAAGCACTGAGATTAGCACATAGAACATAGCACTCAATAAAATATTCTATAAAACATTAACTAAGTGAAATAAAACGTGCATATGGGTCACTAGGGCCGTATGGGCGTATAACTATGTCTGGCACATGGGACAGACCGCATACACTGATCAGGCGCATGGGCAACTGGCCGCATTGAGCTAGACGCTTGCTCAAGGAAAAGTCCACTCTTCGAGACAAGTGCTAAGTGATGGGTCATAAATGCAGGTCAGAGAAGTGACCGATGTGACATGCCATAAATGCGTGTCAGAGAAAAGACAAAAGCATAAAAAGGGTGTGCATGAAAATAAGTGCAAGAAAAAGACACATATGTCACTTCCAAGTCAAATGACAAGCCGGCCGCATGTACTCTGGCCGCATGGACAACTGGCTGCATGAGCTTCTGGCCGCGTAGACACTTGCCCTTTGGAAAATCTCATGCATTAAGCGTTCTATGCATTCAGCTTAGGGGCGCATATGCAGAGACAGTCATGCACCTAAGAAGATAGGTGTCATGCTGGAAAGGGCGCATGCATCTTGGCCGCATGAAACTCCTTCGTCACAAAACAGCACAAACTCCATGGAAAAAGCTCCAAAAATTTGAAAACTTATTTTCTTCATAAAATCTTCATTTTAAGTCCAAATCCAGTGAAACAAAAGGCAAAAATGCAGAAAATCAAATGCTCTATCACATGGAACTACTAATTTTTGAAAATAATTAGTTTTAAATGATCAAAACCAAAGAAAACTCATAAAACTAATAAAAAATCCTAACTTGAAACTCAGATCTACTCCAAACAATCCATCAAAACCAGAAACTCCAAGAACTAAAATGAAGGAGAACATTAAGGAGAACATTTTCAATCAAACATATTTTAATTACTATATATATATATATATATATATATATATATATATATATATATATATATGTATATGTATATATATATATATATATCCAAAAATTATGGCTTCACCACTTTGAGCAAGATGTACTTGCCTTGGTAGACTAACAAACCTCTTCCAAGAACCAAGTCTAGGGCTAGGGTTCGGCCAAGGGAGAGCTCTTGAGGGAAGGAGAAAGAGGAAAGAAGAAAGAAAGTGGAAATGAGAGATGAGAGAGAAAACCATATATATATATATATATATATATATATATATATATATATATATATATATATATATATATATATATATATATATATATCAAGTAGAGAAATGAGGTTAGCAATAGGATTAAGTCATGACACTCTCCAAACAAATCTCAACCATCCAAAATAGGCTTAGTTGTTCCAAAAGTGAACCGCGTCAGGTATACATCCTACCTACGGGTCCTAGTACGGTTCCATATTAACTTGCTAAAGTGTTCACTATTGGTCCAGGGTAGTCTCTCATAATAAACAGAAATACAAACATATAAGATACAACATATATACATGAACCAACATGCAAAATATAACAAGAATACATTTACAGAAAAAAATTTAAATATCACAAATTCAAGAATACCAAATCTGGGAACGGGTGTAACACCTAAGAGTATAGAAAGAGATGTAGACGTCTCATGAGGGTAAAGAGTATATATATATATATATATATATATATATATCCCGAAGAATGTAAATATTATAGATAAAACACGATGATTACAACTATGATCCAGTCCAGATTACAAAATAGGTCATTTGGGATCTAGGATATCTATGTCAGCATCTATATTTCTTTGTATAGCAAAAATACTAAGAAAAATACCCTCGAAGTTACGTCAATTTCGTTTCCTCCATACGTGTCATATATATATATATATATATATATATATATATATATATATATATAACCATGCTTTTGTTTTAGATGAAAGAATCCCCCGAGATGAGAGATTTCTTGAGGGCCCTAACCAAACAAGAGCCGTTCACCGAATGCATTACGTAAATAGACACACCTACACTTGCCCTTAACTATTCAAGTTTTTCAACTTGATACTATAGATTTTGATATGTATCAACTTGATATCTCAACTATAATTAACAAAACATAACAAATGACAAAAATACCCCCTTTGTCCCTCTCCTCTCTCCGGCACCGGCTGTAGTGCGTGCGACAACGGTGTCGGCAACGACAACAACAGTTGTCGTGCAGGCGGAAAGGGGGGGGCAGCCGCGGGAGTGGTGTGGCAGCAGCAGGGGTGGGAACGCGTGCGGCAGCAGAGGGCGAGGCCGCAGGAGGCGGAGAAGGGGCGGTGGTAGGCGGAGGGGGGAGTGGGGTAAGAGGGGTGGAGGGAGGGATAATTTAGAGAGTTTTTTAAAAAAAAACAATTTAACGAAAATATTAACAGCTAACTGACGGGATGTATCAAGATGAAAATTTGTAATAGTTTATGGTATTAAGTTAATATCTATCAAAGTTTGAAATGTCAAGTTATAACACTTGAATAATTGAATATATCAAGTTGTAATTTAAACAAAATAATCTTTGACCGTTCACATGGCCGATTCTAGATTGTTGGGAATATTAAAACTTCAAAAGATCACAATGCAGGGTGAAACAAGACAGAAGATCTGTTTTTAGGAGACAAGAAATTATGCCTTTTTGTGTGTGTGCCTTTATGGAAGTAAAGCCATTGACAGTAGTATTACTTAACACTTTCTTCTTCCTCCTTTTTTTTGTAATTAATGTTTCCCTTAGATTTGAAGAATAAGCATCTTCTCTCAGCCCAAAGTTAACATGTATTCCCTGGAAATAATCTTCAATCGTTTCTCTTCTTTCTTCCTCGTGAACATAGATTTGGATGTGATCTTTAAAGTGACTTAGAAAAGCTGGTTATTTAAGCTCATGCCATGTAAGAATTATTATTGTAAAGAATATTCTTATAGCTAGAACCCATTTCTTACTCTCCATATCTCTTTGCAAGGAACATACAACATTGACTATCCACAATCAAACTATACAAGTATGGTCACTTACTAAAGGTATTTGGGATTCTCGAATTGGTATCCCCTGGCTTATGCTGTAAGTGTAGAAATTAATCAACAGCAAGAAATGTGATGAAGGATTCTCCTAATTATAATATTATTTTGTGTGTCTATATGACACCTAAATTAATTAGTTTGCTTCAGCACTAAGTTACTATGTTCTCTTGTGGAAAAGTTAATGATGGTCCTAATTCTATATGGTCGCCATTTGAAAGACGAGATGAAGCAAATTAATTTGAAAACTTGGTCAGGGTAGATATATTCACAAAATAAATCTAGTGAAAGAAAAAAGAAATAAAGAGATTGAACAAGTAACATAAGAAAAGGCAACTTTTGAGAGTTCTCTTTTCCTTTTCTTTTTAGATGACTTTTGAGAGTTCTCTTAAGGTGCTTTTTCTTATATTCGGGGACTGTGAAATCTTTGTTTTAATAGGGTTCTCTATTTCTTTGTGGTTTTTAATCCGGTCAGAAGTTTTTGGTTGATCCTTGTACACATTTTGTCTTGTTTTTAACAGAAAATTGTACGTAAAGCATAAAAATTTAACAAAATTATTGTGACAGCACAAAATTTAGAAAAAAATATATTCAGATAACAAAATGTCTTTAGGATTGACGTAATCATTGATAACGTGTTTAAATAAAAAATTGGATCAACGAAAATGCCATGTCGATGGACTTTTTAAAACATAGTACCAGTAATCTTATGCCTTTGTAACAGGATATGGAGATTGTGAATTCGAATCACGAGCCCACGTCCTCCATATCCTGATGTTATTACTTCACAAACTAACCAAAATTTCCTATGTATCATGCATAATGTTACAAAGACATATATATATATATATATATAATATATATATATATATATATATATATTGTGGTGTTGTGGTACACCATTGTGCGTGGGTGAGGGCGGACGGGTGTTCGAGCCCGGGGGGGCGCGGGCAGCTGCTCTTGCACTGGTAGGGGGGAGAGGGGTAGCTTAGAAAAAATCTCAAATATATATATATATATATATATATATATATATATATATATGCTCAACGCACGCTGAGTGGAGGATTAGCAAGAACAATGAATGTCATTTGGGAGCCGGATTGAGTTGGTCAGATCAATTACTATATCTATAGCGACTTTCTGGTTGTAGTCTTTCTTGATGCCTTATGTGACTGTGAGGCGAGTGAAAAAGCTCTGTGCAGACTTCATTTGGAGGGGAGGAATACATGCTATAGTGTGGGATGATCTGGGTCAACCTCGGAAGGAAGAGGGTTGGCATGAGGCCGCTACGCATGTTGAGACGGGTTGCGGGGATGAAGCTGGTCTGGCGTCTGATCTAGGGGGGTTCAATGTGGACGGAGTGGATGCATAGTTAGGGGTGCAAACGAGCCAAGCCGAGCCAAGCTTTCATAAGCTTGAGCTTGGCTTGATTAGAATTAACCGAGCTCGAGCTTGATAAATTTTTTATTTAAGAGCTTGAGCTTGGCTCGAGCTCGTTTATATTAAGCTTGAGCTCGGCTTGGTTTGAGCTCGAGCTTGGCTTGATAAACAAGCTTGATAAGCTCAAACTCAGGCTTGTTAAGCTTAATTTTAAGCTTGTTCAGCTTTATTTCAAGCTCATTAAGCTTGATTTCGAGCTTAACGAACTTGATTTCAATCTAGTTAGGCTTGAATTCAAGTACCTATAATATTAACAATTTATTTATAAAAATTTAATTTAAAAAGTTCCTTAATATCAATTATTAAGGACATATAATTATATATAATGCACACAACCATATTGTTATACAAACATGCATAAAACTAGAATTCAACAAAGAACAAATTTAAATCACAAAATAAATTTGTAGACTGCCAGCAACGAGCTCCTAAACGAGCTTCTAAACGAGCCAGCTTACGAGTCAGCTCGCAAGCTTCTAAACGAACCAGCTCGCGAGCTCAAACGAGCCGAGTACTTCTAAGCTTGAGCTTGGCTCGTTTATTAAACGAGCTCGAAAATGAAGCTTGAGCTTGGCTTGTTTACTAAACGAACCGAGCTCAAACGAGCTTTTATCAAGGCGAGCTTCGAGCAGCTTGCGATCGGCTTGGCTCATTTGCAGCCCTATGCGTAGTAGATACCTTGGAGGGGGGACTTCTGGGAGTATGTTTCAAATAACAATGAATCTGTATCATTTAAACACATTTTCAAACCAAGGAGGTACGTTTAGCTGGTGATTTCACGTGTTTTTCGAGATGGGACCAATACGGACTTTTGGCTGGACCCTTGGATCCAACACAAGAGCATGTTGCAGAGGATAGGAGAGCATATGGATGGGACGACTCACAGACGAGAAGATGTTAGCTTCCTCATTGAGAGGGGGGGTGATGTGGCAGGTGGAAAGGCATCCACAAGCACGGATTCTGGGCACGGAAATCCGGACTTCCAAGATTGATGGAGTGGAATAGTCGCATATTTGAGGTTGTAAGTATTGTTACCATTGAAATTATTCACAACATTGAATATGATGTACGGGACATGGGAGGTATGGGAGAGAACATTTGAGTATTTATGTATATAATTTTATATCATTAATAAAATTATATTTTTCGTGTGTGTATATATATATATATATATATATATTATAGAGATTTTTCTAACAAATATCCAAAAGAAGCAATTTTCTGTGTTTTAATAATCTTTGTTGTATATGATTCCAACATTCTAAAAGACGTACCAAACGAATCACTTATCTGATCTGCCGACAAATCGATGCCAAAAGAAAATAAGAAGAAAAATCACTGTTGCAGCAGTCAGGATATCGAGATTCCAAAGCATGAATCTCATTTTGATACTATTAATGCACTATAATTGCCATTAAGTCATTAGTTTCATACAGTGGCATATCACATTGCCTCATTGTCATTGAGATTACAGGCTGCAAGAAAAAACATTATATTTGTGGTCTGACTATAAGTCAGTGGTGTAAAAACCAAAACAAGATGAAAACTATTGACCCAGCTCCACCAGCATAGCATTTGTACTTGTAAATTAGAATTTATATTTTTTTGTCCTCTTGGTTATAATAGCCATTCAGTTCGACTACAACTCATAATAGGAGTATAATATGTGGCCTATTTTCTCTATTTATATTTAGGTTCTTTGGAAAAAAGACAATAAATAAAATTAATATAGTCCAACGACTATTGATTGTAAAGTAAATAATTTAGACTCATACATATTATTCTTTAAAACAGAAGTAGTGTGTGTGTTTGACTTGGTCCCATTGATGAATGGAAACAGTTTCAGCACCAATTAAGCTGACTCCCCATGGGCCCCAAAACTGTCACACACAAGGTACCCTCTCCTCCCAAGGTCATCAACCAAATCTTCTTAGATCTGACGCAAAAATATAACATCTACCTATACCTATACCTATACCTATACCTATACGTGTGCAAGGGGACTAGGCTGGGCTGGGCTGGAAGAGAGCCCAAGTATTATAATATAATACACCAGTCTGCGAGTAGCCACCACCAAAAAGAGAGAAGAAGACCCCAAGTGGTCCATTATAAAAAGCCACCACAATCAACACCACCATTTCATTTCATTTTTTTCTTCGTTAGACCATTCATTAATCTCCCGTGGACTTGAGTAGTACATTAATATTAATCCAAGAAGACGAGCGAGCTATATATCTTCAGCGCAGTAGAGGAGGGTGTAGAGGGTCGGTCGATATGCAGCAGAATAGGCAACTAGCGGAGGAGGCCATAATAGTGCAGGCCAGCCACAGCAACGACACTAGCGATCAGCAGCAGCTGCAGGCCGCGGGTGATGATGATAAGGACCTCGGCAGCGGCAGCAGCAGCTTCGATGTGAAGAGCTTCCTGTGGCACGGTGGTTCGGTATACGACGCGTGGTTCAGCTGCGCGTCGAACCAGGTGGCGCAGGTCCTGCTGACGCTCCCCTACTCCTTCTCCCAGCTCGGCATGCTCTCCGGCATCCTCCTCCAGGTCTTCTACGGCATCTTGGGCAGCTGGACCGCCTACCTCATCAGCGTGCTCTACGTCGAGTACCGGACCAGGAAGGAGAAGGAGAACAACGTCAGCTTCAAGAACCACGTCATCCAAGTACGACACCACACCACACCATACCTAAATATATTAATACCCAGTAATATGTTTGCTTGCTTGCATGCATGCAGTGGTTCGAGGTGCTGGACGGGCTGCTGGGGCCTTACTGGAAGGCCGCCGGCCTCGCCTTCAACTGCACCTTCCTTCTCTTCGGCTCCGTCATTCAGCTCATTGGTTGCGCTAGGTACGTGCATGTATACTAGTGTTAATGAATTAATTCAGCTTAATTAATTTATTCTAATCATATTAATATACAGTAACATCTACTACATCAATGACCGGCTCGACAAGCGGACCTGGACGTACATATTCGGTGCGTGCTGCGCCACCACCGTGTTCATCCCCTCCTTCCACAACTACAGAATCTGGTCGTTCCTCGGCCTCGGGATGACCACCTACACTGCCTGGTATCTTACCATTGCCGCCTTCGTCCACGGACAGGTTCAAGATGTCGCTCATTCCGGACCGAAGAAGCTGGTCCTATACTTCACAGGCGCCACCAACATTCTCTACACTTTCGGCGGCCACGCAGTTACAGTGCAAGTGCCTTAAACCAGACCAATTTTGCATTCTCTATTCATGCTGTTTTAATTGATGGCCAGGGACACGTACAAACACAGAGTTAGAGGCTTAGCTGTGTCCGACACCCAAAATTGAGTGCTGTCCTTGCTTTCTAGTGAGTACTAATTATTCTTCCTACACTACACTTGACTTTTTGCAAAGGCAGCTTCCATTGCAGCTTTTGCTGCCTTATGTGAGCTGGACTCCAAGTATGATAGATAGATATCCCGGCTATTCCTGCTCAAATAATCTTTGCTTTCCCAGAGGAGGGGGGCAAAGTGCCATCGCCACCAATGGGGGATAGAGAGGGCAATTATTATACAACTAATCCCTTTTTATAGGTGTGGCTTTAACTTATCGTCCCCTAACCTATTCCATATAGGTTTAGGAATAGTACTGTAAGGTCAGCTATTGCTTGGAATGGACCAATATATACGAATAATGAAGGATAGCATTAACGATAATAAGGGAATCATTTTAGTGATAATAAGTAACAATGATTAGGATGGGATTGGGATTGGTATTGGGATTGGGATTGGGATATTGGACCTAAGCTAAAAGAATATAGGGGGAGGGAGGGAGGGACCATTAATTCCCATTATATTGGCTGTGATTAGCTCCAGCTTTAATTATGATGGTTTACAATTATCAAACCACTGGTCACTGATCATTCAAAAGCTTTCAAGTGGCCATGCTTGATTATTTACTTATTTGAGAAGTTTATTGCATATGCTTTTGCTTTATTTAATCTTTAGTTTGTTGGGGTTGGACTTCAGAGTGTATTCATGTTCTCCATGTGAAGTGAGTAGTAGTGACTCAATATTTCTTAATGTGTTGGTATGGTAAGTGACCACTGTGAAGTAATCGTGAAATGAACATACATCTAAGTTTAGTTTTAGAAGATATTTATGATTTCACTCAAGAGTTATCATGTGTCAATTTAAAACGACAGGGAGATCATGCACGCGATGTGGAAGCCGCAAAAGTTCAAGTACATCTACTTGTTGGCGACGTTGTACGTGTTCACGCTGACACTGCCGTCGGCGTCTGCAATGTATTGGGCATTCGGCGATCAGCTCCTGAGCCACGCCAACGCCTTCTCCCTGCTCCCCAAGGACAGGTACCGCGACGCGGCGGTGGTCCTGATGCTCATCCACCAGTTCATCACCTTCGGGTTCGCGTGCACCCCGCTCTACTTCGTGTGGGAGAAGGTGATCGGGATGCACGACACCAAGAGCATTTGTCTCAGGGCGCTCGCTCGACTCCCCGTCGTCATCCCCATATGGTTCCTCGCCATCATATTCCCCTTCTTCGGTCCCATCAATTCTGCCGTCGGTGCCTTGCTCGTCAGCTTCACCGTCTACATCATCCCCTCCATGGCGCATATGCTCACTTACAGAACTGCATCCGCTAGACAAGTACGTATCTCTACGATTATAATGCGGCTTAGAAACAGTTCAAACAAATCTTAATTTATATATATATATATATATATATATATATATATATATATATATATATATATATAACAAATTTTAATTTAAATATATTTTAATATTTAAATTATTTTTAATAATATTAGAAAAAAAGAAAAATTATTTGACATGCAACTTTTACCAAGTAATATTTAATACTTATTCCTTCTCAAACAAACACATGAATGTATTTATTTATTGTAGAATATATTTTGCATTTTCATAATAAAGAAAAATGTAAGCTGCTAAGGTGTGCGTGACGGTAACCTTTGGTTAATTAATGGGAGCTGGAGGAGGGGGTAGACAATATAATTGTCCCTGACAAAACCCACTCACCACTCCACATTGGGACTGGATTGGGATGGGTCGGCATTTAATGTTAAAGGTCAGATGTTCCTTTTTAACCCACATTGATATGAACAGTACTTTGCTCAATCGATCAGCCACTCGCTCGTCCCTCTCGATTCTCGGTCCGTGATCCACGCGAGATTAGCGATGGACTAGCACTTATTCGTCTTAACTGCATCGAGCCTAAGTCATGTAAATCAGATCAATATGCATGTAGATGGAGTAGTACAATAAGAGTTTAATTTATGCTACGAATTTATTAATTGTTTTACTGCAGAACGCGGCTGAGAAGCCACCCTTCTTCCTGCCGAGCTGGAGCGCAATGTACGCCCTCAACGTGTTCGTGGTGGCGTGGGTGCTCGTGGTGGGGTTCGGGTTCGGAGGCTGGGCCAGCGTGACCAACTTCGTTCGGCAGGTGGACACGTTCGGGCTCTTCGCCAAGTGCTACCAGTGCAACCCTCCCCCGGTCCTTGCCCAAGCACCAATGGCAGCAGCAGCGAATCATCAATAGGCGAATGGAACTCGCTATTAACCGAATTGTGATATACAGAAGAAGAAGCGCTTCCACCTGCAGTCAGTCGGTTTGTGCTCAAGTGTGCATTTTGGTTGTTGGTTGGTTAGAAAGATTATGTTATGGGTTGTGATGATCTTTGTTTTGTTTCTGATTCAATATAGAATTAAGGTTGACAGTACAGTAATGCCCCTTCTATTTGTCAAAGTACAGATAGATGGATAGAGTTAGTGATGATATATGGTTTTTGTGAACGTTGGAAGTACTGCTACTACTACTTGTTTATTTACTGATTTTGAAAAATTGTAGATTATATGCTGAGAGTTATGGGTGGTGCCATTATTGCTAGCATGCATGGTTCCATGCCTTAGAAAAAACGCAATGGTCTGCTGACATGAATGTGAATGGACTCTCTCTCTTTCTCTCTCTCTCTCTCTCTGTTACTTAGTATACTGATCCACTTTTGTTGCTCTCACATGGTTTGCACGTTAAGCGACATTATTTGGTTACCTAGAGATGTAAACGATGGAGCAAAGTGTATCTTATTATGGACTTATTTTTTTCTGTCCGATCTCTTGATAGCTTATCTTCCTGGTTGCAGAAGATAAGTTCGACAAGACTTCAAATTTGGACAATTTTTCTCTACATATAAAATCTTCCAGGTCACACAAATGGTCGTGGATGAACCCCAAGGACAACAATACGTTTCATAAGAGGTTGGATCAAAGGGCAACCAAAATTAGTTTTGATTAGGATAACCCAACCTCCTTGAGAAGTTAGGGGCGTGCTCCTCTCTTCAACTTTTTTATTTATTTGTAAAACTTTTTGATATCACCTCCACCTCCATGTTAGATGAAGAATATTGAGAACACCTTCATGTTGTTTCATAAGTCGAGAACATCCCCACAAAGTTTCTTTTGCCTCTCCCAACTTCCATGATTCCATATTACTTTATCCTCTTGTATGCCAAGGGCAAGGATAACAAAGTACCCAACTTTACACGTGTGGGCTTGTCCTTGAGCTTTTGGTAAACTAAATATCACAAATCAATTGCAATACATTAATTGGACCACAGTCTAGTTGAGGCATTAAAACTAAAGAATCCCGAGTACAAAGTAAATAGTGTGGCATAAATTTATGTCGAGCTCATAGCGCAATTATTGTCAGAACGCTCGCATATAATCTAATCATCCTGGCTACTAGGATGCATGTGAACCTGCTAGCAACAAGAAGATGGAATCATCAAATGCATTTTCTGTAGTCCCCATTATTCGATCCTCCCTGTTGTCTTCTCCTCATTCATGTTCTTATATCAAGAACATCTTACTACTCATTAAACAAAGTTTTTGCCTTGTCACTGTTTGATTCTGCCATCCTAAACTAATGTCCTCTCTTTGTTTCCCTACAGCAATTCTACAGTGTATTGCCTCTAGGCATAAATTCTGTAACCAATTATTCAGTACTAAATTCAAGTAACCAATTATTCAGTAGTGTAAGTGATAACAAATGACCAGAAGGGATATCACTTTCATATTTGCGTTACAAAACAGTTCATGTATCTGCAAAAATAATTGCAGTCACAGAAATAATTGGCAAGGAAAATAATTGGCGATGAAAGTCTGATTGCTGCGGTAAACTTTGGGGGGGGGGAAATGAGACGCATACATATACCAACCTGAGCTGCATGTTGCAAACTGACTGGCAATCTCAATCTTTACGGATTAACATCATCTCCATATGTCGTCCATACCTCCCACTAGAATGGGAAACTACCAAGAATGAGAAAGAATGCTGATATGTAATGACATCATCGTTGCCTCATATATGCCAGTGATTTTTCTCTTCGGCATAGATAAATAGGAATAACCATGGTTCCTAAAGGTATGTAAATACGTCAAAAAGCGTGCAAGTGAGGATAAAAATCCTATAGCTCCCCAGATAAAGCTCCAAAAATAAAAAATTCCCAGTAATTGATTGTTGAGTGGTACTTAATTCATACCACTGAACTATGAACAATTAAGAATAACAAGTCCTATATGATAAAGGAGGAATTGGACATATTCCCTAAAGGAGAATGACAAGACTACAAGGGCACTTGATTCCCTACTTATATAGGGCAGAACCAACAAAACAGGATCTAATGAGATTGGAAGTGTTCACAAACTAGAAAAAGGATGGCAAAGTAAACATCCACATTCCCTAGAGCAAAATGACAACTTTGTAGGGGCAGGCCTCCAAAACTTTGGGATACACGAAACAAGCCTCATCCAATGAATACAAAAATTGACCATGCACATAAGGTAGGAATTCCTAGTTTACATTCTAAAGATAAGGAGATTATACATATAAAATCAAAAAGATAGGTTGCTACGAGATCAATCTGTGAGCGATAGAAACTTTTGGACATACTTGATTGACCAATAGTCCAACAGATTGATAAACAGATTCTTCAGCATATAAGTGAAGTTAAAAGGAGATTAAGCAAACTTAGTCCACCCATCATTACTTGTATTCTATTATACGCTTGCACAAGCATGAATACCATATGTACATGAATATTTAGGCATGAAAGAAAATGGGGGTAAAAATTACGACGACAAACAACTGAATGTGTAGCTTCAAAAGAACAATCGGTAGCCTAAATTTTAGGGTTCTCTACAATATGATTCCAGTCAAAGTAAAACATCTTATCAGCAGTATAAATTATAAATGCATTCCATCATACAGGATAGTTTCAAGACGAGCAATCTGCTTCAGTTAACCTGCCATTTGCAGTATACTGTGAAAATGGTTCAGAAAAGTTCTGTATGTAGTCAAAGTTTTGGCTACACAAAAGCTCTAAATTTTTTGATACTCAAATATATACATCATAAATTGCACAGGAAAGGACCTACTTAAGAAATTTTTCAACAAGATAAAATGTGCAAGTTAGAAAAGTTCCAACTACCATGGACTTGCAGAATGCTATGGGCTTGAAGAACACGGCCTTGCGCACAAAAGCTTGCTATCACAAGTATCTGAGGCAAACAAACCTGCAACCACAGCAAGACAAATTCATCAGCTGATATTGATCATAAATAAATGTAATGAAATATGTATAGTAACAAAGTACGAATAGCCCTAAGTGCGAAAATGCTTTAATATCAAATTTCTATTTGAGTGCATTCAGATTACCATTTAATTGTCTCCGCTGCCACATCATGTGGAAAGGGGAAAAAGTAAGAGAGCATCTATCCCATTAAAGAGAGCAGAAATTTCCATCAGGTGGGTAATTTGTCTGGTTCATCCAAATTTGTCTATTCCAAATTCTTCAAAAAATGAGCAAGTAGTAACTTTCACGCACAAAAGAATCATCAATTTAACCAAAATCTTGAAACTGCCATATCATGATCTGACCCAGTGCCACGATTCGCCAGCTTCTGAATGCGTCCTGAAAATTCATTTGCCTGGAAAAGAATATTAAATTAACATACAGAAAAAGAGGCCATCTCAAAATGCAAATCTGCTGAAGTAAGAAATAGATCAGATAATGATATTGGAATATGGAATAACTGCCTATCTCAAAAGATGCTACACTTGGTCAGAATTTAAGAAGGATCAGATTCAAAAGCTAAGCTCTGCAATCAAGATCAATCAAAGCCTCTGTCAAAGATGTCAGAACTAAAATGCTCGATGGAGTCCATGAAGTTATGCCACTTTGTAGGTGCCCTTTTCTATGAAAAGTTTGGTACAAATTCAATTAATTGCTAGTCTCTTGCAATGTACAACACTTATGCATGACTGAATATCTAGCCAACTAATCAGTCTAAAATTAAACAAGTAAATGCTTTTACTACAAATCCGAGGTGCTCGGATTAGTTAGGTAGATAGGAGTACTGAGATGGCAAAAGATGCACAGGCAAGTTGTAAGGTACATTATTCAGATTGTTAAGCTGGATTAAATTGTCAATAGATCTTTTTGGCAGCAAAAGGACAAAGTGCTTCAAGGAAGGAAATAAGAGCATATCAACCTCCCGGTAAGTACATTATTACCTTCTTTTCATAAGAAGAGCTATCTGTACCATTGCCTGAAGGTTTTACAGAAAATAATCAACCTAACATTGGCCCTAGGCAGCCTCGTCTTTCGTCCACCCACCCATGCCCAGCCTAAACTTAAGTCCAATTATGTCAAATTAGGTTCAACAAAACTCAGACCAACTTGAAACTGGATTAGGTTTGGCTAGGATATCTAATTACTAGCCCTATCAGAGCTGCACTGCTTAACTTACATTGAAATGCACACTTTTACAAAAGGCATGCCCTATGTATTTCCTTAGTTAAACTAGGAGGAACTTGCATTAGTGTATATCAGAGTATATGCCTCAAGTCCATAGCTCACCCATCATAATAAGACGAATGGTATATATATATCAAGGACTTCCATGATTTGTCAGTCATAAAAGCAGATTTAGTCTTCTCCACCACTTCCACTTGGACTTACCTTATAAGGTCATTTTATTTCTCCTCTTGCTACACAAACTTTTCCCTAGATTTTGTTACTATGGGAAACCTTCAGAAAGCCTACAGTTGCCTATCTCACCAGCTACAAGTTGTCAATGAATTTAGAATAATTATCAGCTAAAACCTGGTTACGGGTATGGCCAGCAAGCAGTCCAATGAAAGATCATATACAGTGCTCATCATTGTTTCATCATCAAGATTTCAAATATTATATCTTCCAAACCAACTAAACTTGATTGTTGGTGTTTTCCACTTAGCTTTGGGAGTTTTAGTCCCACATTGGAAAACCACCAATGTGTATATCTCAATATATAGCTATGCTTAGTATTGGTATATGCACATGGGGTGGAGGTCCATGTGGATTGACTTTCCTAGAGGGATTAAGTGTAAACTCCGTTAGGACAATCTTTGTTTTGTCACCACCTTTGGGAAGTTTCCTTAGGAGCTAAGCCCTAAAGGGGCTTAGCGACTCGGGCTCGGGCTCGGACACGGGCTCAAGAGCGCAAAGCGGTGCTTTGTTGGCACATTTTGCACTTAGCACGTCAGCATCATCGCATGGCGCTCGTGCGTGAGTTGCATGCACGGTTGCTAGCTCAGGCGCATGCTTCGTGGCGCATGCGACCTGGCGCTATGCGTCCCGACGCTATGCGGCCAAGGCACTATGCGGCCAGGGGCTTTGTGGCCAGACGCTATGCGGCCTGACGCTATGCGACCAAGTTTGGATGAGCGAATCGCATGAGGGGACAGGGTCTGCTTTAGGCGGCGCATGGTTTTATGTGCCTTCCGGAATATGCGACGCATGCGGCGCGAGCGGCTGCTTTCTGCGTTTGGCGGTGTTGTCTGCCTCATGCAGTACAGCGTGTCAGGCGGCGGAGACGGCGCATGCGGCGCGGGCGGCGCATGCGGCGCGGGCGGCGCATGCGGCTCTTGACACCCAGATTTTGGAAGATCTAGTCGGTCAGTGCATATGCGGCATGGAGTTTCCTCAGGCAGCATAGGTGATGTTTTCCTCTATATATAGATGACCTCCTCTTTCATTTGAGGTGAGAGAAAACAGATGAAAAATCGAGAACACCATATCATATGCGGCCCAGAGTGTCTTCCTCTCACATGATATTTTTCGAGTATTTTTCGAAGGTGACATTGAGCGTTCCAGAAGTTCATTTGTGAACTTGCTGGTTCCTGGGGGCATATCGTCTGTACGTCGAATTTTGCTTTGAGCACCGGTGGTTTTGACCACCTAGCAAGGAGCTTTTTTTCAACATCTCTTTGCTTCGTTCTTTCTCATTGTAGCGTCTGCGAACGTAAAGAGAAGAACATTTTCTTGTTGCTTGTTGTAATCTTCATTATCTTCGGAGTTTGTTTGTAACATGTTCTTGGTTCATGCTTCGTTGAAATCGAGATATATCAGATGAGGAACTCTTGTATGAATCTCTAATTTCGACGACAAATTGGGTTCTAGTAGGGAGCGGACCTTCGGATCTCGTTAATAGCTCTGCTATGGCCCGCGTTCTACCATCTATGATCCGTCTCGGGACTAACAATCTTAAAGCAAAATTCGAAGATGTAGAACATCCGATCAAATCTTCTCGGCAACAAGTTTTCACAAACTTGAGAAGATTGACGGGATACACTTCGAACATTTGGATGAGGGAAAGAGTTATTTGTCAAATGTTGAACGTGGGTTGTCGGAACCTACCATTTTCCAGGATGGAGGAGTTAGCGTTTGAATGACGCGCATTCCAATTGGAAGAAAGATTACAAGATGACCAAAGATTGCAGAGTTTGCGCATGACAGGACTTAGCGCAAGACATTTCTTGGTGGATTGGCAAGACTTGGCCGCATGGCAGTCTCTTGCCGCATGGAAGACTCCTGCCGCATTGAAGGTCCTGCCGCATGACGGAGCTGGCCGCATAGTGGTTTATGTGCATGGACGTCTCTGCGCATGCAAGATTGGCGCATGGTGGCCTAGGTGCATAAAAGTCACTGCACTAGGCAGGACTTGGCGCATGGCTGGAATTGGAGCTTGAAAGCAGAACAAATTCAAAACAATATAGCAAGGTATAGCTAAACTTGATTTCCTTGAATACTTAACTTGGTTGCTATGATTGCGCAGGTTGAGTTATCAAGCGTGGTTACTGACTGGTGGATAGACACTGGTGCATTCGGCCACACATGCTCTGTGAAAGAGTTGTTCACCAAGGAAGAGAACTACCTAAGAAGAAGGTCTCTATGGCGAACAAGTGTCAAGCAGAAGATCTAGAGATCAGGATTATGATTCTGGACTTCCGGCTTGAGGAAAAGATTGCTCTTATTGAGTTGTGACACATGTGACTAAGACATGTCTTTTTCAACAAAGATGTATATTTCAGGGATATCTCCAAGATGTGGGGGTAAGGAGGTGGAAACATGTGATGGCTATGTTCAGATATAGGTAGTCAGGAAGCCGTTTAGACGGATGACTACAAGTACAGATCATGTGGAGCTGGTGTGCTCAGATATCTGTCTATTCTCCACAAAGGGCCGGGATAAAGTTTATCACTTCTTTCTTCGACGATTTCTCTGAAAAACGTGTTCGTGTATCTTCTCGTAATCGAAGGATGAAGCGTTCGAGAACTCAAGGACTTCAAGTTTGGACTTGAGCGTCATATCGGTCTACAACTCAATAGACTCAAAAGTTTTCAATGCGAAGAGCATTGTTCTTTGGATTCACATCGTTCAGCTTAGAACATGAAATTGACTATGGAACATGCATCGTTCTTTAGATTCGCATCGTTCAGCTTAGAAAATCGTTCAGCTTAAAATATAGAATTGACTATGGAACGACATCTTCGTACTCTCCCAGTCCATTGTAGGTGCAGATATGAAGGACGAGCAGTTAATAGTAATGATGACTTCTATATTGTTGTTCAAAGGGCCTTCCAGATTATCTGTGGGAGAAGGTTGCACTTACGGTCATGTCCTTACTACCGTTCGTCACTTCTGATGTAACTCTGGTTCAAAGTCAGATCCACATGAATATCGTTCGATTGTGGGAGTTTTCCGAAGGACCATATTAGCCAGAATTGTTGGCACTTCTGTAGAAGAAGACGTAGTCCAGGAAGGAATTGTCTTTTAAAAGACAACATTTGAACCAGAACTCGAAGAGCAATCAGCTAGAAGAGTCAGGAGGTCGAAGGACCAAAGTTGAACTGATCACCTATCATATGGAGGTCGTTACACTTACCAATGATGAGGTGATGAACACCAGGGACTCGGTCTGCTAGGAGGAGTCAGTCCATGAAGAGATTGATCCCATAACAACACTTAGATGTTGATCAATCTACCTGAAGGAGCTAAACCTATCAGATGCTTATATATCTTCAGACTCAGTAGAAGAAAATGGAAGCAGACAGAACAGTTGAGTTCAAGACTAGGCTTGTAGCCTAGGAATTTTCTCAGATACAGGGGAATGAGTTTTGTGGCACCTCGTTAAAGTGGCATATATCAGGATGATGATTGTCGTAGTTGCTATTCATAAGCTGATTGTTTATCAGATGAAGGGAAGACAGCAAGTCTTAGAGGAAGACAGTCATGAGAGATTCACGGACAACAATCAGAATTATTGTCATTCAGATTTGAAGACAGTCCGCGGGTTGGTGATATCTAAAATACGGTCTCAAGTAAATCCCAGGATGTGGCAGCAAAAGTTTGACAAGTCATCTAGTCAAAGTAGTCGCAGGATCGGCGAGACAGACAAGTGTGTATACACAAAGTCGGCTGATAAGAAAGGAGTCATCTTTTGTATCTATGTGGACGACTCGATAAATCCGAGTTGTGGATATAGAAGTATCACTAGAACAAAGATGTCATTTTGTCCAGACTCAAGACATGGGATTGTGGATGTCATCCTAAGGATATAAGATAATCTGGATGCCAGGTGGGCTTGCTCAGTTGCAAGCTCTCTGCATAATAAGATTGGTCACACGCTTTGGGTATCAGGATTGATACTCCTCAGGTGTAATATGAAGATGAAGAAGCCTAATCCAAGAAAAAGAATCAGACAATTGGTGTACCCGAGCATCATCAGGTGCATGATTCAAGCTGCGAGTACTACCAGGCCTGATATAGCTCTCGTTGTAGGGATGCTGAGTCAGTTCACAAGCAGTATGTGTTGTTGAAAAATGGAAGCTGTGAAGAGAGTCGTCAAAATTCTCAAGTGTACTCAGTGGTATATTCTGCACTAAAGCAGTTATCCATAAATGATGGAAGGCTTCAGTGATGTCAGTTGGTGCGCAGGAAAGAAGAGTGAAAGATCCACAGGAGGACGTGACTTCTCCAAGGATGATGCTGCTGTATAGTGGAAGTCGAAGAAGCAGTCTTTACTCTCATAGTTCTTTGCACTATCAGCTGCAGCATATTAAGCAGGATGGCTCTGGAAGTTTTCAGATGATCTTCCTATGGTTAGTATACAGATTCGGGTGATACCGATATACTGTGAAAAACCAGGAAGCTGCAGCAGTGGCCTCTATACATCTCTTCAAGGGTTTGAAAAGAAATGTGTGGATAAAACACAGAACACTGAATGAGCGCAGCCATCGTAGATCATTACAGTGGTTAATGTTCGGAGCAAGGTGATTCTGGCGGATCCGTTCATGATAGGCCTCAAAGGCCAGTACAGAACAATGAATGAGCGCAGCTAGCGTGGATCATTACAGTGACTAAAAGATCAGAGTCAGGTGAATCTGGCGGATCCGTTCATAATATACCTCAAGCGCAAGCTGGTTGTAAGAACTATAAAAGAGCGTAGTACTCCATGCTACCGTGGGGTGACACCACCATGAGGTACCTCGACAGGGTAAAGTCTTGACTTCGGGCCATGTCACAGCGGCAGTAGCACCGCAAATAGTTAGAGTCAAGTATTATAAAAGAGCGTAGTACTCCATGTTACTGTGGGGTGACACCACCATGAGGTACCTCGACAGGGTAAAGCCTTGGCTGCAGGCCATGTCACAGCGACAGTAACACCGCACATAGTCAAGGACAACATATATGGGCTTGGAGGACCTCTGGTATTGCGTCTCTGCAATCCTACCATTTAGTTTTACGCTATTGGTTCAAAGAGAAATCTACCAGGCATCTAGATATTGGTTCAAGGGAGGACCATTGACCAGGAGAATATCAGGTACAGTAGGTAGTCCTCAGGGACATCGTGGAATACGTACCCAGAACCACTGTGGTCTACTATTTGTTCTTGATCAAAACATTTCATGTGGGAGGATGGCTTTGATGCCTTAATGAGTTATCGGACAGAGTGAATGTCTGTCGTGCATTGCAGGAAGCACGAGTAGTTTCAGCACTATAAGAGACTTGTATCACATGCTATAGTGGCATGACACCACACGAGGGAGTGAACCTCGACTTCGGGCCATGTCACAGCGGCGGTAGCACCGCACATAGGCAGGTAGCCTAATGCTAGAAAAAAATAGAGTGGTAGTACAGCACAACAAAGAGGCTGTGACATCGTGCTACAGTGGGTGACACCACATGTCACAGCGGCGTAGCACCGCACAGAAGCGCAAGGCTTCATGTTGGGAGGTAGTATAACACTACTAAGAGACATGTGACCTCATGTTACAGTGGATGACACCACATGAGGGAATGAACCTCGACTATAAGCCATGTCACAGCGGCATAACACCGCACAGGAGCGCAAGGCTCCATGTTGTGTATAGTAATGGCAATACTAAGAGTGCATGTGTCCTCATGCTACAGTGGTATGACACCACAAGAGGGAGATCCTCGGCCTTGGACGGCCGGCGTAGCACCGCATAGATGCGCAAGGCTTCATGCCGGATAATAAACTCTTTATAGTGGAAGAACTCACCTAAGTGTATGGATAGAGATGTAGGCCGTCTCTTGAAAAAAAGCTTGTAGACGTCCAAGATACATACACTGAAACCATGTCAGCACAGGGCCTTTAATGTGCGACCGGATGGCACAGCTGAGGTCATTGTGTGAGTCAAAAGAATAGCAGCTATAGTGCATAATTCAAGGCTTAGTCCATTCTTGTATCGTACTGTTGTTTGACCCATGCGGGAAGATTCAAGTCGGCGACATCTATCCTAATGCATGATGGCAGTCACTGTGAGAAACGCTCAACCATATATTGTGATATATGTGGAGGATTGTTGGTGTTTTCCACTTAGCTTTGGGAGTTTTAGTCCCACATTGGAAAACCACCAATGTGTATATATCAATATATAGCTATGCTTAGTATTGGTATATGCACATGGGGTGAAGGCCCATGTGGGTTGACTTTCCTAGAGAGATTAAATGTGAACTCCATAATGACAATCTTTGTTTTGTCATCACCTTTGGGAAGTTTTTCTTAGGAGCTACGACTCGGGCTCGGACACAGGCACGGGCACGGGCACGGGCTCAAGGGCGCATAAAGGAGCACACGAACGCCATGCGATTATGCTGACGTGCTAAGTGCAAAGTGCGCCAACAAAATGCCACTGAGTTGCATAAACGGTTGCTAGCTCAGGCCCATGCTTCGTGGCGCATGCGACCTGGAGCTATGCGGCTAAAGCGCTATGCGTCCCGGCGCTATGCGGCCAAGGCACTATGCGTCCAGGGGTTATGCGGCCAGGGGTTATACGGCGTGGCGAAATGCGGCCAGGGTCTTTGTGGCTAGGCGCTATGCGGCCTGGGGCTATGCGGCCAGGTTTGGATGAGCGAGTCGCATGTGGAGGGAACAGGGTCTGCTTTAGGCGACGCATGATTTTGTGCCTTCCGGAATATGGGACGCATGCGGCGCGAGCGGCTGCTTTCTGCGTTTAGCGACGTTGTCTGCCTCGTAGGGTACAGCGTGTCAGGGGGTGGAGACGATGCATGCGGCACGGGCGGCGCATGCGGCTCTGACACCCATATTTTGGAGATCTGGTCGGTCAGCGCATATGCGACATGTAGTTTCCTCGGACCGCATAGGTGTTGTTTTCCTCTATATACAGAGGACCTCTTTCATTTGAGGTGAGAGAAAACAGATGAAAAATCGAGAACACCAAATCATATGCGGCCCAGAGTGTCTCCATCTCATATGGTATTTTTCGAGTATTTTTCGACAGTGACATTGAGTGTTCCAGAAGTTCATTTGTGAACTTGTTGGTTCCTGGGAATAGATCGTCTGTACGGCGAATCTTGCTTTGAGCAACAGTAGTTTTGACCACCCAGCAAGGAGCTTTTCTTCAGCATTTCTCTTTGTTTCTCATTGTAGCGTCTACGAACGTAAAGAGAAGAACGTTTTCTTGTTGCTTGTTGTAATCTTCATTATCTACGAAGTTTGTTTGTAACATGTTCTTGGTTCATGCTTCATTGGAATCGAGATATATCAGATGAGGAACTCTTGTGTGAATCTCTGATCTCGACGACAACTTGGGTTCTAGTAGAGAGCGGACCTTCGGGTCTCGCTAATAGCTCTGCTATGACCCGAGTTCTACCATCTTTGATCCGTCTCGGGACTAACAATCTCAAAGCAAGATCCGAAGAAAGATGTAGAACATCCGATCAAATCTTCTCGGCAACAAGTTTTCACAAACTTGAGAAGATTGACGGGATACACTTCGAACATTTGGATGAAGGAAAGTCATTTGTCAAATATTGAATGTGAGTTGTCGGAACCTGCCATTTCCCAGGATGGAGGAGTTAGCGTTTGAATGACGCACATTCCAGTTGGAAGGAAGATTACAAGATGACCAAGGATTGCAGAGTTTGCGCATGACAGGACTTAGCGCAAGACAGTTCTTGGTGGATTGGCAAGACTTGGCCACATGACAGTCTCTTGTCGCATGGAAGACTCTTGCCGCATAGGACTCCTACCGCATGGCAGACTCTTGGCAGATGGCAGACTCTTGGCGAATTGAAGGTCCCGCCGCATGGCAGAGCTGGCCGCATAGTGGCTTATGCGCATTGACGTCTCTACGCATGGCAAGATTAGCGCATGGTGGCCTAGGTGCATAAAAGTCACTGCACTAGATAGGACTTGGCGCATGGCTGGAATTGGAGCTTGAAAGCAGAACAAATTCAAACCAATATAGCAAGGTATAGCTAAACTTGGTTTCCTTGATTACTTAACTTGGTTGCTATGATTGCGCAGGTTGAGTTATCAAGCGTGGTTACTGACTGGTGGATAGACATTGGTGCATTCGGCCACACATGCTCTGAGAAATAGTTGTTCACCAAGGAAGAGAACTATCTAAGAAGAAGGTCTATATGGCGAACAAGTGTCAAGCAGAAGATCTAGGGATCAGGATTATGATTCTAGACTTCCGGCTTGAGGAAAAGATTGCTCTTATTGAGTTGTGACGCATGTGACTAAGACACGTCTTTTTCAACAAAGATGTATATTTCAGGGATATCTCCAAGATGTGGGGGTAAGGAGGTAGAGACACGTGATGGCTATGTTCAGACATAGGTAGTCAGGAAGCCGTTTAGACGGATGACTACAAGTACAGATCCTATGGAGCTGGTGCGCTCAGATATATGTGATTTCTATTCTCCACAAAGGGCCAGGATGAAGTTTATCACTTCTTTCTTCGACGATTTCTCGGAAAACGCATTTGCGTATCTTCTCATAATTGAAGGATGAAGCGTTCGAGAACCTCAGGGACTTCAAGTTTGGAGCTGAGCGTCATATCGATCTACAACTCAATAAACTCAGAAGTTTTCAATACGAAGAGCATCGTTCTTTGGATTCGCATCGTTCAGCTTAGAACATGGAATTGACTATGAAACATGCATCGTTCTTTGGATTCGTATCGTTCAACTTAGAACATGGAATTGACTATGGAACGACATCTTCGTACTCTACTAGTCCATTGTAGATGCAGATAGAAAGGACGAGCGGTTAACAGTAATGATGGTTTATATATTGTTGTTCAAAGGGCCTTCCAGATTGTCTGTGGGAGAAGGTTGCACTTACGGTCATGTCCTTAGTACCGTTTGTCACTTCTGATGTAACTCTGGTTCAAAGTCATATACACATGAATATCGTTCGATTGTGGAGGTTTTCCGGAGGATCATATCAGCCAGAATTGTTGGCACTTCTGTAGAAGAAGACATAGTCCAGGAAGGAGTTGTCTTTTAAGAGAATATTTGAACCATAACTCGAAGAGCAATCAGCTAGAAGAGTCAGGAGGTCGAAGGACCAAAGATGATCTGATCACCTATCATATGGAGGTCGTTCCACTTACCAATGATGAGGTGATGAAGACCAGGGACTCTGTCTACTGGGAGGAGGCAGTCCATGAAGAGATTGACTCCATAACAACACTTGGATGTTGATCAATCTGCTTGAAGGAGCTAAACCTATCAGATGCTTATATATCTTCAGTAGAAGAAAATGAAAGCAGACAGAACAGTTAAGTTCAAGACTAGGCTTGTAGCTTAGAGATTTTCTCAGATACAAGGGACTGAGTTTTTTGGCACCTCGTTGGAGTGTCATATATCAGGATGATGATTGTCGTAGCTACTATTCATAAGCTGATTGTTTATCAGATGAAGGAAAGACAGCAAGTCTTGGAGGAAGACAGTCATGAAAGATTCACGAACAACAGTTAGAATTATTGTCATTTAGGTTTAAAGACAGTCTGCGAGTTGGTGATATCTCAAATACGACCTGAAGCAAATCCCAGGATGTGGCAGCAGAAGTTTGACAAGTCATCTAGTCAAAGTTGTAGCAGGAACAGCGAGACAGATAAGTGTGTGTACACAAAGTTCGCTGATAAGAAAGGAGTCGTCTTTTGTATCTATGTGGACGACTTGCTAAATCCTAGTTGTGGATATAGAAGTGTCACTAGAACAAAGATGTCCTTTTATCCAGACTTAGAACATGGGATTGCGGATGTCATCCTAAGGATATAAGATAATCCGGATGTCAGGTGGGCTTGCTCAGTCGCAAGCTCTCTGCATAAGAAGATTGGTCACACGCTTTAGGTATCAGGGTCGATACTCCTCAGGTGTAAGTGTAACATGAAGATGAAGAAACCTAATCCAAGGAAAAGCATCAGACAGTTGGTGTACTCGAGTATCATCAGGTGCATGATTCAAGCTACGAGTACCACCAGGCCTGATATAGCTCTCGCTGTAGGGATGCTGAGTCAGTTCACGAGCAGTACGTGTGTTGTTGAACACTGGAAGCTGTGAAGAGAGTCGTCAGAATTCTCAAGTGGACTCAGTAGTATATCCTGCACTACAGCAGTTATCCAAAAATGATGGAAGGCTTCAGTGATGCCAGTTGGTGCTCAGAAAAGAAGAGTGAAAGATCCACAGGAGGACGTGACTTCTCCAGGGGTGATACTGATGTATCATGGAAGTCTAAGAAGCAGTCTTTACTCTCAGAGTTATTTGCACTATCAGCTGCAGCATATTAAGCAGGATAACTCTGGAAGCTCTCAAATGATCTTCCTATGGTTAGTACATAGATTCGGGTGATACCGATATACTGTGAAAAAACAGGAAGCTGCAGCAGTGGCATCTATTCATCTCTTCAAGGGTTTGAAAAGAACTGTGTCGATAAAACACAGAACACTGAATGAGCGCAGCCAGCGTGGATCATTACAGTGGTTAATGTTCGGAGTCAGGTGATTCTGGCGGATCCGTTCATGATAGGTCTCAAGGGTCAGTACAGAACAATAAATGAGCGCAGCTAGTCTGGATCATTACAGTGACTAAACGATCAGAGTCAAGTGAATCTGGCGGATCCGTTCATAATAGGCCTCAAGCGCCAGTCGATCGTAAAAACTATAAAGGAGCATAGTACTCCATGGTACCGTGGGGTGACACCACCATGAGGTACCTCGACAGGGTAAAGCCTCGACTTCGGGCCATGTTATAGCGGCAGTAGCACCGCAAATAGTCAGGGTCAAGTACTATAAAGAAGCGTAGTACTCCATGTTACTGTGGAGTGACACCACTATGAGGTACCTCGACAGGGTAAAGCCTCGGCTGCAGGCCATGTCACAGCGGCAGTAACATCGCACATAGTCAAGGACACAGCAGATATGGGCTTGGAGGACCTCTGGTATTGCGTCTCTGCAATCCTACCAATTAGTTTTATGCTATTGGTTCAAAAAAAAATCTACCAGGCATCTAGCTATTGGTTCAAGGGAAGACCATTGACCAGGAGTATCAAGTACAGTGGGTAGTCCTCAGGGACATTGTGGGATAGGTACCCGGAACTAGTGTGGTCTACTATTTGTTCTTGATCAGAACATTTCCTGTGGGAGGATGACTTTGATGCCTTAATGAGTTCTCGAACAGAGTGAATGTCCGACGTGCGTTACAGGAAGCACGAGTAGTTTCAGCACTACAAGGGACTTGTATCCCACGCTATAGTGGCGTAAACCACACGAGTGAGTGAACCTCGGCTTCGGGCCATGTCAAAGCGGCGGTGGCACAGCACATAGGCAGGTAGCCTAATGCTGAAAAGAAATAGAGTGGTAGTACAGCACTACAAAGAGGTTGTGACCAATGTTCTAAACGGCGGTAGGCGGATGCGCGGCGAAAAGGGTCCGCCTACCGCCTAGGATGCCTAGGCGCCGCCTAAGCGCCACCTAGACATTTAATACATTTTGGGTATTTTTACTATTTTATCAATGTTTTTGCATAATATGCACATTTTAAGTTTTTTTTTCTGCATAGCTAAGTTGTAGAACAAATATTTATGAAGTTTAAGTCATGTAAAAGTGACTCATAGGTCCATAATACTTGCAAAACTATTTTGCAAAAATATCTAGTCTGGTATTGCTCCGTCTAGACGTTCGCCTACACCGCCGCCTAACTCATTCTACTACAGAATTTGAATTAGAGTACACCGTGTGCCACGTACTCACCTCCGCCTATGTCTCCAAACCTCCGCTGGCCGTCTACTCTATCGCCAATGCGCCAATGGCAAAAGCGGTGCGGAGGGGGACCGCCTACCGCCTAGGCGGCCGAGGCGGGCACCATTTAGAACACTGGTTATGACCTCATGCTACAGTGGGTGACACCACATGAGGGAGTGAACCTCGGCTTCAAGCCATGTCACAGCGACGTAGCACCGCATGGAAGCGCAAGGCTTCATGCTGGGAGGTAGTACAACACTACTAAGAGACATGTGACCTCATGCTATAGTGGATGACACCACATGAGGGAGTGAACCTCGGCTATAAACCATGTCACAGCGGCGTAGCACCGCACAGGAGCACAAGGCTCCATGTTGTGTGTAGTAACTGCACTACTAAGAGGCTTATGTCCTCATGCTACAGTGGTATGACACCACAAGAGGGGGATCCTCGGTCTTGGACGGCCATGTCATGCGGCGTAACACCGCACAGAAGCACAAGGCTTCATGCCGGATAATAAACTTTCTATAGTGGAAGAACTCACCTAAGTGTATGGATAGAGATGTAGCGTCTCTTGAGGGAAAGCTTGTAGATGCCCAAGATACATAAACTGAGACCAGGTCAGCACAGGACCTTTAACGTGCGACCGGATGGCACTGTTGAGGTCATTGTGTGAATGAAAAAAATAGCAGCTATTGTGCAGAATTCAAGGTTATCCATTCTTGTATCATACTGTTTTTTGACCCATGCGAAAATATTCAAGTCGTCAGCAACATCTTAATGCATGATGGCAGTCACTGTGAGGAACGCTCAACCATATATTGTGATATATGTGGAGGATTGTTGGTATTTTTCACTTAGCATTGGGAGTTTGTCCCACATTGGAAAACCACCAATGTGTATATCTCAATATATAGCTATGCTTAGTATTGGTATAAGCACATGGGGTAGAGGCCCATGTGGGTTGACTTTTCTAGAGGGATTAAGTGTGAACTCCATTATGACCATCTTTGTTTTGTCACCACATTTGGGAATTTACGCTTAGGAGCTAAGCCCTAAAGGGACTTAGCGACTCGAACTCGGGCACTGGCTCAAGGGCGCAAAGTGGCGCTTTGTTGGCACACTTTGCACTTAGCACGTCAGCATCGTCGCATGGCGCTCGTGCGCTCGTGCGCTCCTTTATGCGCGAGTTGCATAAACGGTTGCTAGCTCGGGCGCATGCTTCGTAGCGCATGTGACCTGGCGCTATGCGGCCAAGGCGCTATGTCCCAGCGCTATGCAGCCAAGGCACTATGCATCCAGGCGTTATGCGGCCAGGGGTTATACGGCCTAGCGTAATGCGGCCAGGGGCTATACGGCCAGGGTCTTTGTGGCCAGGGGCTATGCGGCATGGGACTATGCAGCCTGACACTATGCGGCCAAGTTTGGATGAGAGAGTCGCATGTGGAGGGGACAGGGTCTGCTTTAGGCGGCGCATGGTTTTCTGTCTTCCGGAATATGCGGCACATGCGGCGCGAGCGGCTGCTTTCTGCGTTTGGCAGCGCTGTCTACCTCGTGCAGTATAGCGTGTCAGCGGGCGAAGACGGCGCATGCGGCACGGGCGGCGCATTCGGCTCTTGACACCCAGATTTTGGGGGATCTGGTCGGTGAGCGCATATGCGGCCTGGAGTTCTCTCAGGCCGCATAGGTGTTATTTTCCTCTATATATAGAGGACCTCTTTCATTTGAGGTGAGAGAAAACAGATGAAAAATTGAGAACACCAGATCATATGCGGTCCAGAGTGTCTCCCTCTCACATGGTATTTTCCGAGTGTTTTTCGAAGGTGACATTGAGCGTTCCAGAAGTTCATTTGTGAATTTACTGGTTCCTGGAGCATATCGTCTGTACAGCAAATCTTACTTTGAGCAACGGTGGTTTTGACCACCCCAGCAAGGAGCTTTTTTCAGCATTTCTCTTTGCTTCGTTCTTTCTCATTGTAGCGTCTGCGAACGTAAAGAGAAAAACGTTTTCTTGTTGCTTGTTGTAATCTTCATTATCTTCGGAGTTTGTTTGTAACATATTCTTGGTTCATATTTCGTTGGAATCGAGATATATCAGATGAGGAACTCTTGTGTGAATCTCTGATCTCGACGACAACTTAGGTTCTAGTAGGGAGCGGACCTTCGGGTCTCGCTAATAGCTCTGCTATAGCCCGCATTCTACTATCTTTGATCCGCCTCGGGACTAACATGTATGTCTCTCTCACCCAAGATTGTAATACTAGGAACCAAAATTGCCAAAATGTTTTAACTAATAGATCTAATATTAACTCCCACCTGGTTTTAACTCTTGCCCAGTTTAAATCTAATTGTTACCTTTGATTTGCTACACAATTGCAAAATTGCTTGTTCAATGACCCTGATCAGTAAGAGTTGATTGTAACAAGGTAAAGTTAAGTCCAATAGGGGATAAGACAATCCAGGATTAGTGCCTGAATCCTGATGTTTGGCTCATAACTATCAAATAGGGTCAAATGTTAGTCTTAAGGTTTCTGCGTTAATTTTGAAGTTGATTCGGGATTAGGATTATGTTTAGGGTTTAGCAATATAGTATCATATTCGGAGAAGAGATTTATTTTCTTGAGTGATGCACTTAATATCCTTACCCTATACATTGGCATAAAAGGAATTATAACCCTGAAAGCCTGAAAGAACATTAATTGGCTTTTAATGAGGTGACTCACATTGATCCAAACCCATATGGTAGGGGGGTACCCTTTTTTGTAATTTTGCAATATAATTTTATTGCAGTCATTATTTTGTGGTCAGTAATGACATGGACAAAACGTACAGATAAAAAATTACAATGAGTAAACTATCATGGAGACAAGGAAATGATCATATAAGGAAATTCTTCCATGCTGACCTTCTCATCAATCCACACTAGCGAACTCAACTGATTGTTTAGTATCCGGACAACAACATCAATAGGTGTCATGGCATCAACTGTGTCCAGGTCACCTCCCTGAAATAATACAATTCAGTTAGACAAGAGGTTCAAAAAAGTGCCATCTAACAAAGATTTGAATCATACCTGTTTAGCACTCATTGCTTCAATAATTGACTTAATTTGTTCAGCCATCCTCTCCAATTCCCTCTCAATAAATTCTGCCTGCTCATACCTGACAATGCCGCAAATATATACATCAAAAACCTAGGTTGGATTGGCACGAACACGGTACAGATTCGGAAATATGGTATACATGTACGGAATGGAAATAGTTGTATATACACATGAAAACATATTAATATACATATTCTATACATTAGACCTATGTTTTGGATATTAACAATGTTCCAAAAACTTTTACAAAGGATTTGCCAGAAAACATAAGAATAGTTGGTAACTTTCTTATAGTTTGTAAAAATTCAGAACATAATAATAGGCACCATTCATGCCTTCTTTAGTATTCGTATCATTCCAAACAATAAGGTGGAGGGAAAAAAAATCTAGAATCATTCTCAGTTATTCTTCATACATACACACCGGACCAAAATTCAAAGATAACTGTCAATTTATTGATGTGAATAAAACATGAGAAGCCTTGGTACATTAATAGGAGCAAGTCATGACATCCTCCTTTAATCCAGGCGATGTGGGACTAAAGTGAGGTATATTATAATAATTAGTTAGCTGACACTCCCCCGCAAGCTGGAGTATAGATTCAATTATTCCCAGCTTGGATAATAATCGAGCAAACAAAGATCGAGAAGTGGTTTGGTGAGAATATCAGCCAGTTGAGCTAAAGAAGACATGTTGAAGAATAATTTTCTTTTTTTGTGACTCTCAAATCTATCTCGATCTGCTTATTTCTTTCATGAAAGACTGAATTTTCAACAATATTGGTCACAACCTTGTTGTCACAATAGAGAGCATCTTAAGAAGAAGGGCGACTCCAAAGATCTATAAGAAGTGAGTTGAACCAAATCAACTCAGATACATCATGTGTCATGGCTCTATATTCAGCCTCAACAGAAGAATGAACAACTATATTTTGTTTCATACTCCTACATGTAAACAAATCGTCTTCCAGGAAGACAAGGTATCCATTGGTAAAGTAAAGAAAATTAACTAATCCACTCGAGACATCTACAAAGCCAGCAAGTGACAGTATAGAAGGTTTGTAGATCCCTTTATGTGGCATAAATCATTTCAACAGCCTGAAAATGAGATGTCAAAGGATTCTGAATATTTCGGCTCACCATATTCACAACGGAGACAATGTCTAAACGAGTAATAGTAAGATAAATTAACTTCCCAACTATTCATTTATAACGACCTGGGTCAGATAGAGAAGGATCTAATGAAGAGCTTAATATGGATAATTTGACTATGGAATCCATAAGTGTCTGTTTGGTCTACAACCTAGAAATCAGATCTAATATAGAAGATCCAACACATACTTGCGCTCAAAAAACTACAATCATCCGGAACTCCGCGATACCTCAATACCAAAAAAGTTTCAATAGCCCATGGTCCTTTGTATGAAAATAAGCCTACAAATTCTTTCATCTTTGAAGTTTGAAATAACAGCAGAATTTCCTATGGTGATAATTATGGCATCCATATAAACAAGATGTTTATGTCATGAGAAATCCGATGTGTAAACAAGGATGTATGTTAGCTACTACTGAATTTGCAAAACCATACACGTGGCGACTGATTCAAACTGTGGTGACTGATTCAAACTATACAGGGACTTATCTAGGAGACGAACCGTACTCCCCGGTCGCTCAAAGCATGAAGGTTGTTGCATAAAAATAGTTCATTGAGAAATGTATTCTTCACGTCCAACTGATGAAGGGGCTAATACCTGATAATTGCTAAAGATAGAAAAACTCGAACATAAGTCAACTTAGCAACAAGAAAAAAAGTCTCAACATAATCCAAACAATATTATTGGGTAACTTAGCCAGTAAACAGGCTTTGAGCCGAACAACCGAGACATCTGAATTTTGTTCAACAATAAATATCCACTTATATCTGAGCACCCTTTTACCTAAGGAAAAGTTTAAGTATGATTATGCATCAAGTTCCTTAACCATAACGGCGTACCAACCTAGGTGCTGCAGTGCTTCCTGAACGGAGGAATAACGAATAATAGCAGCAAAAGAAGAAACAGATGTACGACTAGATAGAGTCAAAAAGTAATAAGAAACAAAGTTTGAAATATGATATGATATATTTTATACATTTATGCATAATTTAAAGTATTTCTAGTGTTGTTTTTTAGTATTTTTGAAATTGAATGAAATAGTAGTCACCCTTGTCGATTGATTTATATGTGATAGATAAGTTTTCCTCTTTTATATGCTTTTACAACATTACTATGATTTTACACCCTTGCTAATTGTTCTTTTTAATTCAATTTTCTTTGTCGAATTGACCGGAAAAGAGATCTCTAATGTCGGTATCAGTCAGTATCGGGTATCGGTCGGTATCGGATCGAGACATGCCAAATTGTAACGGTGAACTATGGTATTGATACTACATTTTAATCATGATACTACATTTTCATTCTCTGAGCCAACCCACTTTTGGGTTTCCAAATGTGTGGGAGTGGCTATGGGAATAGTTTGTTTTTTTGGGGTCATAGACTCGGCTCAAGCTAATGTAAGAGATTTTTAAAAAGTTACATTGGAATGGGATGGATTACTAGGTTTGTAATTATTTAACTCTTTGATGTTAATATGTAAAACAATTATGGAAAATTATGTTTCTTCATGTATATACATCTTCTTATAAGCAATTGATAAAGTATGTGTGCTCATATTTTATTAATTTGCTATTTTTGTATTTATTATTATATTTGCTAATTTATTTCAATAATTTATTGTCTTTTTAATTGTGTTAATTACAATTTAACTATGTTATCACATGCAACGCCTAGGCCTAGGCGTACGGGTTGGAGAGGTCTTGCCTTGACCTGGAAAAAATTTCCTGGGTGAGATTTTGCTTGCTTAGGCGCGCCTAGACGTTCGCCTAGGGTTGCCCAAGAGAAGAAAAAAAGGGCCCGCCTAGGGTCACCCAACTATTCTTACCATCCGTGTTGTTGAATATCGGTTATTTCATATTCGTTGCTTCTTATATTACTTTTTATGCTTATTGCTTAATGTTTATTGCTTATTAGTTATACTATATATTTGTTGTATGGATAATTGTAGAATTTTTTATTCAAGAACAATGGATCCTAGGTGGACGCCTAGGCGCGCCTAAGCGAGGCGGGTGGCATGTCGTCTCGCCTAGCACCTAATACAACATAGCAATTTAACAATAATTAGAAAAACCAATAACACGTGTTAGAGGGAAGGGCAACCTCACCCATTACAAAAGAGAATTAACCATATCACCTCTCAACCACAACTTCTTTACAACCCAAACATAGGAAGTACAAAAAGTTAAATTTTCCAAAATCACTTCAACAACCATCCAAACACCAAACCTTTGGATTTCCTACTTCTAACCTCCACTTCTTCAAAGTACTAAAACGAAGGAAATGAAAAAAAAAAAAATATGCGTACGCATGACATCAGTACGCAATCTGTACGCAAAATGCCAATGTGGGGATTCCCACTTCAGCACACTTCGCCGAACCAAACAGGTCCTAGGTGTATACATTGTTCATTACTGAAAATATGTAACCAACTAATACAAACTTTAATAAATTGGTACTATACCTTAAAATGACATAATCCAGACTTGACAGTTTCCCTAATAATATCCCTGTTACTGACACAAGAGAAGTGATACAACTTGATATGATGAAAAATGTGTCCTTGCAGTGTAGTGAAGTGTGTCCTCAAAGTGCCAAGTGTCCAACATAAGTGTTAGGACAACACTAAATAGAACTATTTAGAAAGACCCTGAAGCGTGTACCATGCGAGGATTAGTCTCAAGGCTTAGCCTTGTGCCTCATTTTCTATGAGGCTAAGCTCACTCGAAGCGTGTCTCTTGCGCCTCACACCTACTTTTGAGGGCACCGATGAAGCACTAAATAGAACTATTTAAAAATCCACTAAAGCGTGTACCCATGTGTGCATTAGTCTCAAGGCTTAGCCTTGTACCTCATTTTCTATGAGGCTAAGCTCATTCACCTAGGCTCACTTGATGCGTGTCTCTTGTGCCTCATACCTACTTTTGAGGGTGCCGACATGACACTCACTATCCTACAATTTTTTTTATTTTCTTTTTATTATGTTTTCCTGTCTTTAATAGATATATTTGAGTATTTTGGTATTTCTATAAGAATTCAAGTAACTATTTTATTGTAATTTATAATTTCTACCTTAACTTTTGATGTTATCAAGTCAACCATGAAAAAAATAGAAACCCAAGGGCACGATCACAGCTGACCGGCTACATGGAGGAGAGTGCAAAGGCCCCACTCCACGGGTAAGTCAAAGATTAAAAACAGCTGGCAAGATTCGAATAATCAACCTCTTAGAGAAGAGGGTGTGGGCTTAACCAACTGCACCAACCCTTTGGAGGCAAAAATAAAAACACCATCAAATGTATCAAGTTAATCAACTAATCTCTTTATTATAATTAATAGATATTGAATTGGATGATAATAATGATGATGCATGATAAAAATTTGTTGCTAGTGTTGATGAAGATGATAATATGGACTCATGGAGATGATAATTTTTAGAGTTTTGTCAATTTTGTACTATTATGAAATTGTGATAGTTCCTTTTGAGTTTTGACGATGGTTAATTATTAGTTATATTTAGGATTTTATGTATCCAAGCTTTTAATATCTTAATGGTGTTAGGAATTGATTAGATATACTATAAGTTTATTTGAAACTATATAATTTAGAAATTCTAAAAATGTGTGCGTCACTTGCTTGAAGGTCAAGTCTCGTCGTGTGCCTCGTGCCTATAGGCTCCATAAGACCCCTTAGCGCCTCGAGTGCACCTCGCGGCTTTTAGAACATTCATAAGAACACTATTCAATATTTACGTTTTTTTAGTTCTTCTTTTTTTTCTAAAAAGACCAAATATAAATTACTTTCAACCTCTTATATAGGCTTCACAAAAAATAAATTGAGAAGTATTGTCCTAAAGACCCCAACAATACACAAATTATTGTTGAATATCATAATGACACCACCGTTTTATTTTCTTCGTTTTCAAAATTTGAAATCATAATCTGGCCATATTTAAAGCCAGTAGAATCTCTTCTATTTGCTAGAATAAATATAGATGTGGATATATCCTCTTAATCTCTCTTATTTCTACTATTGGGTCCACATGGGATGGTTATCCTCTTTTATGATGTAATTGATCTCTATCCTCCTTTAATTTTAGTCAAAACTTACTCGAGTGTCTTTCTTTGTTTACCTTTAATTCATCCCCTATATCAACTTCCATGAAAACTAAACATCTTACAATATCTAATATTCTTAACTCAATCATAAGTTGCTACATTCTCTATCTAATGTTTCCTAACTATCAGTATCCATATGCTTCACATAACTCCTAATATAACTAAAATAAAACTAGAAGGCCAAAAAACTTACAAAAGTCCATCCACCCTTGTCACCCAATCTTAAGGAAAGGGGGGAAAACATTTTATCTCAATTTGAAATCCCAATTTGAAAGCAACCTAGACAAAAAAAAGTCCAAAAACTGTAAATTCAATCTTCCTCTCGAGATAGTAGATAGCAATGCATCTTCAAGGCTAGCACATTGTTGATCAAGTCCCACAGAAAACAACATTAAATTTAGGAAGAATAGCCAAATCCAAAATCGGTGCCATTCTGTGTCAACACGTACAACAACAGAAACACTCCAAAATATACCAGCAGACACCAAACATGGCCTTCGTGTTCGTGAAACATGGTTGACATGAAGGTTAACAAATTCGGTGCACTTTGAACATGAGTTGAAACCATAAGAAGGGTAGAGTAGCTGATGACACTTAATACAGTTGAGTAGAAGGTATCACCTAGTTGACCTTCACAATACGGCATTTGTCGATGTTGAGACATTGTTGTTACTTCTTAGTATTAATGTTACCTCATAAACTATATAGGACACTTCAAAGTGCACTATTAAAGGCCTGTAAATCCCTTGAATAGGTGGACTAATATTGTGGCTCAAGTGCTCTAATAAGGTTAAGTACAATTCAAGAAATTACATCTGTTTAGAAATTTGACATGTATGAAATAGCTTTCGCGGTGCAATTTATAATAGAAGCTAGGAACTATATTATGTTTGGGTCCAGTGCTAACATAAATGAAAAGGTATAATCAAGGAACACATTAAAAAGTTGGAACAAGTTTCCTTCTAGCCGGTTTAACAAAAGAGCGATGGACAATAACAGCTTACCTGAGATTGATATATCAACCATCTCCTTTTGGAATTATAAAGATAGAATGTAGAAAAACTGTATGAAGTTGTGTTGGCTTACACGTGTAAAAAAAATCCTTGAGCAGAGTAAAATAATTAAGAGGTGCTATGATGTGCTAATGGATATAGCAATAATATTATGTGTTCACTCTTTACTGAATGATGCATACACATAATCATATATCTCAAGTGCAAACCAGGCAGCAATCTACAAATAATTTGAACAGCTAACGGAAGACTGAGGGGAGATTAAGCAAATGAATAACTCCAAATCCTTGCACCAAGTCATCAGACAGTTCTGAAGTAACAAGAACTAATAGAATATTAACAATAAAATTCAAAAGAGAGACTAACATTGAATCTCTTGCAGAAGCAGCCTCGTCTTCAAGAAGTAACCCCCTTTCATCCTTGTATATACGCTCAGCTTCTTCTTCCATGCTTTGCAAAGCCTTGTCAACCTAAGTTAGAAAATATCCAAATATTTAAAGGAACTCATATCCCCAACTTTCTGCATAAGTAACGATAATAAAACACACTTAAGCATAGAACAAAGTTGCATTATGAGAATTAGAAGATATCAAGTGAAAGACACTCTACAAATGCGAGATTCACATACAAAGAAATTCATGTTGAATGCTTTGTGGTTAGAAATGAGCACCATGTAATATCACATGTAATATCTTTCTCAATGGAATGTTGTTTTTCACCCGTTAACCCAACGTGTAAAGTGGTGAATGCAATACCCTATAGCTAATTGGATCATTTACCTCTTCATCTGGACTTTTTACTCCCTTGTGAGAACTTGAGGGTACCTGGTGCATGTGCTTAAACTGTGTTAGAGTAGTTAAGTGTTACTCTTTTTATGTCCATGTTCTCTTTGTTCTCCCTTTTAGTCCCACTATGGATAGGATTTAAAGAGGGACACTCGTCTATTCCTATAAATATGTAATCACAACCTTTCATGAAACTTTATCACGTTGAATTGAGTCCAACTAACCCTAAACCGACCCATAGGCCATAGCTCAACCTCTCTAACCCTAACCCTAGCTAAACCCTAACCCCATCCATAACACTCTAACTAGTCTAACAAACTACATAACCAATAGGTATCAATAGATACGAACGAGTTATCAAGGTAAACCCTAACCCCATCCATAACACTCTAACTAGTCTAACAAACTACATAACCAATAGGTATCAATAGATACGAACAAGTTATCAAGGTTTTATGGCACGGTCATCTCTTGATCATAACTATATTGACTAGCCATTTGGCACTAACATAGAAGGTTAACACCAGGTTGACATCCAACCATAAATTTCTTC
>JAYESA010000013.1:74824363-74899363 GCA_036927795.1 Iris macrosiphon | reverse complement strand
TCTAAAAGTCCATTGGCCATGAAACGTTGGAAATCAAATATCTCAAAGCTTTGTTACAGTAACACTGAAAATCAGATTTGAACATCAAATGGTTCCCGCTCATACTTTGACATTCCCAAATTCTATTGATCACTCAAAACAGGTGATTCACCAGCCAATTAGACATCCTAATCTCACATTTAAACGTTTCATTACAGAGTCATCTTTGTCAAACCGTGTTCAACCAACTGTGAACACAGAGACGACCAGTGCTTGTGTCAAGCCAGAATCAACCAGACTGGACACTATGATCTAAATCTACAGAGTGTAGAGTCAGGGAGTGATAATACATGTGATACAGATACGCCTTCATGTCCCTGTTTGTGGACACAGGCTAACCACAGTGTCGGAACCCCGTATCACTACACTCGTTTGATCAAAGTGATCTGAAACCTTTAGAAGCTATCGCTTTACAGAGAACTAGGGCCGAGCACCTGATGTGCACTGACAATTGTTAGATTCATCAAGTTAAATTTGAAATTCTCCGATGATTCGAAATCAAGAAGGACGAATTAAAACTCAACAGAGATCAGTCGAGACTCACCAAATCCAAGAACTCGTCCCTGTCCTCGTCCCCCCTCAAACTCAGTTAAGAGTTTCAAAAACTCTGCTACTGTGATCAGCACAAGGATCCATCGATTTGTAGTAAGAAAACTCGAATTAAACAACTCTCTGATCGAAAGACTCGCTCTCGAATCCATTAGATCCACGAGTGATCTTCTGGATCAACTCGTCGTTAAGATCGACAGAGACTTAACAAATTGAATCGAGAGGAGGAGAAGAGAAGAACTAACTCACTGTTCAATTGTCGGTGATTATCAGCGATCGACGGCGCTCCTCCGATCGAATCTCCGGAGAACTCGATTCCTCGCGGTGGGTTGCGACCGAGGTGCCAGAGAAAGTTTAGCGTTCGAGAGGGTGACTCCTCTTCCTCGGCTCCATGGCCGCAGAGTTTGCAAGCCGGGCTTTGGAGGAGGAGAACGAGAGTGAAGAGAATGGGGAGTTGGGGATTAGCTTCGCTAGCGCCGTTGTTCTGAGAACGAGAAGGGTGGAGCTCTATATATAGCTGACGAGGGCGGTGGCTCTCGGTTGAGGCCGTTGGAGGGAACGATCGGGAAACTTCACGAAACGTCGGGAGTCTTCGGCTGACATGGCGGTGAAGAGGCGGTGGCGTTGCTCGTCGGGAAGGTCCAGGGGTCTTCGAGAAGGTGCGAGAATCACCTCGGCATGTCGGTGATCGGGAGGAGTCAGGGTTTTGGTGATCATTCGAGAGCCTTCGCGATCTTTCGGTCAAAGTCCGGGGTGGTGGAAAGCAATCGACGGTGAAAGAGAGAGGAAAGAGGCAGTGGTCAATTGTTTTTGGGGGTCAAGTCCCTGAGTGGAATAGTCGGTTGACTATAAATAAGTTAGGACCTTTAAGCCCAACACCTAACGGGTTAGGGTGTTTGGTTCAGGCCCGATCCAGCGGGTCGGGTCTGCTATGTTCGGGTCTGAGCTCACGGGTGACTGTGGTCCGGGTTTGGGCTGGGCTTCAATGGTTTATTTGATGGGCTGATTTGGGCTCATCCAATTTAGATGGGTTTGGCTACTCACTAATTAGTGTACGTTTTTTTCGTATAAAGTAATATATTTATATAAATTTATAAAAAAAGAAAAAAGTTAGGAGAAATTGTAGGGAGGAGGAGGACCCGCCAACTCAGTTGGCGGGGTGAAGTGGTCGAGAGAAACTCGCCAACTGAGTTGGCGGGGCGCAGTCCTCGAGAGGCCGCTCGCCAACTCAGTTGGCGAGTGATGCTGAGTTGGATTCTCTGCCCGCCAACTCAGTTGGCGAGTGATGGTTTAGGGTGGGGGCAGTGACCGTTGCACTCTGTTCGCCAACTCAGATGGCGAGTAAGGATCCGTTCACACACTTGGAAGTCATTATAGCCGTTGCACAACGGCTATTACACTCAACACTCTCCCTCTATATATTTCATATCTCAACCAAATCATCTCACACTCACTCTATTTTCTCTCTTCCCTCTAGCAAAGTCTCCAACACTCTCTTTGTCTCTCTGCCGCTAGCAAAGATTCAGTCAAAGTTTTGCCTACAGCTAAAGTTCATTTGAGTTTCCTGTAGCAAAAGTTCTCAACCGTCATGGATCGTAGCGTAAGAATTGTATGCTCGCACGGCGGTAAAGTAAATGGGTTAAATTACGAAAGAGGAGAAAGTATAATTTTTTCAACTTATCCGAATATTAGTTTTGAAAATATACGTAATCATATTATTGAACATTGTTCTATTCATTATGATTTTATTCTGAAGTCTATTTTTTGTTCTAATTATTTTTTGATAGATAGTGAAGATGCATGAAATTATATTCTTGAGATTAATTCACAATCACCGTATATAAAAATATATGTTATTAAAGTAGCAGCAACCTTAGATAGTAGAAATAATGAATATTTTTCTGAATATCAGCATGTTAGTTCGGGTGTTAGTTCTTCTCAACAAATAGTTTCATTTATCTAAGAAGGTCATTCATCAGATGAATCTAACCATGATGATGATAGTGACAACGACGATGAAAATAGTGATGATTTAGTTGAAAATGTAGATTATACGGTAGATGATGATGTTGTAAAAGCTATCACTGATGAAGTATTTAAGGGACAATCATTTTCTAGTCGTTCTCACTTTAGAAGCTTTATAAGTAATTTAGCAATTAAATATAATTTTAGTTGTTCAGCTAGTGTTATGAATAATGCTCGTGAAATTATATATAGTTGTGATCAACCGAATTGTAATTGGAGAGTATATGTCAAATCTATTGGAAATGGCGATATAGTTAAAGTTAGTACATTAGAAAATCGTCATTCTTGTTTAGGAAGACTTAGTACAGGATGTCATCGACTAGCTACCGCTGCATGAATTAAGACCATGATAATTGACATTATTAGAGATAACCAGTCATACAAGATATATATAGGGAGCACCATATACAAGTTAGTTATTCCAAAGCCTGGAGAGCCCGAGAGACAGCATTAGCTGAAATTAATGGTAGTTATGATGAGGCATACGCTAGTCTTGAGGAGTATTGTTATAGAATTATGGAGACAAATCCAGGTAGTACATGTTTTATTAAAACTGCCAAAAATAATAGCTTCCAACGAATTTTTATTTGTTTTAAGTCTTGTATTGATGGATTTTTAAGGGGATGTTTACCAATTATTAGTACTGATGCTACATTTCTTTCGTCTAAATATCAAGGTATCTTATTTATTGCTTGTGCTCACGATCCTAACTATCAATTATATCCTATAGCTTATGTTGTTGCTGAAGGTGAGAATAGTGATTCTTGGTCTTGGTTTTTAAATTCTCTTAAAATATCTTTTGAAAGTTGTTTTAATGATTGGAGTACAATTTTATTTATATCTGACAAGCAAAAGGGATTAATAAATGATGTTCGTGCTATTTTTCCTGCATCTCCTCATTTTTTTTGTATTCAATATTTTAAATAAAACATAAAAAAAGTTACCAAAGAACCAGTATTTCAATACTTGTTAGACTCGCTTGCTAGATCATATAATAAAACGGATGCAGAGAGTGTGTTTGATATAATTAAAGCCGAGAACATAATTTTGTACGATTGGCTTGTTGGTGTAAACGATAAAAGTCATCGATTTGAACATTGGATAACAGCGTATGCTACTTGTCCTAGATTAGATATTAATACTTCTAATCTTACTGAATGTTTCAATAGCTGGATTAAGAAATTACGAGATAAGCCAATAACAATACTTCTCGATGGTATTAGAGCCAAGATTATTACACTTCATGACAATCGTAGAAAGAATGCTGAAAATATAGACACAGATTATTGTCCGAAGATGTTAAAGAACATGGCTTCTATTATCAAAGAGAAGAATCACCTAGAAATATTAGTTATTGATAGTTATAAGTTTGAAATAATAGACCGGACAACAAGTAGAACCTATATTGTTAATATAACTGACAGATTTTGTACATGTTTTAGATGGTACCATACTTATATACCATGTATACACGAATGTTTTGTTTGTAGATATTGCAATATTAGTATTGATAATTTTTATCCTGCAGTATTTTCGACGGAGACCTTGAAAAGTGTATACGCACCAAAAATGGAGCCAATTCCAGTTCCCTACAAGATCCAAGCTCCTTTGGTTAGAGGACAAATTGGGGTACCAGATATAAGACGCGAAGCCGGAAGACCAAAGAAGAACCGTATCAAACCCCGGGATTCATCGACGAGAGATCTACGTTGCAGTAATTGTGGTGCTATGGGACACAACCAAAGAAGATGTACTAGTCAACCGAGAGAGTAAAATAGAATTGTTCGATACAAATAAAAAATATTGTAATAGTGAGTCTGATAATGAGAGAGTAAAATAGAATTGTTCAATACCCAAATATTGCAATAAAAAACCTTTACAAATCATACAAATATTGTAATCATACATTGTTACAAATTATCTACTCATCCTCCTCCACGTCTTGTTGAGTTTGGGTAGGCAGTGGTGCTGATGGAGTCAAAAAAAATTGTGTGAATATCTGGTAGCTTTCATCTCCAGCAGTCTGGTAACTCGGGCTTGCTCCAGCAGTCAGGTAACTCGGTCCCGCTCCAGCATACTGGTAACTCGGATCCGCTCCAGCATACTGGTCACTCGGGCCCGCTCCAGCATACTGGTCACTCGGGCCCGCTCCAGCATACTGGTAACTCGGGCTCCCTCCAGCATACTGGTCACTCGGGCCCACTCCAGCATAATGGTGAAAAGGGTCCTCTGCAGTATCCCTCCAACGACGACGAGAGTGTCTCTGTCGTACTAAGCCGGTCGGATAGTCCAGTGGAAGACATGATTGTACTGGAGGCATTTCAGGTTCCCGTCCAACACCCAGATGCTCAACACGAGTCACAAGTTCCTCCATAAGACGCTGACTTTCTGGGGATAGGTTTCTATGAGGTTGTTGTAAATGTTGTCGGTATACACCACTCTGAAATTTGAAACTTGTAAATTAATATATTTATCATATCTATGTATATGTATTTTTGAAAGTATAATGAAGTCATACCAAATCATGCATTCCATCGGCAAAAGCACGCAGAGTAGAATCATCTACGGATCTACTCTTGAACCTTTGCTCCTCATATTGGTATACTCGGTTGCTCATAAGAGAGCATCCCCACCATTGCCTATAGTCCAGGTTACCCATGTCTGCATAATGTAAACAAAATTTTAGCAAACTATTTACACTAAATTAATACGAATAATGAGTAACTTATAACTTACATTCCTCAGCAGAATTTAGTCTGGGAGATATGTCCCTCACACTATAATTCTCGAACCGATTATTCCAGTCAGCAACGAGACCAAGGATTCGTTGTAATGCATTTGCTGCCTCATAACCGACTGTCGGTGGATCATCGGGAATTATTGGGCTCATTCCGAATTGCCGAAGAACACGGTCTGCCGGATGGTACATGGTGAACCGATCATATATAATATGAGATCTGTGTAAAGTAAACGCATATGATGTCCTCTTGATTTCTGGAGCATCATCTTCACATGAGTAAGGTAAGCAGGTAACCTATTTAAAGATATTGTATCAATTAGATGTGATGTTTATCTACGATCAAAACTTAAATAATTTAAAGATATTTATTGCATATTTAAAAATTATCTCATTATACTACAGTGTATCAAATTGGCTACGATAAAGTGATACACTCATGTATTGGTAGTGTTGATAATCCACTATATTTGTGGGCCAGCGCATAACAACTGGAAATACTCCAACATCACTGAGAATGCTAGTAACAGGCCTACCAATATAGAAGTGCTCGTAGGACTAGAACTATAAAACAAAAATATGACATTAGTACAAACAAAATTTGTGTATAAAATTACTCTAACTTTTTAAGGTCTTTCATTCATACCTGAAACAGTAAAAAATATCCACAAATACTCTTGCGATTGGATCTCACAATTCTGTCAGATTGGCGTATAAAAAGGCAAGAGTAGCAGCTTCCCACGCATGCTCAGTAGATTTTGTCAAATCATCCAAGAATGGTAAAAGCTGCATATTTACCATATTTCCCGATGCATCGAAAAATAGAATTGCACCACATAAACAGAGCAGATACGCTCTAGTGCAACGAATGACCTGGATATATTAAGTGTTATATAGACACTAAATTAAGTCATAAACAAATTTACTAATAAAAATACATACCCGTATTTCATCTACATCAACCACCCCGTCAATAGTGTGATGTAGGTCCATGAAGTTGCCACGAAGCCATGTAAACTTCACAAAATTGCCGTCTTTTATACCAGATGGAGGGCTAACACCGAGATACCTCCTGATCAGATCAGATCCCTTTAAGTGCGGATCAAAATATATAGCATCATCTTTAATAGGTAACCCTAGTATATTTGCCACATCAAAAAGGGTGATCGTCATCTCGTCGAATGGAAGTTGGAAAGTGTTGCGTTCGGGCCACCAACGCTCCGCAAGACTTACAACTAAATGAAGATCGTGGATTAAATATCTAACACGATCTATATAGTGGAATCCAAATGATTCCACCAAAGCCTTTTGGACCGAATTTAGCTCCCACGTACGATAATTCCTTTCGGTCCGCCAATGTACATGGATCCGGGTTCGTAAACCAAGATCATGGTCGTATAACTATAAAAAATATATGTATTATATTTTGTGTGTAAATTACTAAAGTTGGAAACTTATAATTTCAAAAATTACCTCGCCAGTAAATATCTGATTAGAAATGTGGTCTTCACGTTGCTTAATAATAACCTGGGTAGTCGGTCCGCCAGGAATACGATCGTCATTGTGGGTAGCCATCTCCAAAAATATTGATTATAAGATGTGAGGATGTCAGGACCCGCACCCGGAATTGGGGCACGAGTACGCGAGTACGTCCAGCCTACGCCGCAGCATCGGCGGTAGAACGCTATCAAGGTCTTGATACTATCTAGCCAATCTCACACAAGCATCCAATCTCCATAAGGAGGCACGGATGACACAAATAAAATGAACACATACTCAATCACAGGATTACAGCACGATAAGATAGCGAAACAAAATTAAATACAATACAAGTCTAAAGTAATAATCAAACTCAACAATATCCAAGTCTCAATAAAATGCCGGAGACAAATCCGGTACCAAATAGTCTACCGAAAGATCTAACTAGAAGATTGGTGATTCCGGCTAGACCTCCCGGAATCACAACTAAACTACCAAGTCCAAGTTGCAGCTACTCACCATATGGTCCATAAAGTGTCGGACAGCGGTCCTCTAAGGCATAGTCTGGAAAAATGTTTTCAGTCAAGAAGGAGCAAAGTACAATCTCAAATAACCGTTCCATTAAATTGATAAGGACTATAAAGTAATAAACATGTGATGCTAGCTACTGAGAAGACAGTAAAATAAATGCAGTGGCAATTAAAAAGAGACAGGCAATGTAAAGAGACAGGCAATAGGCAATATGATACAGTCAGTGCATGTATGAAAATAAAAAGAATAAGGAACGGTATCATATACGGGTGTTGTAGTATATGATTTAAATAGAGAACTGTAATCTATTCTAAGTGTTTGAAATAGTAGTTTCAAAATGTGATCGGCTTGGAAACATGTACGATAGCTATAGGGCCTGGCTAATCATGAGTGAAGAGCATGATTAACACTTACATTATTCTATACTGTATAAAGGGTATGATCACATTTCTTACTAACTACTTCCCCGCCCCCAACTAGTACTGTGGATCCAATCATGACACGTCACGATACACGAGCAAGTCCAATCTATCATGTACGATGTCTAATATACATGTCGTGTACAATGTCAAACGATAATCAAAATAACATCTCATGACTGCAGATCCAAGCCATACTAGTCCGTGTAACACAGTGTCAAGGATTCAGATGTAACATTTCATGATTATTGAATTTATAGAAATTATCAAGGAATTGGAAATTATCGGAGAATGTACTTGCCTTGGGTCCTTAGCTGGTATTTATGGATGTCCTGTTCCAGAGTATCCCCTGGGTGAAGCAACAGTCCTAGAAACATATAATAACAATACAATATTTGCAATCAGAAGCTATACTAACACACAACAATACTAACTCAGGGGCTATGCCAGGTAGGCTACTGGTCAACTAGGGTCATCTAGCAGACAGACATCTAAAACACATTACATATTTTTAACCAACATTAATACCTACCATATATATATATATATATATATATATATATATATATATATATATATATATATATATATATATATATATATATTTATTGTATATACACCTAGTATATTTTTAAAGTTTATAAACATGGTAAACATACATTGTTTAACTATATATATATTATACATGATATTAAAGGATATATATATATATATATATATATATATATATATATATATATATATATATATATATATATATATATATATATACATTTATACTAATTATATACATTTGAAAATATACTAAGTATATATATATATACAAAATATATATACATACACCAAACATTATACTAAATATATATATATATATATATATATATACATGTATACTCATTTTATATATTAAAAACATTTTAAGTATATACGAAATATATATATATTTATATATACGTATACCAATATTATATATACTAGAATCATATTAAATATATATATATACACATACATATACTGTTAAACATTAATTTAAATACATAATTACATATATAATTAATTAATACATACCTATACAATTAATTACACATACTATAATTATACAATTAAATATTAATAAAAGAAATAATATACATATCTCTAATTAATATTATAATGTATTTATGTATTATGCATATTCACGTATTAACATTAATTTAAATAAATACTTATACATTATGTGCTAAACATTAATTAATAAACAATATACATATATATATACTAATTTATACTCCTACATATATGTGTATGTATGTATATATATATATATATATATATATATATATATATATATACATATACATATACATATATATATATATATATATATATATATATATATATATATATATATAAAAAGAAGGAAGAGGGAGAAGAAGAAGAACTCACTGTGAGTTGGGCTGGCCGGAAAATGGCCGGGGCTCGCCGAACTAGGGAGGAGTTAGCCGGCGGTGGGAGAATGGTGGTGATGATGGTAGAGATGATGGTGGTGGAGATGGGGGGTTGCCGAGCAGCAGGGGGCCGGAGCAGCGGCTGACCACGCCGGAGAGAGAGCTCGGTCGCCGGAGGGAACTCGTGAGGGGGCTCGCTGACCGGAGGGTTGGCCTGGCCGGAGTGTAGAGGTGAGGGAGGAAGAGCAGAGGCGGAGGGGGAGCTCGCAGCGGGAAGAAGAGTGGTGGTGGCAGGCCGCCGGACGCCGGAGCAGGTCGGGAAGGGGAGGGGAGTTGTCCGGCGGAGTGCAGGGTGGTGGAGGTGGTTCGACGTCGTGGAGTCGGGTTGGAAGAGGGTGTTAGATGATGGAGGTGGTAGAGATGTATGGTGAAGATGGAGGTGGTGGTGGTGATTGGGAGCAGCGGGAGTTCCAGTGGGGGAGATGGCCGAACTGGCTGGGAAGTCCGCCGGAGTACAGAAGGGGCCGGGAACGGAACAGTACTTCCAGTTTCCCCCCTTTTCCTTCTCTTTGAATTCAAATAAAAATAAAGAAGAAGGAGAAAGGAAGAAGGAGAAGGAAGAGAAGAAGAAAAGAAAAGAGAAGAAGAAGGGAAGAAGAATAGGGGCTACGGTTTGGTGTTGAGGGAGATGGGGGCTTGTGAGTAGGTGGGGAAACCTAGGTTTTCTAGGGATTAGGGTTTGATGTGATATTAAATAGGAAGAGGGTGTTGTGAAATCAACGGTGGTGATTGACCCCCTTTAAATGAGGGGTCCAGATTTGACATGGAGAAAATAATTCATGTGGGGATGAGGGTGAGAGGTTTAATTAAAAATTAATAGGGCTCCCTCATTGGTTTTAACAAATGGGTGTTGACACCAAAATGCCAATTTGCAAATTATCCCCCTTAAATTGAGTAATTGCACAGACGCATAAAATGACAAAAATTTGGCGGGCAATTCGGTGTCTGGTGTTTTGTAGGGTCAGGGGGCGCTGTAAGTTTGGTATGGGCTCAAATAGCAGGGCACTGGAATTAAATTGGGATTTCAGAATTGGTTAAAATAGTATCCTCAATTTAATTAGAAATAAATGCAAGTTGTGTTCTAAAATTAATTAGGAGTACATGGGGCCAAAATCAGGTCAAGTCATCAATACCAATAATGAAGAAGACTCAGAACAGAATATTACCCTAATTTGGGCCGCACGAAAAATAGGTCAAGATTGCCTCCAATTTCAATTGGAACGCACAACGATACAAAATAGGAATTTATTAAATAACGTCCACGACGATTTTTGTGCGGCTAGAAATAATGTACAGAGAGCATAATCATGAGTTGCAAAAATAGCAGAATGGAAGGCGGGCATGTCTAGGGCAAGATTGTGAAATTTGTTGGAAGACAAAAGCTAGGGTAGCGCTCCAAATATCAAAGCAAAGGCAATGCGCAATAATTAAATAAAATACGGTAATTAATTACACCTCCAATAAATTAAATTTAAAATAAAACAATTAACCTCAAAATCCTATAATTCAGACATGTGTTCATCTACTGGGCTTCTAGGTCAAGTCTACCAGCTCAAACACAAACGAACACTGTATATAATATTATATTTAAATTACACATCACACATTTATTAAAAATCAAATATACTATCATGCAATTATTTAATTGTAACCACAATAATATTAAATATTATAAAAAGTCAAAAAATACCCCTGTTTTCGGAACGTGGTAGTGACAAGTCTACCCTCCTTAAAAGAATTTCGTCCTCGAAATTCAAAATCCTCAAAGTAGCGTTTATTCATACACATTACTATTTTCCCTCAAAGTTTAAATTCATAAATCACGAAATCAGGTAATAATCCACAAGGTCTTTTCACAATTTATCAAAAATTCTAAAATTATTGCATTCCGGAAAAATTCTCGAAATAAAATCAAAGTCCATTTTTTTATCAAAAATTTCCCCAAAATTTTTAGTTAATAATTCAATACTCGGAATTTAATATCCACTCCTCTAACTTGATTTTTTATCAATGCACAAATATAAAATGTAATCTCGTCCCAAAAAAGTTTGAATTTAAATATTTATCCATCAAAATTTTATTTCTCGATTTCCTCTACCTCAAAATACCCAACACTGCGATACTTAAAGATTCTCTAATTGCAACATCCCATATAAAATTCTAAAATTCATAACTTGCAAAATATATTGATAATCTCCCAAAATTTCCAAATTTAATAACCAATTTAAGCATGTCATAATCTTCCTGGAATTAATAAACCACCAATTATGCAATGTTAATTTCTTAACCCTCTATTTAAATCAATGGTTATCCTTGAATTTTAATCATCTTGTCTTTCTTGTCAAGTCATAACTCCTTCATGAATCTTCGTCATGGTCAAACCCCAATAATCATGGTCTACGAAAATCTTTCTACAATCATACAACATGCAACCCAAGGGGAATATGTACAGTCATAGTGTCTTTCATCATGGTATTGCAGTCTCTGTATCAGAGTGTACAACTAACTATATTATAACAAGAATCATGCATACAAGCTAGGGTACTAAGGAATCAATCAATCAATCAAATAGAGAGGGACAGAGGGAAGGAAAGAACAAAACCTGCTAACACATTACCTGCAGTATCGGTCTTCTCGATCGTCATCGCAAATGCCCCGCCCTGCTGGGGTGGTTCCCTTCGCGGGTGCTGAGCATTATACGGTTCCACAGGTAGCCTAACTGGATCTCTATAATCTGAAGCTGCGCACTGGCCGGAAAGATAAGGGGCTAGAAGACAATCCTTTACTCGATGTCCCACAGCGCCGCAGTGCAAACAAAGTCCTAGCCTCATTCTACAGCTCTCCCAAAGGTGACCTGGCTTCTTACAGAAATGACAAGTCTGCTGTGTCTCTCTTGGAGGCTGTTGCTGATTCTGCTGAACACGGACTGGTGCCTTGTACTGTTGTTGATACTGATATGCCCATGAATGTTGTTGGATAGGAATTGGTGCTAGGTACTGCGGTGGATGCTGAAATGTCCCTGGTTGTTGTTGAATATGAAATGGTACTTGGTACTGCTGTTGGTGCTGAATACGGGGATGCTTGGCTGGTCCTGTGCTACCATTCGTATCTCCAAAAGTATTGTGACTCCTCTTAGGCCTGAGATCCAGATCCTCTTCTGCAATCTGAGCATCCATCAAGATAGCCTCAAAGGTAGCGGTACGACGACCAGAAGTGCGCGACCTAATCTCTCTTGTCAGTCCCTTTCTAAACTTCCTGGCTCGATCTTCTGGGTCCCGAATCATAGACGATGCAAAATGGCTCAATCTACAGAATTCTGCAGCGTACTCGTCGACCGACATGTTTCCTTGAACCAAGTCATGAAACTGACTTTCCAAGGTTTCCAATGCCACGTCGGGAAAGAACTTCTCCTTGAAGAGTTCCTTGAAGGTCTCCCAAGTAAGTCCTTGTGCAGTAATTCTCGGCTCCGTGCGATACCACGTGAGTGCGATATCGAACATCTGACTGCCAGCAGCTTCTATCTGCAAGTTCTCCGGAATCTGGGTCAATCGCAGGCTCCTCTCTATATCCTCTAGCCAGTCGTCAGCGTAGAGTATCCCTTCGGTGCCTTTGAACTCTCGAGGCATCATCCTCTTGAAATCCACTATAGTGCCTGATCTCTGCTGCTGGCCAGGAAACTGCTGGTACTGTGCTACTTTCTCCAAAGCTTGGAGAGTCACCTGATGAGCATTCTCCATGTTTTCTCTCATCAGCTCGGTTTGTGCCTGGTGCGCTTCTGCTTGCACCCTCTGAGCCTCAGCTTGAACTCGCTGAGCGTCTGTCGTCACTCTTTGGGCATCTACCATGCCCTGGATCAAGGTAAACATCTGCGTCCCGTCAATGGGCAAACCTCCGGGAATCGGAGTCGGTGGAGGAGGAAGGTTGTCCATCATAGCTGCGGCAATCCTCTGAGCAGGTGGGGGAGGAGGATCCCCGAAAAGTACAGACACTCCTACGTGCATCGGAGATGTAGGAGGAACTACGGCTGTCTGTCCCTCAGGTGGAGAGGTGGCAGACCCCTCTAAAGCTGATGTTCCCACTCTCATAGACCGTGTCTGCGGCGACATCCTGAAGACAGATCCCAAAGAATCAATTAAGGCAAAATACGATATCATCAAGGAAGGACAGTACAGTTCTAAAGAAGCAACATTCAAGATAAATAGATTGGAAAAAAACCTAGTTGTGATTGCACAGGTCAAAGATGCATCCATGGTCTGATACTTCTATCCCTCTAAGTCACAGTTCTACTACAAGCACACTCACTGTTAGCTTCCTTACCTACTGCAACCGTTGATACTAGTTATCCTTATTACTCAAGTGCATATCAAATGTAACACACTACACTAAGTACTGCTCTCTCTCCAATACAATCATAGATGAACAACTAAGCCAGTTGGCAGTGAAATCTCAATCTTGCTCAAGCCAACATATCCTTACACATGCATCTTATCTACTTATATACTAATATATCTCTTCCACTATAAGATTTTTATCCTCAAAATAAAATTCCTCAAAATAACTCCTCTAATAAATTTTAAAGTAAAAATGCATACACTTTCCTCAAGGTTAATTATTTAAATACTGAAATGAAAACTTAATCACTAAAAATCTTTACAGTTTGTCTAGGTTCATTGAATCGAATCTAAATCCTCAAAAAGTTTTAATGACAATATCTCAACTTCTCAAAATTCAAAAATTCAATTTGTTTTCAATCTTTAAATTATAATTTAAATCCATATCTAGTAGTCCAATAGCCCTAGTGTTAATCTTCCTCGCTGTCCTCATCGACGTATCATCAAATAATACCATAAATCAGTCTGTAAATTCATCTTGATATGAAATCAAACCCTACTATGAAACCAAAATCCTAATTTAATACCTAATTAACAACAATCAAATTCAACATCGATAAGTGAGAATGGACGGAACAAGGGAATGATTTTAAATTGGGAATTATAACAAGATTCTTAGGGGTCATCCCAGGAATCTCTCAAGGAATTATGATTGAGTATTCGCTCTCGTCCTAGTATCATATGTCCTAGATCCTATCGGAGGTACGCAATAGTGTAACAAAGATGCCACTCTACTACGACATCGCACAACTCTCGAAGTCTGACCTGCATGGGCCACCACTAAAAACGTGTCAGGACCCGCACCCGGAATTGGGGCACGAGTACGCGAGTACGTCCAGCCTACGCCGCAGCATCGGCGGTAGAACGCTGTCAAGGTCTTGATACTATCTAGCCAATCTCACACAAGCATCCAATCTCCATAAGGAGGCACGGATGACACAAATAAAATGAACACATACTCAATCACAGGATTACAGCACGATAAGATAGCGAAACAAAATTAAATACAACACAAGTCTAAAGTAATAATCAAACTCAACAATATCCAAGTCTCAATAAAATGCCGGAGACAAATCCGGTACCAAATAGTCTACCGAAAGATCTAACTAGAAGATTAGTGATTCCGGCTAGACCTCCCGGAATCACAACTAAACTACCAAGTCCAAGTTGCAGCTACTCACCATATGGTCCATAAAGTGTCGGACAGCGGTCCTCTAAGGCATAGTCTGGAAAAATGTTTCCAGTCAGGAAGGAGCAAAGTACAATCTCAAATAACCGTTCCATTAAATTGATAAGGACTATAAAGTAATAAACATGTGATGCTAGCTACTGAGAAGACAGTAAAATAAATGCAGTGGCAATTAAAAAGAGACAGGCAATGTAAAGAGACAGGCAATAGGCAATATGATACAGTCAGTGCATGTATAAAAATGAAAAGAATAAGGAACAGTATCATATACGGGTGTTGTAGTATATGATTTAAATAGAGAACTGTAATCTATTCTAAGTGTTTGAAATAGTAGTTTCAAAATGTGATCGGCTTGGAAACATGTACGATAGCTATAGGGCCTGGCTAATCATGAGTGAAGAGCATGATTAACACTTACATTATTCTATACTGTATAAAGGGTATGATCACATTTCTTACTAACTACTTCCCCGCCCCCAACTAGTACTGTGGATCCAATCATGACACGTCACGATACACGAGCAAGTCCAATCTATCATGTACGATGTCTAATATACATGTCGAGTACAATGTCAAACGATAATCAAAATAATATCTCATGACTGCAGATCCAAGCCATACTAGTCCGTGTAACACAGTGTCAAGGATTCAGATGTAACATTTCATGATTATTGAATTTATAGAAATTATCAAGGAATTGGAAATTATCGGAGAATGTACTTGCCTTGGGTCCTTAGCTGGTATTTATGGATGTCCTGTTCCAGAGTATCCCCTGGGTGAAGCAACAGTCCTAGAAACATATAATAACAATACAATATTTGCAATCAGAAGCTATACTAACACACAACAATACTAACTCAGGGGCTATGCCAGGTAGGCTACTGGTCAACTAGGGTCATCTAGCAGACAGACATCTAAAACACATTACATATTTTTAACCAACATTAATACCTACCATATATATATATATATATATATATATATATATATATATATATATATATATATATATATATCCTTTAATATCATGTATAATATATATATAGTTAAACAATGTATGTTTACCATGTTTATAAAATTTAAAAATATACTAGGTGTATATACAATAAATATATACCTATATCAATTTTATATATTGAAAAATATATTAAGTATACCAATAATACATATAGTAGAACACGTATTTATATATACCAATCATATATATATTGAAAATATATTAAATGTATGTACAATATATATATATATATATATATAATATATATATATATATACATTTATACTAATTATACACATTTGAAAATATACTAAGTATATATATATATACAAAATATATATACATACACCAAACATTATACTAAATATATATATATATACATGTATACTCATTTTATATATTAAAAACATTTTAAGTATATACGAAATATATATATATATATATATATATATATATATATTTATATATACGTATACCAATATTATATATACTAGAATCATATTAAATATATATATACACATACATATACTGTTAAACATTAATTTAAATACATAATTACATATACAATTAATTAATACATACCTATACAATTAATTACACATACTATAATTATACAATTAAATATTAATAAAAGAAATAATATACATATCTCTAATTAACATTACTAATATATTTATGTATTATGCATATTCATGTATTAACATTAATTTAAATAAATACTTATACATTATGTGCTAAACATTAATTAATAAAAAATATACATATACATATACTAATTTATACTCCTATGTATATGTGTATGTATATATAAATACATACATATATATATATATATATATATATATATATATATATATATATATAAAGAAGGAAGAGGGAGAAGAAGAAGAACTCACTGTGAGTTGGGCTGGCCGAAAAATGGCCGGGGCTCGCCGAACTGGGGAGGAGTTAGCCGGCGGTGGGAGAATGGTGGTGATGATGGTAGAGATGATGGTGGTGGAGATGGGGGGTTGCCGAGCAGCAGGGGGCCAGAGCAGCGGCTGACCACGCCGGAGAGGGAGCTCGGTCGTCGGAGGGAACTCGTGAGGGGGCTCGCTGACCGGAGGGTTGGCCTGGCCGGAGTGTAGAGGTGAGGGAGGAAGAGCAGAGGCAGAGGGGAAGCTCGCAGCTGGAAGAAGAGTGGTGGTGGCAGGCCGCCGGACGCCGAAGCAGGTCGGGAAGGGGAGGGGAGTTGTCCGGCGGAGTGCAGGGTGGTGGAGGTGGTTCGACGTCGTGGAGTCGGGTTGGAAGAGGGTGTTAGATGATGGAGGTGGTAGAGATGTATGGTGAAGATGGAGGTGGTGGTGGTGATTGGGAGCAGTGGGAGTTCTAGTGGGGGAGATGGCCGAACTGGCTGGGAAGTCCGCCGGAGTACAGAGGGGGCCGGGAACGGAACAGTACTTCCAGTTTCCCCCCCTTTTCCTTCTTTTTGAATTCAAATAAAAATAAAGAAGAAGGAGAAAGGAAGAAGGAGAAGGAAGAGAAGAAGAAAAGAAAAGAGAAGAAGAAGGAAAGAAGAATAGGGGCTACAGTTTGGTGTTGAGGGAGATGGGGGCTTGTGAGTAGGTGGGGAAACCTAGGTTTTCTAGGGATTAGGGTTTGATGTGATATTAAATAGGAAGAGGGTGTTGTGAAATCAAGGGTGGTGATTGACCCCCTTTAAATGAGGGGTCCAGATTTGACATGGAGAAAATAATTCATGTGGGGATGAGGGTGAGAGGTTTAATTAAAAATTAATAGGGCTCCCTCATTGGTTTTAACAAATGGGTGTTGACACCAAAATGCCAATTTGCAAATTAGCCCCCTTAAATTGAGTAATTGCACAGACGCATAAAATAACGAAAATTTGGCGGGCGATTCGGTGTCTGGTGTTTCGTAGGGTCAGGGGGCACTGTAAGTTTGGTGTGGGCTCAAATAGCAGGGCACTGGAATTAAATTGGGATTTCAGAATTGGTTAAAATAGTATCCTCAATTTAATTAGAAATAAATGCAAGTTGTGTTCTAAAATTAATTAGGAGTACATGGGGCCAAAATCAGGTCAGGTCATCAATACCAATAATGAAGAAGACTCAGAACAGAATATTACCCTAATTTGGGCCGCACGAAAAATAGGTCAAGATTGCCTCCAATTTTAATTGGAATGCACAACGATACAAAATAGGAATTTATTAAATAACGTCCGCGACAATTTTTGTGCGGCTAGAAATAATGTACAGAGAGCATAATCATGAGTTGCAAAAATAGCAGAATGGAAGGCGGGCATGTCTAGGACAAGATTGTGAAATTTGTTGGAAGACAAAAGCTAGGGTAGCGCTCCAAATATCAAAGCAAAGGCAATGCGCAATAATTAAATAAAATACGGTAATTAATTACACCTCCAATAAATTAAATTTAAAATAAAACAATTAACCTCAAAATCCCATAATTCGGACAGGTGTTCATCTATTGGGCTTCTAGGTCAAGTCTACCAGCTCAAACACAAACGAACACTGTATATAATATTATATTTAAATTACACATCACACATTTATTAAAAATCAAATATACTATCATGCAATTATTTAATTGTAACTACAATAATATTAAATATTATAAAAAGTCAAAAAATACCCCTGTTTTCGGAACGTGGTAGTGACAGAGGAGGAGGAGGAGGAGGAGGAGGAGGAGGAGGAGAAGAATTGCTGTGAGTAGGAGGAGGAGGAGAAGGAGGAGGAGGAGGAGGAGGAGAAGAATTGGTGTGAGGAGGAGGAGGAGGACTTGGGGGTAGTTATAGGGAGGGAAGGGGAGGGGAGGGGGGGAAGTTGAGGGGATGGGGGGTCTCCGAGAGAAGGGGAGGAGTCGTGGGTGGTCTCCGAGGAAGGGGAGGAGTCAGGAATCCGAAGTGGAGGGAAGACAGCGGCCCACCAACTGAGTTGGCGAGCGGCCTCTCGAGGACTGCACCCCGCCAACTGAGTTAGCGAGCGGCCTCTCGAGGACTGCGTCCCGCCAACTCAGTTGGCGAGTCCTCCTCCTCTCTGTAATTTCTTCAAACTTTTCCCTTTTTTTATAAATTTATATAAATATATTACTTTATATGAAAAAACTGATTAGTGTATTATATACTTAGCAATAGGTTGTATTTATTTACTAATAATACTTGGAATTACTATTTTAATATTATTCAAGGAAATATTATTTCCTAAAATACCCTTTATTGGTAAAAGAGGAGTTACAGTTGTTAGAGCAGCAGTTATTACAGAGTAGCCAATAGAGTAGAGTTCTGTTGGATGCTAGCAGGAGGCAGTACTGGATGCTAGCGGGAGGTAGTACATTCTCTTGGTAAGGTTCTAGTAGAGCCAGTGGGAGCAGTAGAGCCAGTGGATGATCATGATGGGTAGTAGTTGCCTTAGATTCTGGTACCCCTAGAGGTATCAATCGTGCCAGATGTAGTCAACACTCCCACACCATTGGAGATTGTCTGTAGAATGTTGGCCACTAGCAGCATCATATGTCTGTTCAGCAGCACCAGCAGCTACAAGATCGAGTGCAGAATGTCCTGCTGAACCAGAGATTGTAGACAACCCTAGAGAGGGGCGGGAGTACAGAGTAAAGTGCATCGGATAGGTTTTTTGGGGTCAACCCGAGGTATTTTGATGGCACGGAGGATGCCATTGTGGCAGATGCTTAGCTTCAGGACATTGAGGCCATACTGGCAGGGGCCAAGGTGCCAACTGATGAACAAGTTGATCAGATCTTTTTGTGGCTTCAGGACCTTGTCCGTGATTGGTGGGCATCTATGGAGACTAGTTTGAGGGCATCCTATCCCTTGGGATAGCTTCCGAACCAGGTTCAGGATCAAGTATTTTTGCGTGGTTGCCATAACAGTTCATCGGCCTCGACCAGGCTGGAAGAATCGTGGATGGATATGCAGCAGAGTTCTGTAGACTTTATAGATTTGCTCTGACAATGGTGGCGACGGAGCCGAAGAGGGCTATGAGGTGTAGTGCCCCGCTTTCCAAATGGGGGCGCTATTATGGAACATTGTTGGTATCAATTGATCGGGGCAGATTGAATGAAGATTATTTCCTCGTTATGGATTGACTTATTTAGAATCAGGTCCTATATTCAGTGGAACATGTCTCAAGGAAGGACTCTATATAAGATTTACGATAGACCATTTCACTGCTTGTTTTTATTACCGTTTTGCTGGCATTTTGTTGATATTTTTGTTGTTGGTTTTATGAATGCATTTTCATGAATGTTTTCGATGGATATTTTTTGCTTGCGTTCGAGCACTTTGCATTTATATCAAATTCTGGGAGAAAGAGAAGAGAAGGTTATTGATCCTTTGTTGGTGCAAATATAGGTGACTGTGTAAGCGAAGCTCGAGCAGAATGTTTAAGATCTATCTCTCTCAGCAATGCACCAACTAGTGAGTGGCTTTGACCCTTCTTTTTTATGTCTTCACACTGAATCAAAATGACTCTCTTGTTTTGTGTTTCGATCAACGGTACCTTAATAAAAGAATCAAGATAAAAATAGAGTAGGTTTGAATACTTAATGCTTATCATATAGAAATATGGAGTGATCGTATTATTGCATGCTTGTCTACTATAGATATATATATTATATTTTTGGTTGTAGCTAGAATTGATTTATCTATAAGTGTGAAAATTTAGTACATATTTTACGATGCGATAACTTGAGGCAGGTAGACTATGCTAAGAGAAATTATTGTATGGTTATATTCAATCTCGGTTGTCTTGCATGTTTTTTTATTAACTTAGTTCTTAGATATTGCACAGTCATGGACAACTTGAGCACCATGGTATGGTTCCTCGAATGGTCGCCGGGGCACTGGGACTGATTTGACCTAGGGAGAACATGGATAAATGTGCTAGCAAACTAGCATGGGTAATTCAGGAACTTTCAGCGGGGCTCGCTATCTGCGCTGAAAGGATCATCGTCTAACTAGGCTATAATCCAAGATGGCTTGTGATGACAGTGACACTCATATATTTGAACTATCGAGCTAACAATGTCTAGTCCATAGGAAGAACATGGTAAGATTTTGTGCAGGATAGATAAGTGTAGTGCCTCAAATCCCGATCCGACCGGGATGCACACTATATAATTGGGCTTGTGGCTAGTCTGTCTGAGTCGTAGCTTGGTATTTAGAATCTTCAACATCCTCTTGCCACGGACAAAATGCGATGATCCTTTCCAACTCATGGATAGGCCTCTATTGAAACGAGTCCAATAGTTTTCATGTTTTGTTGCTTGGTTTTTTCTTGATGTCGCTTTAGGATTTTATTTTGGTGTTGCTTTCGATTTGCTTGGTTTTCGCTGTTGGCTTTCTCGCTTAGAGCTTTGGTTCTTGGGGAGTTTGAAAGGAAGGATAGGCAAACGATTCTAACCCGGTGATTGTGCTATTGCAGGTTCGCGTAATTGACGTTTGATCGTCACTAGGCGGGACTCCTTCTTTCAGCACTTTTCTTAATCGGTAGGTGGTTCAGACCCTTCTTTCCTAATTCTTCATGTCCACATCTCTAACGTTTCAAACGTTCAATCGATGATGCCAGGATGAACACCTAGGAAATCCTTAGCCACAATGCATGCCAGCCACTAAGAAAGGAAAATGGGAATTCTAGAGTAACTTGTATATTCATGAACACGATCTAAATACGAGCCCCAAAATACAAGCGGCAGTTGTGGTTTGAAACCAAGAAACTGCCTGATGGAATGCGATATCTGAAATATTGGTTGCAGCCTGGTGCCTCGGAGAGTTTGGACCCACCGGACACCAAAATCGGAATACGACTTTGAGAAAATATGAATTGTTGCATAAGTATATATATTGCTGCTTTACTTCTTCTGTTTTATCTTATGCATTATATGCTAATTGAACTGTTTACGCATTTGCATGGTCTGGGACAACTTGTGCCCAAGGTTTGGCATTTCCTCGAGACCGGGGCACTGGAACCGTATCAACCCGGGGGGAATATTTGATCGTGCTAGTCGCGATGCATTGTGGGACCTTCAACAGGGCTTGCTACCACTGGCTGTGTCACGCCCCAGTCCCAAAATAAGTAGGACTAGGAATATGTAATCATGACAGCCGTATGCATATGACAACTCCAATATATGGATACCATAATACACACGTACGCTGTAATATGAATATAAACTCACATTTGGTATATATAATGTCACAAGTCACAGATATGCTAATCTCATCCACACAACAAGTCATAGAAAAGAAATACTAAACTAGAATAAGGAGTCTGAAATATCCAAAATAATAGTCGGGTGGAGACAAATCCACTACCAAAGATTATATCCAAAACTAAAATGAGAGAGGAGTATAAAATCTCCAATATAAAATAATGTCAGAAGTGTATCAGCTAAAAAGATCCATCGCTAGCTAATCAATGATGCTCAGAAGGTAAGACCTCATCGGCAGAAAGTAACGCGTCAGGTCCAGGTCCGTACTCCTGCGGATACTCCTGATCGTCTATACCTGGCAAGGGACCAGGTCCTCAGAGGAACATAACAAGATACATAGAAGCAAGCCAATTTGAATAAAGTGAACATGCATAATGTTTAAAAATATATAAGTACGATGTACAAGATAATCTATATGAATGCAAATGAGGACAACTTTTTGACGTATGGGCAAGGGTAGGCTACTCGATCTAGTCCTCACAACTCACACACCCGTCTAGAACATCATCAGCCAACATACCTCGAGGGTAGCGACCTTCGTGACTCCATCAATCGATATACCTCGGGGGTAGCGACCAACAGACACGACCACCATAGTGCGTGCTAGTTACTACGGTTTACCAGAGTGGTTAAAGCCCATACGCCTACTGATTGTCCTCTCATGATACTAAGTGTCATGTGTCTGTCAACATATCTAATACATAGTAATAACTGAAAAAAAACTACACATGCAAGAAATATACATAAATACAATAAATATACAAAAATATATTAATCATGCAAAATATTGTAAGCAATTTGGCAAGGTATTTTGCTTGGCAAGAAAGCTGCAAAATGTAATGTCCCGATGTCAACACCAAGAGTCAGAAGCTACGGCCTCAGAATGAACATCTCCGGATGCTGAAATAAACATCACCAATGTTCCCAGAACAAGCAAAATAGCTAGAAAGCACTTCCCTTTCGTCCAATTTGGATACAGGGGCAAAACGGTAATTTTGAATCAAAGTGGGGTCCACATGTGGCCCACTTTGCACCGAAAAGTGTACCAGGGGTAAAGGTCTCTAAATAGGACAAAATATAGGTCAAATAAACTCTAAATGTCAGCATGAACTCAACGGTACTTCTAATTTTGGATTTCGGTGAGCCGAACCCAAATTCGCGCAAAAAGTCAACCGTAGGGCCCGCCAATTGGGGACTTGGTCAACTGTCTCAGAATTATGAGAAAATTGGGTCACAAGGCCAGTGCATTACCACGAGTCTAGTTGCGCAAGTTTTGTCGCAATCTGACGAGCGTGCACAAAATATGCACCATTTTCGCAAAAGTTGCGACACGGGGTTTGTTCGTGGATACGGGCTAATTCTGACGCGCACACGCGTCCGAATCAGTTTTCGTAAAATCTCACATGTCCGGGTATGCTGTGCGCACCTTTTGGTACACTTGGTATACGGCGAGGCGATTTCGTTTGGCGGGGCGCGCTCCGTTTCACAATTTTTGGAAATCTGGAAAAAATAGGTTTTTTGAGATTTTCCAACGAATTTAATTTTATATACAACAGTTAACAAATTAATGTAATAAACAGAAATTAAACTAGGTCAAATGGTTTCCGCATACCAAAAAGAAAAATTGGATTCAGATCTCTGTGATGGAAGATACGAATCTGGGAACATAGGTGGTCACCGCAGTTTTCTGCGATACCCAAAAGTGGTCTTTTCTGTCAACTTGGACGCTATTTTTGCCTAGGATTACGCGCTGTTCGAGGCTAACTATTATACAGATACTGAAGAGGGTTAAGTGGTGAACGTACCGGTGAAGACGGGGTCGCGTTTGGTCGAGCGAGGTGACGGAAAACTGTGCGGGAACACAGGTACCTTGCTGTAACTTTCTGCAGCGCGCGGGGTTGCGCGGGGTCGCGGTCGTCAGGGTTGGTCGGGCTGCTGGACTGGGCGGGGCGCGGTGGCTCGGCGGCATCGCGGTCGGTGGGGTTTAGATGGGAAGATGGAGAAATGAATTAGGGTTAGGGTTTTTCGATTAAATGTTATATATAGGGTGGGAGAGATCGAGCGAACAGGGGGAGGGCACGGGTGAACAGTACCCCAAGCTGCTGTTGTTTGGTTTTTATCTCTAATGGGTTTGGGTCTTGGGGGTTTGGGTAGATTCGTTAGGGTAGGGTTTGGGTAGTTAAGGTTAATGGATTTGATCCAGTATAAATTGTTTTTTTTTCCTTTCCTTTTTTATTTCTTTTTCTTTCTATTTCTTTTATATATATATATATATATATTTATATATATATAATATATATATATATATATATATATATATATATATATATATATATATATGCACATAGAAAAATCTAGAATTTGTATTAATGCATACCATTAAGTTAGCAACTGTCCAAAGGGTCTCCTACATGAAATAAATTAGGAAAAATTCCTAATGGCTCCATAAATCCCCTAAATGCACCAACACCTAAGATAAAAATTAAATAAAATCTATTTATCCTAATTAGCACATAATTAATATAATTAAATTAATAGTTAACTAAAAAGGGTAAATACGGTTTTCTAGGATTAGGGGTTTTATATTCTACCCAACTTATAAAAATTTTGTCCTCGAAATTGACACTAACCCATATTCATAATAACCACTATAGATATTACACTACATTGGTATCTAGCAGGACTTCCTAAATATCGTGGTCTGCTATTCTAACACTTTCTCATCTATTGTCCATATACTATTCTATCATCCTCTAACTCGTCTACACTACCAAACTTACAAGAATTCTACTAGTAGTCACATTCTTTGAAGCTATTGTCTAGGTTGTAAGGTAAATATATTTATTGGGTCGAGAATCTTGGGATACCTGTCTGGAATCTCATAACTATGACTTTTCCCCGTAATCGTCAAGTATCGTAGTCTAATACTGCCACGCCACCTGGCCAGTATGGCTGCAAGTAATTCGACTACTCTACTAAAATCGTCTGGCTACAAGTGTCGCTACCTCGTCAGTGATTTGTCATAGTCATCAGTTCGTAACAAGTGCCTACAACTCTTTCCTAGGCAGAGTCTAAGTTTTTAGGAAAACACTTAAGGTCTTGAATAACTATTAGAGGTATGATCTATTTCAAATAATCTAACAAATTTCTATTAGGCTACATGGTGCTACTTAAGGGTTAAACTAATAAAGGATACAGATATTGCTATAGTGCATATATATAAGGGTTATTATTAAGACTCATCCTTAGTTATCAAGCATTACTAACACATTTATGTTTTAACTAACAAAATAAGGGTGAGGTTGATATAAATCAAACAATTCATAATGGCACGAAAATATACAACTATGATAGGAAGAGTTAAGTACGAGATAAGGAATGGATATAAAAAGAGGAGATGAGTCACCCAAGAGGGCGAGATAAGGATAGGGGAAGAATATTACTACTGCTACTCACGTCATCCATTAGCATCGCGTGTATGCCATCTGGGTAGAATAGAAATATATCTTCATAACTGCTAAACTACCATATATATAATTCTACATCTATTTGTACATTTAAGACCTTGTGTCACAATGGGGTTATGAGTATGCAAAGATAATTATAACTAAAGTTCGTACCTGTATCTACGGCTTCCTATATCTGCTCTCCCATATTTGTCATAATGAGTGCTTAGCCTTGTCCTTAGTTGTTCAACTGGGGTCTAGTTCCCTCCATTTGTGCAGACTGTAGAAGCAGTGGTGGGTCCCTTTGGTCTCCTATACTTGAGGGTGTATGCGGTATTCCTAATTCTAATGCCATAGGCCCCTGGTTCTGTTTAGGACATTCTCGGGCTTGATGGTGACTTGATCCACATATCATGCACAGCCCCGATCGACGATGACAGTCTCTTAGAATATGACCTGTCCGACCATAATAGTGACAAGTACGGAGCTCCTTGGTTGGATATGGTGTAGCACTATCTGGTTGCTGGCGTGTCAAAGGGTGTCTAATGGGTCCTTCTGGATGTGTCCTTACTGGTCCTTGGTGAATTCTCTGTTGATTTTCGTTTCCCTTGCTGATGGCCTCCTGGATCCTGGCCTCTGTCAATAACTCAGCATAAGAGATCCGGGTCTGGGAGCTAGTATAGTGCTGGAGCTCCTGAGTCAGCCCGTGGTGAAACCTCTTAGCCTTCTCCAAGTCGTTAGGTATTAGGACGGTGCCATACTTACTGAGGCAGCTAAACTCTGCGTCATACTCATCAACTGTCTTGTTCCTTTGCACCAGATGGAGGAACTGATCGTACAACACATCCCTTGCAGTGTCCGAGAAGTACTTTCTCTCAAAGCACTCCAAGAACTGTTCCCAAGTTTGATGCGTACCCAACTGGCACTCCATTGATTCCCACCAGTGATGCGCGTTGCCCTCTAACTGAGTCCTTACGCCTATCATCCATAGATCAGTAGGTAGTTGTGATACCTCTAACAACTTCTTGGTATTGGCAATCTGGTTCGTGGTTTCCTCTGGACTCTCATTGCCCTTATATGGCTTGGGGCCCATATGCACAAAGTCTTTGACTGAACCAACCCAAGCTTGTGATACTGAAACTAGTGCCTGGGTTGGTACAGGGGCTAGTGTGGCCATTCTCTCAAGTGCTGCCAGAAATTCTAGCCTCTGCTCTGCTGCTTGCTGCCTCTGTTCCTGCATTATCATCTGGAAGAATTGGAACAACTGTGTCTGGCCATCCTGCGGTGCTGTTAAAGCTGGAAGGGTCCCATCAGGTATCATGGAAGGAGTTAATGGAATTTGATTGCTAGTCAGTCCATCCGGTCCCGGAAGAAGAGGAGTCATTGAGGCCTCTCCTGGTGATTGGTCGTCGTCCCTTGGAGACGTGTTATCCCCGGTGGTGGCATGCCCGTTATGCAAATTTATCTCTCTGCAAGAGATAGACGAAGGATTAAGAAGAGTACATGAACAAGTAGGATGCAAGCACTTAAGTAGGACATGTTGGAAGGAAGGTAAGTTATAGTCAAGTGTGGATGAGATCTAAAATTATAATCCTAGGTGCAGGCCCGCTCGGTACAGTTACGTAGCCGAAATAACTAACTCGACCTGCATGGGCCACCACAAAAACATGTCACGCCCCAGTCCCAAAATACGTAGGACTAGGAATAGGTAATCATGCCAGCCGTATGTATATGGCAACTCCAATATATGGATACCATAATACACACGTACGCTGTAATATGAATATATATAAACTCATATTTGGTATATATAATGTCACAAGTCACAGATATGCTAATCTCATCCACACAATAAGTCATAGAAAAGAAATACTAAACTAGAATAAGGAGTCTGAAATATCCAAAATAATAGTCGGGTAGAGACAAATCCACTACCAAAGACTATATCCAAAACTAAAATGAGAGAGGAGTATAAAATCTCCAATATAAAATAATGTCAGAAGTGTATCAGCTAAAAAGATCCATCGCTAGCTAATCAATGATGCTCAAAAGGTAAGACCTCCTCGGCAGAAAGTAACGCGTCAGGTCCAGGTCCATACTCCTGCAGATACTCCTGATCGTCTATACCTGGCAAGGGACCAGGTCCTCAGAGGGACATAACAAGATACATAGAAGCAAGGCAATTTGAATACAGTGAACATGCATAATGTTTGAAAATATATAAGTACGCTGTACAAGATAATCTATATGAATGCAAATGAGGATAACTTTTTGACGTATGGTGTCACTACCCGATTCTAGAAAATAGGGTTAATTTTTTTATTTTTATTTGGTAAATTGTGTATTGTATTTAATTAATTATATTTATATTTATTTAGTGCTTGTATTATTTTTTAATGATTGTTTTAGGGTTTTGGCTAGCCTGGACCCATGTCAGACCCTAGTGGACCCATGTCCGACCCAGCCCATACCCTTGTGAGAATTATTTTGGGGCTTAGAATTATTTATTATATTTTTAGTGGGTTAGTGGGAGAGATTTGGAGTTAGTTTGAGTGCTTTTGGAACCCGGAACCCAAAACCAAGTGAGAGGGGGGCATTTTGGACATTTGGAAATTAGTGTAATCCCTTTAATAGCATGGCCGGCCCTTACCTACCCCCTCCCAGACCGTGAGCACAGCAAGAGCAGCAGCCCCTTCCCCCTCTTCATATTCTTCACATCTTCTTCTTCTCCACTTCTTCTTTCTTCTTCCTTCTTCTTCAAGGTGAGTTCTTCTTCCTTTTTCTTTCTTCTTTCTTCCATTCCTTCTTCTTTATGCTAACCCTCACCTTGTATTTTCTCCAACCTACGTGTGTGGAGCCTAGATTTAGTGTGGAGGTTAGAATTGGAGGCTTGGAGCTTGAGGGAGGTGATTCCAAGTAGATCGGAGACCTTGGACTTGGGATTTCAACTCCCAAGAGGTAAACCCTAACTTTCCTCTTGCTAATTACTTTTATGTAGTATAATTAGTGTTGTAGAACCTTCCTAGACCCTAAGCCTACCCGTGGGAGAAAGTTGGAACTAGTTTGGTTGAGTTTAGAGACTTTGACATTAAGTTTTGTGTCGATTTCGGGTTGAATCCGAAATTGGCCCAATTTTGGATGATGCCCTAGATTAGACAGAACTAGGTAGACGTTGTCGGGTGTCTAGAGGGTGAGTGCGTGTCTCCGTTCGGACACGGGAAGCCGTGTCGCGGAGAAACGGGTGTTTCGGGCGAATTTGGGATTTTTTGTCGTCGCCGATTCTAAGTACGTGCGCATTTCCGCCACGGACCTAGAATCGATGGGGTAGCATTTTTTCTAGGATCTAGGCATCGTTTAGAGCACGTGGGTAAAATTTGGGCTGATTCTGAGTTCGTTTCAGGAGGTTTTCTGAACCGCGCACCACGTGTTCGTCGAAATAACCGAACGGCCATTTCGGCGTGGTTTCCTTGTTTCGGGCTTGTGCGCGCATTGGGTTAGTATCGGGGAGTGTGTGTGCTAGAGTTTTCGAGTTATATTTTATATATTTTAGGGTGTTGGTGAGTGTCGGGGTCGTTGGGCATGAGTGGGGCGTGTTGTGGTTGAGTGGTGTGTGTCTTTATATATATATATTAATAAGTGTCTATATATATATATTTATATATATATGTATGTGTGTTTATATATATATTTATATATATATGTGTGTATTTATATCTATGTGCTTGTGTTTGTATATGTCTATGTATATATATATATGTATATGTATAAGTGTGCTTGTGTGTGTATATGTATATATATATATATGTGTGTATATGTGTATATATATATTTGAGTGTGTGTGTGTGTATATATATATATATATATATATATATATATATATATATATATATATATATATAGGTGTTGATATATATATATATATATAGCTATGTAATTATATGTGTGTGTGTGTTGATATGTGTTAGTGTGTGTGTGTATTAGTGTTTGTGAATGTGTTAGTGTGTGTGTTAGTATATAGATATAAGTGTGTGTGTGTATATATATATATATATATATATATATATATATATATATATATATATATATATATATATATAGTAGTATATATATATAGATGTATGTATGTTTATATATATAGAGTGATATATATATATATATGTATATATAGGAGTGTGTGTGTGTGTGTTTGTGAGAGGAAGGAGGGGGAAACTGATGCAGGAAGCAGCAGCAGCAGTATGAAGGAGGCAGCAGCAGCAGCATGAAGCAAGGGGAGCAGCAGCAGTATGAAGCAAGGGGAGCAGCAGCAGCAGACTATGCAGGGAGCAGCAGCAGCAGCATCAGCACAAGCAGCAGCAGCAACAAGCTCCAGGTAGCAGCGAGGCTAGTAGCGAGGGTGGTTTAATAGATAGATAGAGTAGTAGATAGATAGATAAGTTAATAGATTAGATATATATATATATATATATATATATATATATATATATATATATATATATATATATATATATATATATATATATATATATAATTAGATAGATAGATAGCTACTTAGATAGGTAGATAGATAATTAGATAGATAGATAGGTAATTGATAGGTAGATAGATAGTTATAACTAGATCTAAGATATAGATATATATATATATATACCTATAGCTAGATAGATAGTTAGATATCTAGATATAGTTATATATACATATATATTTATGCGTAGGGTAAGGTAAATGGGTATTTGTATATGTGTGTGTGGATATCTATATATATATGTACATAGGTACTTAGATATATAAATATATGGTAGATATATATATTTCCTAGCCTAGATTAATAACTAGGTGTATAATTATTAGCTAGATAGCTAGTTAGAGGGGTTTGAGAGCGGTATCTCAATACCTTGAGATACCGAGGTATCTCAATACCTTGAGATATTCAAGGTATTGAGTTTCGAGCGGGGTATTTGAGCAATAGCTTAGAAAATATATTGGAGTGATTTTTATATGTTTATGTATATATATTTACGCGTGCTAGCATAGGTTTTAGAGGGTTTAGGCGGGGTGCGTGGCCTAGGGCGAGGTATCGGATACTGAGGGTATCCCGGTATCTCGATTAGGCGAGTTTGAGAGTTTAGTAGCTTAATGAGCTCGGTTTAACCTAGAATTTTAGGGGCACCCTAGTTTGACCTAGCTTTGACCATAATTGTCCCCGTTGACCATAAAAGTCAACGTTTGACCTAGTTATGACCTAGAGTTGACTTTTTGGACCCTGTGTTGACTTTTTGATCCGAATTTCACCGGTTTGACCCGTTCGACCTAGAATAGCCCTAGAAGCCTATTTTTAATTATTTTATATCAGTTTAAATGCTTAGAACCCTGTTTAATTCTGCTTTTCGCATTAGGTCCTTGCGACACCGGTCCGGATCTCGATCCTCATCAGTTGCTCAGGACATCAGGCGAGTACCTACCTCTGATAGTTTCTATTTCATGATAGCGTTTATATCACCTGTTCTAGAACTGTAATACTTGATTTTGACACATTGTTACACGAGCTGGTACTAGTGGATCCCGTCATGAGATGCTATCCCCCTTACCGTGTTCAGCGGGTACTCTATCACGTGTATTTCATCATGTGCTTCGGGTATTGATTCTCATATGCTATCATGTGCTTCTTGTGATCTCGCTTTCGTATGCGTGAGCTATTATCATGTATGTAGCGTATTGTGGTTGGATCCAATGGTATTAGTGGGGGAGGGGAGTAGGAGTTGGTTATGTGATCAAAGCCAAATAGTTTTCATGTGTATGTCGGTTATGCAACTCACGCATAACGGAGTTATCGTAGTATTTTTTATGTGCAACCTAAGCCGATCATATAACGAACTTGTGCTAGAGGCACTTAGCTAGTATTCATGTTTCTCACCTGCAGTTACTTTTCTACTACTTGTATTGTTCTCCAGTTTATATTGCAGCTACTTATTGTGCTCCAGCATATATTTATTTCCTGTGCATCTTGTTTACTTTTCTATTGCTCGTCATATACACCTTACCATGCATTTGGAGTTGCTTTCAGAGTTATGTACTTCGCTCCAGTCCTGACTGGGCATATTTTTTCCAGAGGATCCTGAGGACTATTGCCCGACATTTTACGGGCCGGGTGTTGACGAGGGTTGTGACCCCGAGATCGAGGAGGAGTGTGCCGAGGAGACGCCGTTAGCGCCCTAGTTAGCTAGGTGGGTTTCCTGGGTTGTTTCCAGTGGTTTATTTTGGATGATTGTACTTATTCTTTTGTTGTTGTGAGATATTGTAGTTATTTGACCTTGGACTGTATATTTTGGATATTATTTTGCTCTCTTGGTTCTGTTTCTTTGTTTATATCATATCGTGCTTTATTCTTCCCCTAGATTTTGTGATTGAGAGATTCATATATATATTGCGTGGTTGCCCTTCTTTTGGAGAGGATTATTCATATATATATATTGCGTGGTTGCCCTCCTTTTTGGAGAGGTCATGGCAGATTTTTTGTGAGATATATAGATAGTTGGTTGACCTAGAACGGACATTTACAGCGTTCTATCGCCGATTCTGCGGCGTAGGCCGGACGTACCCACGGCTCATGCCCGATTTTCGGGTGTGGGTCGTGACACGTTTTTGGTGGTGGCCCATGCAGGTCTAGTTTTTAGGTTTACCTGCAATATGATATAGGAGATAGGCTGAGAGAGAGTGTGCTCAATCACAACTAGGACCCTTCCTGATTTCTTTTGCTATCTTTAATTTTCCTGAAATTATTTTCTTTTGCAATATTACTATCCTTCTTTGATGATATCGTTTCTTGCACCATATTAACTTCTTTTGATCTGTGTTCTTCTTGATTCCATTCCAGCACTTGCTTTATTTGATTTCGGGGCTTCCCATAGCTTTGTGTCTGTATCTTTTGCTGTTAGACACCATCTTGTTGCTGAACCTTTAGCTAGACTCTGCAAGATCACGACCGGGGGTGGTATCATCCTAGTCAGTGATGTCTGTAGAGACCGAAGAGTTACCTTGGGAGGCCGGGAGTTGAGTGTGTGCCTACTTGTAATGCCACTTTCGAGCTACGATATTGTACTCGGGATGGATTGGTTGAGTACGCATTGTGCTAGTATAGATTATCGTGGAGGCAGAGTTTTGTTTAGTCCGCCGGGTGAGCCAGAGTTTCAGTTTGCCAGAGGAGCAGCGGAGCAGACTGAGGGAGTCTTCTGCGGAGCCCTGGTGGTAGAGCCGAGGTTGCTACATCCACTGATAGAGGAGTACATGGATGTCTTTCCGGAGGAGTTGCCAGGGTTACCTCCGGACAGAGATGTGGAGTTCTCTATAGACTTGGTGCCAGACGCGGAGACGATATCCCAGCACGTCTATAGAGTCAGCAACAGTGAGCTGATAGAGTTGAAGAAGTAGGTGGATGAGCTACAGGACAAGGGATTTATCAGATCTAGTTCTTCTCCGTGGGGTGCTCCGGTACTTTTTGTGCCGAAGAAGGATGGGTCGATACGGATGTGTATCGACTACAGGGCTCTGAACAACCTCACAATCAAGAACAAGTATCCGCTGCCGCGTATTGATGATCTTTTTGACCAGTTGAGCGGAGCGAGGGTGTTTTCCAGGATTGATCTGAGGACAGGCTACCACCAGGTGAAGGCCAGGAAGGAGGATATTCTGAAGACAGCTTTTCGGACCAGATATGGACAGTATGAGTTCTTGGTGATGCCGTTTGGGTTGACTAATGCCCCGGCAGTGTTCATGAATCTGATGAACAAGGTGTTCCATCAGCATCTGGACAGGTTTGTGGTGGTGTTTATAGATGACATCTTGGTTTATTCGAAGACCCCAGAGGAGCACGAGGAGCATCTGAGGATAGTGCTGGAGACTCTTAGGAAGGAGAAGCTTTATGGAAAGCTCTCGAAGTGTGAGTTCTTCCTTGACAAGGTTGAATTCCTTATTCATGTGGTGACAGAAGAGGGTATCTCGGTGGATTCGAGAAAGATTATGACAGTTGAGGCGTGGAGTGCTCCGAGTTCAGTAGCCGAGGTCAGGAGTTTCCTGGGACTGGCAGGTTACTAAAGGAGATTTGTTCAGGATTTTTCCCGGATTACAGAGCCGTTGTCCAGGCTGACCCGGAAGGACGTGGAGTTTGTTTGGTCAGAGGAGTGCCAGATCGCCTTTGATGAGCTGAAGAGGAGGTTGACGACAGCTCCAGTGTTGACGTTGCCATCAGGTTCTGGAGGTTTCACTATCTATAGTGATGCATCGGGGAAGGGACTGGGTTGTGTGTTGCAGCAGAATAGGAGGGTGATTGCCTATGCTTCCAGGCAATTACATCCTCATAAGAAGAACTATCCTACCCACGATTTATAGTTGGCAGCGGTTATCTTTGCTCTGAAGTTATGGAAACACTATTTATACGGAGAGCGTGTGAAGATCTTCACAGACCACAAGAGCTTGAAGTATGTGTTTACCCAAAAAGAGCTGAACATGAGGCAGAGAAGATGTTGGAGTTGATGAAAGACTTCGACATATCGTTGCAGTACCATCCAGGGAAGGCGAACATAGTTGCAGATGCGTTGAGCAGGTATCCGGTAGCTATGTGCCTGACTACAGATCGTTATCTTCTGGCAGATCTAGAGAGCTTGGGCATTGAGGTGATAGCGCCTGGAGTTGAGATACAGATATGGGGACTGCAGATTCAGTCAGAGTTGGTAGACCGGATCAGGGCTATATAGTTTGAGGATGAGTCCCTGAGGAGCATCAGGGCGCAGGTTCAGATGGGATTATCAGATGACTTCACCATTGCTGATGATGGTTCTTTGTGGCACGGTACTAGGTTGTGCGTGTCGAGTGGGTCATTGCGCGAGAAGGTTCTCCAGGAGGCGCATCGATCCCAGTACTCTATGCATCCAGTTGCCAACAAGATGTATAGAGATCTGAGACAGCATGTATGGTGGTACGGTATGAGGCGGGAGGTGGCACGCTTCGTATCCCGATGCTTAGTGTGCCAGCAGGTGAAGGCAGAGAGGCAGAGGCCAGGAGGATTACTCCAGCCATTACCCATTCCGGAGTGAAAATGGGAGCATGTGACCATAGATTTTGTTTCTAGACTTCCCCGTTCTCCAGGCGGGAAGGATGCGATTTGGGTCATCGTGGACTGTTTATGGTATTAAACGAAAGAATGAAAGTGTATTTCAATGACGGGGTTTGTGCAAAACCTGCGCCCTTTGGTTTACAAACAAACTTGTACAATGTAATCCTATATGAGGATGTGGGAGTACAATTTATTTAATCTGGATATAAATTGCTATAGGTGTCTGATCTGTGGTCGATCACTTTAGCCCTTGGACCACGCGATGTTGAAAAAGTGCCGTGGAAGACAGGTAGCAGCTTCGAAGGTTGCAGGAGAGGGTGGATGCACGATGCCGAAGTCGTCGATCCCCGCTCTTTGCCTGAGCTCCGGGCTCTCTCTCTCTCTCTCTCTCTCTCTCTCCTCCTTGTTCGATCTTCTCCGACTGTCGACCTTGGATCTGGTATTGGTACTCTTGACCGAATTTTCTGACCTGGGATCTGATATCGGTTTCTTGACCAATTGTTTCGACCTTGTTCCCCATTGACAGGGGCCTCTATTTATAGAGTCTTTGGTGACAGTGACCACTCCATTGGTGTAGCAACCGAGGAGTGGAAAGTACAGCACCCTTTCACACAATGGTTAAAGTAACCAATGCCTACGTATAGATGATCTTTCCAACTAAGGGGACACAACACGTACGGTTGCTACTAAGATCACGGCATAAAAGCCACGCGGGTAGGTATCCATTGTGTAGGAAAGGTTGGCGTAGAAGCCAAATGTCCGTCACCATGGCATAGAAGCCAAGTAGGCATAGAAGCCGAACAGGCATGGAAGCCGAGCAGGCATAGAAGTCGAACAGGCATAGAAGCCTAACAGGCATAGAAGCCGAGTAGGCGTGGAAGCCGAGTAGGCGTGGAAGCCGAGTAGTCGTAGAGACTGAGTGGGCGTGGAAGCCGAGTAGTCGTAGAGACTGAGTGGGCGTGGAAGCCGCATGAGCACAGATCCTGAATGGGCGTAGAGGCCGCTGCATATCGTGCCAGAATGGGCGTAGAAGCCGCTTGAGCACAGATCTTGAATGGGCGTAGAAGCCGCTGCACACCGTGCTGATGTGGACGCCTTAGCCGGAATTACGGCTTTTGAAGATATAACCAAATCTCTTGCTGAGATTTGCCATCACCTTATGCATTAAATGCGGAGGCGTGTTTCGAAGGTCTGCAGGCCTTCTGTGCACCCATCGTAGAGACGTGTCTTGATAGAAACTGTCACCGCCCTGTGCAATTAGACGTGGAGACGTGCCTCGAATCCCGTACGAAGTGCAGCTTTTGACGTGGCAGGCGGTTTGTCTGCTGTGGAGCGTAAAACAGCTCATGTTTGCCTGTATAAAATAGGGCGGCGTATTCTCTTGTACGCAAAAGAGTGGTTTATGCTGAGGGGACTCCGGTAAACGACGGTTTGGTGATGTTTTACCAAATCCTCTGCATTAAATGGTGAGATCCGCCATCATACTGTGGGACGCGTCCCGAGAGGTCTGCCATCGTTTTCAGCCATCGTCTGGGTAGCCGTGCATCACCTTTTGTCAGGAGTCAGAGGTCAGATTCATTGCGTGACTTGACAGGTTCATTTTGGGGAAGATGAAGCATTCCCCGTACGCTATCACGCTGCTTTGAGAGCGGTTGAGTTTTACGCCATGGAGGCGATGAAGAACTCTGTTTCATGCTGGAGCGGCCTGGACGTACTGCACTTATGCGGATGGTCCTTTGAGCTTTATTCTTTACGCGGTATTTTAGTGGAGAAAACTCTGTTGTATGCCTGATGGCTCTGAAGGCCTCTGCTTACGCTGCTCTGTATCAAGAGGCTGTGTAGCTTTTCCCAGCGTATTTTTTATGCTTCTACAAGACCCCCTTCAGAGCTTTTAAATTCTTTGGAATTTGAAACGCTTTGAACGAAGCATGAATGGCCCCTCGTAACTCGAAACGTTTCTGAGTGGAGTGTTGAAACGGTCGGTGCAGACTTTATGGCAGATTTATGGGGGACCGCTGTGATCTCTTTTGCCTATAAAAGGCTGGGGGAGTTAGCCTGTTCTCCCCACATCTTTATCACCATGCAGAGATGATCATCGGAGTTCGCCGGGTCGATTTAAGGAAGAAGGAGATCATGTTCTTCCAGCGTGTAAGGAGTCGAAAAAGACGACATCTTCGAGCAAGTGTCCACTGCAACGATGGATCATGGAAGGATATCTTAGCCTTCCTTGCTCGGGATAATCACCAACTTTGTATGGCGTTGCCCCAGGAGAGAGGAAGGGTCATATTTGACCACGGCAGCTGGCATGCCGCGCCTTCTCTCGATGCCCTCCGGTGACGAGAGTCAGACAGACTCATTCTGTCCTGGATTGACCGGTGCACGGAGCATAGGATCTGCAAAATCTATGCAGGCCCAGTTCTGTATCCGCCCGCCGTTGATCATTGCCATGTCGGTCAGTTTGCTGGAGCTGACCGACTGCCGGAGGAGATGGATGAAGAATTGAAGCCCAGCGAGAACCTGTCAGAACAGCTTCTGGGCGATCTTCAGACGACGAGGGGGTATCTCCTTTGTAGACGGAGTTTCCCTCAGATGTAATTATGAAAATGAAAAGAAAACCCTTGTAGATTGGATTTTCCTCATATGTAATCATGATTTTGATCTTTAATAAAAATCGTCTTTCTTCTTCATATGATCATCTTGCCATATGTTGCTGTGAAGTCTGAATATGTGCAGTTTTAACACGTCTGAATCTGTATGCCGACTCTATAGAAAGAGTGCTAGGTCCTGTCCTTTACGCATAGTGAGTAGTTCATAGAACGCTATAGAGCATTTTGAACATCTTAGAACTGTCCTGTTGCTGGGACTGAGGAACCGCGTAGAGCTCTGAACTTCTGATAAACAGAATTTTTGTTCAGTCTTCGCCTTCAAGAGTGACTTCTCGAAAATCCCTTGGAACAGGGTCGAGGAATGGCTGTCAAAAACTGAGTTGCCATCTTTTGATAGACGAAGTATTCAGGCTGGAGTTTGGATGAACCTCCAATTGACCCGAGAAGAGTAATTTCTCAATGTTTGAACTCTTGTATGTTTTGGGTACTTGGGATATGTTGAGGCCAAGGAGGAGTATCTTCTGTGTGAACTCCTGTAATTGACCATCTTGGGGACCGTTCGAATATACGGAAAGTCGTGGAGCGAGAAATCATCAGTCTGTAGCCTCCGGGCGTAAAACACCGTCGAGCGTGAAATCGTAGACTTGTAGTTCCTGTGCGTGAAGTCATGGGTTTTGTGGCCTCTCGAGCATAAAAGCAACTGAGCACAAAGGCATCCGGGCCAAAAACCTGACTTGTAGCTGTCGAACGTAAAGTTGTAGATTCGTAGCCGTCGAGCGTGGGAAGCTCCTTTAGCGTAAAAATGTATATCTGTAGCTCCTGAAAAGAAAATTTCTCCGAGCGTGAAGTCTTGCGGATCTGTTGCTTCTGAGTGTAAACTGAGCGCTATCGAGCGTGAGATCATAGATTTTGTATCTGCTGAGCATAAAGTCGTAGATTTGTGGCCTCTCGAGCGTAAAAGCTACTGAGCACAAAGGCATCCGGGCGTAAAACCATAGACTTATAGCTTGCGAGCATAAAATCGTAGATCTGTTGCTGTCGAGCGTAGAAAGCTCCTTCAGCATAGGACCTACTGAACCGTATTTGCACGAAAAAACTTTTCGAATTTACTGACTGTCCGTCTTTCAAGGTTAGTGGTCTGACGTGGCATCCAATCATAACCTTTTATTCAATTTTGCGAGATTTGGTTAGGGTCTCGAGGAGTCCGTTTGAGGATTCGAAGAGTCAGCCCGAACTCTATATATATCCTAAGTTCTCTGAGAGAGAAACTTTTTATCCTTCTTCTGTGAAAGAGAGCTTTCGACTGTTCGAGTTTTCTTCGTTCCCTCGAATCTTCAGAAAATGGCGTCGAAACAAACCTCCTTCGCTAAGGGAAAGGGTATAGGTTCCTCTTCTCATTCTTTCGCCCCAGCGAGAGAGTCTTTGGTCGGTCAAGGCGAACTTCCTTCTGAGCGAAGTGTCCCGCCGATGAGCAGTGCACCCGGTCTTCGAGGTAAAGCCTTCGGGGTGACAAAAACGACAAAAAATCCTTCGCACACGTTGAACGTGACCGCGCTAGGTCGTCTTCTCTGCTGATAGCCTCTTCTTGAGGAAGATGATGCACGGAGGCGTTTTCATCTTTTACGCCCACATTTCTAATGTGTCAGCGTAAAGACTCCATATTTTCGTAGTTCTGAGCGTAGAAGCTCTGGCTACCAAAAATTGGGGTATATCGTAAAATTTGAATTTTTACGTTTGGGGGGGGGACCTCCGGCGTAAAATTGCCAGATTTACACAATCCTGCGTAGAGCACAGACTGTTGTTTCTTTCGGTCCGTATGTTCGTACAAGACTTGTGATGACGTATTTTCCTTGCACTTTTGTAGTTGACTTGGGTGAGTCTCCACTGGCCGAGGTGATGGGCTCCGCTGCTGGGATGCTGCACTCGAACTACCTGGAGGATCTGTCCCACGTGTCCTTCCCTATCTCCGGACCCCAGTACCCTGAAGGAAGGAGGGTCTTAATATCGGCTCAGGGCGAGCGAATGCTGCTGAGCATGATCAACGGGGAGCCTCTGACTTATGTAGACGGGGAGCCGTACGTAAAGCCGGCTTTCCTTTTTGGGGACATGATTGACAAACAGTCCCAGACGAAGCCTAAGAGGGAGCCCTGGGTCTTCTCAGCCGGGAATTTGGTTTTGTACCTGCCAACGATGCCGAGGGATTATCCCATCTCGGCCTTCTTCCACGCGACGCATCCTAGAAAGATGTCGTGGATGCTGACTCCTGATCTTCACGGTAAGCCGGGGAAGATTTTTCATCTGAAAGGAGCTGACCAGGGGTCATTCTTCAGTCGCCCCTCCGGCGTTGTGACGTTGTTCAGAGGACTGTGCCCGGGCAGTGTTCCAAGTGAGGATAGCTTGGTGATCCAGCCGGTCCAATTGCCGACCTTCTGCAACGACTTCATGGGTCGAGGGGGGGTATATCCCAAGGAGAATCCTCGGTGCAATGGGTGGATCGCCCCAACGAACTCCCGATGGAGATGCCTAGTTGACTGGGCCTTGAAGCACTTCCAGAGAGAGTTGGAGGGCATTGGACTATATGCCGCTGTGAGTGCGACGAGCGTCGGGTTGCCTCCGAACCCCAATTTGTTCCTGGCGCTGATGGAGCGGTACATTCCGCTCACCGGGACCTTTGCCACTCCACTGGGGGAGTTGGGGTTGACGCTCCACGAGATGGCAGTTGTCTCGAGACTGTCGATGGGGGATACTCCATATGAAGAGTATGTTCCCACCAACCGGGAGTTGGAGGACTTGGACCCTCGGATGGCGGAAGTATATCAGGAGCTGATGTGTCAATACTTCGCGTGCACCGCCTTTTATAACAAGCCTTCTGATTTGGCTCACACCACCAAGTGGATGTCCTACCTCTTCTTCCACCGAGCCGGGGCCGCCAGGTCGGAGAAAGCCTCGGGTGGCAAGAATGAGCCCGTGAACTGTTTGGGCGTGCTTAGTGCCCAGGTTGTGGAGACTCTTATGGAGGAGGCTGAAGCTCCGGACCAGATTCTTGTCGAGGGGGTAGGAAAGTACCCGAAAGGCACCAAGGCCTGTAGTTACTTGAGGCGTTGTCGCAGGCCTTTGTCTAAGGAAGCCTAACTGGCTGGTTTCCTCTCCATATGGTTGCGCCGAGTAGTGGTGCCAGGTACCGCGTCCGCGGACCGCATTCACCGAAACATCCTGTTTGGGGCAAGACTGGGCTTGCTTCCTGCCATGGTGTGCCGTATATAGGCTGGCTTGAGAGCCATAACTGACGGGTTGCTCGTCGACGAAGCTCGACGTGAGAGTTTTTCCAGGGTGGAGTTACCATACCTATACTTGATGGGATGGTTGGTTCTCCACAATCCCCGGGTGATGTCTTCTGGGTCCGGTAGCAGCTCGGGGGGTATATTCTTGCTGAATTACAAGGATTCCTCCTGGAATGTGAGCACATTTTTAGACTGCCAGCTGGTGTTGAACCTCGGCCACGGTTGGAAGCTCCTCTGTACTGCTCCCCCCGTGCATTGCAATCAATCAGGGGTGCGGCTTGAGGATTCAGGTGGAGAGAAGACCGACCTTTCCCCGGAAGCTTTTAACTGGTTGGTCTGTATTAGACCCTCCCATCTGCTGTACAGGAGCGAAGATCACTGCTTCTTCGAGCCTACTTGCCTAGTCGGTTTGCCAGGCAGTTTGGGTACGATCAGCTGCATGTGGGCAATGTCGTTACCAGCTTTAGGTCCATGGGCGGACTCATTGATGGAGCTAGAGGGTGGCGATATTTTCTCATGGGTTGTACGAGGGCAACCTTCATTGTGCCGGTCGTTACAACCTCCACGGAGCTTCGCATTCTCCATTCTTACGTCCAGTTTTACGTGGCGATTAACACCTTCCATCGTGATTTTGACGTGCGTGGAAGCTTCCGGGTGCCTTCTCCCAAGCCTGGGGGAAGAGTTGACGTCCCTTCGGTTTCTTCGGACGAAGGTGAGGAGTCTGGTACTCCGGACGAGCCTCTGGTATCGGTGCCGAGGTGCGAAGTGCCTCTGCCTGCGGGGGCTTTAGTAGTCCCTTCTGGGAAGCGACGGGCTTCTGCTCTGAAGGAAGTTTCTCTTCGCAAGAGGAGGAAGGAGACGGTTGCTCGTCCTCTCAGCATTCCTGGCATTGCGGCTCCTGGGAGTGAGCCTGCCTCTCCCTACCTCGGGGATGACTCCTTGGCTGGAGGTTCCTCGCCTTCTAGAGAGGGGCCTCCTACAGTTCCGGTCATCGATGCCGGAGAATCCTCGTTAGAGGTGGCTGTGGCGGCTACTGCTCCAGGTAGCGGAGCGAGATTACCTGTGTGGCCGAGGCAGATGGGAGAATCTTTCCCGAGGCCAGCAGCGGGCATGACTCCTGCTGCGTTAGTGAGCGCGCCTGGCGAGATTCCGGCCGATGAACTTTGACCACGTCTTGGTGGAGGCCTGACAGAACTCTCGGCGATGTCGGTCGGCCCACCTCCTTCTCCAGGCATGACGATTCGTATTGCGTCATTAAGGCGTGGTTTAGCTATATCGACTGCAGATGCGTCGTATATGCCGTTGGCTCCGGGTAAAATGTCATTTTTATGTCTCCTTTGAGAAAGATGGTCATCATACTGATATTAACTTTCTCGTTTTCTTCTCAGGGGATAGCGCCCACGGGGAGTATAGCGTTGAAGCGCATTCTGGTTCCGCTCGGGCTTCTAACGAGGAGGCGTTCGTCTTTGATGAGGAAGTGGCTTCGGGGGCCAGTACGCCTGGAGTAGCTTCGTCACCTCGAGAGGAGGATGAACACGTCGTCGTGACCTTGCCTCTTGTGAGTGTGGTGACGACTTCGACCGCCGTTACCGCACCTTCTTCGATTGTGCCATGTGTCGATGCGACGACTGTGGCCACCTCGTCTGTAATCATCCCTGGAGAGGGACTTGCTGACATTGCGGGCGCTCCCGGCGTTCAGTCGGATCTAGTTGCGTTGATCGAGCAACATACCAGCCTTTTCTACACCGGTTTGAGAACGATGGTGTCAATGGTGTTAGCGAAGAGTCTGGATTTTGAGCGCCTGAGAAAGACTTCTCTTGCTTCGATCGGGGTCATTAAGAAGCTCGGTGATCCTGGGGTAGCTGACGCCCTGGAGGCGGTGGTTAATGGGTTAGAGCGACCTATTAACGAATATTTGCAGCTGACTCGGGGTCTCGATGCTGATGTTCAGGCTCGGTTCAACCTCATGACTGCGCGGCTTGCTACGAAGGTGGAAAGCCTAGACAACTCTATCCAGAAGCATAAGCTGGAGGTGGATAGGAGAAAAGTTGTCGTGGAAGAGGCTCTTGCCGTTGAGACGCGGTGTCACTCTGAGCATGAAGGGAATGCATCGAGGGTCTCCAAGCTGAAGGAAAAACTCGCTCGGGCAGAGGAGTGGGCTTCTCAGTCGCTGCAGGTCTAGACGTAGCGTCCGGTCGACTGAGCACAGCGCGACGGGAGCTGGACCGTGCAGAAGCTGCTCGCGCGGGCTGTCTTCGGGCAAAGGCTGATCTGACCCTCACGGACACTCCCGAGGCACGGCTGGAACAGGCTCGTGCCGACGCCTTGGTTCTTAGGAATGAGAGGATAGCTGCGCTGGAGCGGCAGATTCACAATCTGACTCACCCGCCACCATGATGTATCCTTTTCCCTTTTTGCTTGCCCAGATATAATTCTGCCTCCCTCTCGGGAATAAATAAAGGCGACTCTTTTCTGAATTTTGTGGACCCATCATTTCGGAATGTAAATGACCGGTTTTGTTGAGAGTGTTATCAGAGGTAGTATGGACATGATAGACTCCCGACAAACTTCTTAGCAGGACACATCTATTCAGAGGTCATACGGACATGATAGAGCGTAACCCTACTAATTGCGTTTTGGAAGTAGTTTTGTCAGAATCGAGGGCCTTGCTATGTCCCACCCGAGCAGGGGGGATTAAGCATAGTACCTTTTCAGGAATTTGCCGTTGATAGGAGCCATTAACGGGTCTCCATTAGGCTGGGCTATCCTGTAGGCGCCGTTCGAGAACGTTGTCTCAATCACATAAGGGCCTTCCCACTTGGGTTGGAATTTGCTTTTACTTCTGTGGGTAAGAATCATCGGTCTTCTTACGGCTAGAACTAGCTCGCCGACTTTGAACACTCTTTCCTTCACTTTATGATTAAAAGTCTTGGAAATGCGTGCTTGGTAAAGCGCGATGCACTGTTGAGCTTGTAGGCATTTCTCATCTAATCCTTCAAGCTCTTGGAGCCTTAACAGGTCATTCTTTTCTCGAGTCAACTCACTAGTCACTGCTATCCTGAGCGACGGGATCTGGATTTTGATGGAAAGAACTGTCTCGCTCCCGTAGACCAGTAAAAAGGGGGTACAACCTGTAGGTGTCCGTACCGTTGTACGGTATGCCCAGAGACATTCGTCCAGCTTCTCGTTCCAGTCTCTTTTGTTTGAAGAAATGAACTTCTTCAGGAGTTTGATAATGGTTTTGTTGAAAGCTTCCGCCAAACCATTAGCAGCTGGATAATATGCCGTAGAGGCAATATTATGTATTCGACTTTTATCGCAAAATTGATAAAACGCTTGGCTGATGAACTGAGGCCCATTGTCATGGATTATCCTTCGAGGAATCCCAAAGCGATAAATGACGTGGTGCTTGATGAAGCTGATCACGTCAGACGCTTTTACCTCAGCCAGAGGGATAGCCTCTGCCCATTTAGAGAAGTAATCCGTGATGGCCAGTATGAACCGGTGGCCTCTAGAGGAAGACGGGTGAATGGGACCGACGATATCCATACCCCATGCTTCGAAGGGCCAGGATGCGACCGTAGGATGTAGATATTCAGACGGTTGGTGTATGAAGTCTGCATGAACCTGACAGGCTCTGTATTGTCTTGCATAGCTGATCACGTCTGTGATCATAGTGGGCCAGTAGTAGCCCATTCTCCTGATACGATCCTGTAGCTTAGGACCAGGCTGATGCGCTCTGCATACGCCGTCGTGAGCTTCTCGGATAATCTGTTGTGCTTCGTCGTCTGAGAGATATCTTAATAGCAGTCCGTCGTAGGTTCGACGATATAGGCAGTGTGAAGATGCATCAAAATAGAAGCGTAATGATCGTCTCTTGACGGATATTGCTTCTTTGGGGTCCTCTGGCAAGATTCCGTATGCGACAAAATCTATGAAGGGACTTTTCCAGTCCCTCCCGGAGGGATCTGTGTTCACAGCGTGGCTGCGTTCTATGTGAAGGTTGTTCTTCACGCAAAATAAATCTCTGTTAAGAAGGATCACCGAATCTTGCCTTCTTATAGGGGTAGCTAAGTCCGTAGCTAGACTGGCCAGGGCATCAGCTTCCAGATTCTGAGATCGAGGTACATGCTCTAGGAAGAACCCTTTGAACGTCATGGCTATCTCGATTGTCGCTCGGTGATAGGGGATGAGGTCTGGATTCCGGACTTCGTATATCCCTCTGACTTGATTGACGATAAGCAGAGAATCGCCGAAAGCTTCCAGGGATTCGACCCCCAGCTCTTCAGCGACTTGGAGCCCGATCAACAGGGCGTTGTATTCCGCCACATTATTGGAGCATGGTTCATTAAGAGAGTATGCCCGGTAGATGACGAGTTTATCAGGAGTGACCAGGATGATTCCTACCCCTGAAACCACGTTTCCCTGGGGGCCAGTCCTGGAGGCGCCGTCAAAGAACAGTTGCCATGTGTCACTTTCCATTGCGGAATTACATTCTGCAACTTCGTCGGGAATGTCTTCGTATAACTTGGAGGCCTCCGGGATCGGATGAGCAGCCAGAAAGTCGGCCAGCGCTTGGCCTTTGATGGACTTCTGCGGGATGTACACCATGTCATATGGTGTTAACAGCATCGCCCAGGTTGCGAGTCGGGAATTAAGAATACTCGGCTTGCTCATCAGTACTCGAAGAGGGTTGATCCTGGAGATGATATGAATAGTCTGGCCGATGACGTAGTGCCGCGTCTTTTGGATAGCGAACATCAGAGCCAGACATTCTTTCTCCACTGGGTTGTACCGGTGTTCGACTCCGACCATCATCCTGCTGAGGTAGTAGATAGCCTGCTCATGCCCCTCGTCGTTCTTCTGCGCTAGAAGAGCTCATAGCGAATGATCCATTGCTCGGACGTACAGCAAGAACGGTTTCCCCATGATGGGAGGCACCAGAACTGGCGGACTGGTGAGATAGCGTTTGATCTCCCCGAATGCTTGCTGACAGGTTTCGTCCCATACGAAGGATACACCTTTCTTCATGAGGTGCGAAAAAGGCTGGCATCTTCCTGAGAGGTTGGATATGAACCTCCGGATATAAGCCAGACGGCCTTAAAATCCCCGGAGTTCCCTCAGATTGCGGGGCGGTCGCATTTCTACGATGGCCTGGACTTTGTCAGGGTCCACCTGGATGCCTTTGGCGGTGATAACAAATCCCAAGAATTTGCCACTAGATACGCCCAGGAAGGACTTCGTAGGGTTCATCTTGAGTTGATGTCGGCGCATTAACTCGAATACCGTCCTTAGGTCCTGAATGTGATCATCCTTGAGGCGGCTCTTGACGGCTATGTCGTCTACGTAACACTCTACTATTTTGCGTAAATGTTCATGGAATATGCCGCTCATAGCCCGTTGGTACGTAGCCCCGGCGTTCTTCAATCCGAAGGGCATGACCGTATAGCAATACACTCCCAACGGGGTACGGAAGGCAGTGTGCTTTTCGTCTTCAGGATGCATCTTGATCTGATTGTATCCTGAGAACCCGTCCATGAAAGACATGCGTTCAAAACCGCAGGTGTTGTCGATCATGATGTCCGTGATGGGAAGAGGAAATTCATCCTTGGGGCAGGCCGTATTCAGATCTCGGTAATCGATGCAGATACGTACCTTCCCATTTTTCTTCATGACTAGGACAACGTTGGCGACTTAGTCGGGATGTTGTTCTTTCCGGATGAACCCACAGGCTATCAGCTTTTTGACTTCAGCTTCAATGGCGTCCATCATGTCCGGTCGGAACCGGCGTTGGTGCTGCTTCACAGGCTTTGAGTCAGCCAATATGTTGAGTTTGTGAGTAGCCACCTTCGGGTCTAGGCCCGGCATGTCTCCATAATCCCATGCAAAGACGTCGACGTATTCCTTTATCAGCTGTATGATTTCTTTCCTTTCGGCTGGTGGAAGATTGTCACTGATAAATATCGGCTTTGGCGAAAGCTCACCCCCAACATCGATTTGGATAACTTCGTCTTTGGTTGGAGGTTCCCTTTGTTCGAAGCAGAATTCCCACTGTGTATCCATTTGCTGAGCCCAAGAGTCATTCTCAAACGGCTCAGAATCTCGTTCCTCTGCTTCTGAGGGATCTGTCATTACCATATTTGCTGATAGTGCTTGTTCGAGAGCATCAGGTGAGTCGGAGGGTGACGAGCCATCCCAGGAGGAGGAAAAGATGTCCTTATCTGACGTGGAAGCCGTAAGGGAGGTGGCATACCCTAACCCGAAATGAGTTTGTTGGTAGCGGGGGTCGCCGCGTGGCGGCGTTCTTCTGCCTCTTCCGTAGTTGAGGCCCGGCTTTCGCTTCAAGTCGTAGCCCATGTTTTGCATGATCTTCAGCGCTTGAGGGCTGTATCGGTGAACCTGCATCTTCCCAGTATCGTCATCGAAAGGATCTTCCTGGATGGCTGGCTGATTGCACATGCGGCCGAATACTATTGGACGCTGACTGCTGCAGGTAGGCGGGATTATGAAGATAGAATCTTCATGCGTTCCATACGTTGTGATGACGTTGGATGATGACGCTGCTTCCCAGATATGCGGATGGTAGGAGTCCATAGCTTCCAAGAACTTTCGTGCTATGGGTTCTACCTCGTCACGGGGAGTGGGTTCCTGATTTGGAATCTGAGTATTAATGTACTGGAAAAGAGGATGTTTATTGCCATCTGGAACTCCGTTCCTGGTCGTGTTTACATCGGTCGGCTGCTTGTCGCGCCGAAGGTTGATGACCAAAGGTGGAGGCTTCTGGTTCAGAGTAACCGCTGGAGAATTGCTTCTTTTCCCCGAGCTGGATCTGTTCAGGTGAATAGCCATGGGCTCTATGGCTTTTGGATGAGTGGTTCGTCCTTTCACTCTGATCGACAGCGGTAGTGCGACAGAGGGTTCTCCTGGCTCCCGGTGGGATTCCTTCTCTGTCTTGCCCGCCACTTCTTCCGTGTGGTCCTGCGAGTACAATACGGCGTCGGAATAGTAGGACTCTACTCCTTTAAATGGGTTTAGGTCGGCCACCTCCGTTTGTACCATCCCTTGGGGGTCTACATATTTAAGACATTGATGTAGAGTTGAAAGAAACGATGTTGTGATCGTGGATCCACGGTCTTTCCAGCAAGATGTTGTAGGATACCTCTGAATCGATCACATAACATGTGGCCACCGATCTGAGGTTACCAATCTGGATCCTCAGGTGAACCTTCCCTAATGGCTTACTTCTTCCGGCGTTGAATCCTACGATTGTAGTGGAGGTGTAAGCCAGTTCGCTGGTAGGAATCCTCAAAGGTCTGAGCAGACTGTGTGGGATGATGTTGATCGATAATCCAGGATCTATGTGAATTCGATCAACCTCCATGGAACCGATGTACCCGGTGTAATAGAGGGGTCTGTCATGCCTGTTATGTTTTAACAGCATGTCGTTTTGGGTGAAGGTGATATTTGGGACCACCTCCATCACACTGTGGCATTGAGGGCACGCCACTGGTTCTTCATCGGGAGATTTGAGCTGGGTCAAGCATGCCTCCGCCTGCATCAGTGCTTCACTCAGGGCTAGACGAGTGTCTTGGGAGAGCCTGAGTAGCTCGAAGATGGAGAGCCTGGCCGGCGTATTAGCCAGTTGGGCTAGGATGTCGAAGTTATACGGCTTCTCAAAATCTTTGTTCGGAATATTTTTCACAGGTTTATCGAAGCGCACTTCTCTTTGTTTTCCTTTGTTCGCCGGCGTCGGTTTTGAAGGGTTGGCTTCCGGTATGACGGGGCTTGGCCCTGCAGGTTTGGCAGTTGAAACGTCTGCCGGTATATCCTTCTGACTCGCTCCGTAGTCGTTGAGGTAGGCTTTCCCTGACCGGGTTGCAGCAAGTACCTCGTCTTCGTCTGATGGCGAAGAATTTGTGACCATATGGCATGGTTTGTACTTTGGGCTCCTCCTGGACGTAGCTTTAGTCTCTTCCTCGAGCTCTGACACCAAATCTGGATGAACCCACATAATCTCACCCTGACAGGTGGTCAGGGGTACCAGGTTATGATTTTGATCCCTAGCCGGAGGAAGATTGACGATGTCCATTGTGGCTCGGGAAATGGGTGTGATACCGTCCATGACTTCTTGGGGAGGCAGATCGCCGAACCGCAGAGAGATCATGTTGGCTGTGACCGTTTTCTCGGTGTCGTGCAGGGTGATGGCCTTAGCATCGATCAACCCCTGGATCTTCCTCTTCAGTACGTAACACATCTTTGTTGGGTGGTGTACGTATCTGTGGAAGATACAGTATTTGGGGTCGTCGATACCGCCGACCTCTTGGGGCCGCCTTAGCTCCGACAGGGTGATCTTGCCACTTTTGACGAGACACTCAAATATACTAGGGATATCGTCGTCGTCGAAAGAGTAGACCTCGATGGTCCTGGAAGTCCCGGGCTTTGTCTGCGTGGTCGCCGCCGTCTTTTGTCTGGACGTATTGACTGTTAGAGCTTCTTTTCCCTTGGAGCTGCGAGGATGGTCGCCGCTGGGAGATGGCCTTTTGCCTCTGTCGGAGGCGGAGATCATGATGCCGTTGTCGCGCGCCTTGCGAATGTTGTCTTCGACGGCCACTGCCGAGACGATGAACGAGGGCCACTCATGGAACTGATATGGTCCTGTGAACACCGAGACTATAGGAAGGAGGTTCTTCCTGCAAATGTCTACTAACGCCGAGTCTGGAACTCCTGGAGGCATTTGTAAGGTGGCCTGACGAAAACGTTCGACGAAGGTACGAACGTCCTCCTTTTCCCTTTGCTTGACTTTAATGAGGGAGGACATAGACATGTCCATTCCACCCTCGTAGAATCGTGTGAAGAATAGCGCTTTGAAGTCTTCGAAGGAAGTAATGCAGTTGTCCGCCAAGCTACGGTACCACTGATAGGCTACTCCTGAGAGGCAGCCCTTGAACACCCGAGTGAGGAGGGCGTCGTTCCCTTGTAGCAACACCGTCATCATACTGAAATAGTTCATGTATTGACTTGGTGATGTTTTTCCTTCGAACAGAGCCATGGTCTGAGGTTTGTACTTCGGAGGAAAAGGGACTTCTTCCCAGATAGCCGGGTAAGGCTGGTTGATTCCCAGTTTCTTGAGCTGATCTTTGTGCCTCAAGGCGTCAAACTGGGCTTTCAACTCCCGCACTGCCTGCATCGGATTCTCAGTTGGAAGCGGAGGGACTGCTGACTCTTGATCTAGAGCAGGTTCTTGGCTTGGGTCGGATGGTGGTAAGTCCACCCCCATACGTATCTGAGTTGGCGGGACCGACGCTTGAGCCATGGCAGTCGCGTGCTGAGTTAGCATCATCTGGTGCATGTTCTCTATTACGGATTATATTTGCTTCAAAGATGTCTCTAGCACAGTGATGCGTTGTTCCGCGTTTCCTGAAGCCTCCTCGCGTTCGTCTTCAATGGCGTAAGCTCACACTTTCCTGGGCGTCATCGACGGATTAGTATAGGTCGCCGCAGAAGTCGACTCTACACTCTCAGCATCTGTTCTGGGAGATTGGCGACCCCCAGCATCGGAATCAGACGAGTATGGAGCTGGTTGCTGTGACCTTGCCCGGGTGTTTTGAAACACCCCAGCTTCAGTGCTCCAGAGGAGGTCTTCGAATCTTCTTCGGCTCGGAGGCCCAGAGGGATGACGTCTCAAGCTCGACCTTCTTCTGGGTATGCGTGAAGCCATGTTCACGGACGCATACGTGTGTTCTTCTTCCGGAAAAGACTGAGAGTAGCTCAATCGGTCGAAGACCGACCATTTTGCTTTAGAACAGCAGCAGTCAATCACAATCTTATGACTATTACAACATTGCTCTCTGGGGGGCGTAATAGACATGTTGGAAGATCCCCTCTCCTTACGCTTCTGGACTAGGCATTCGCGTAGGTCAGGAGTAGCAACCGGAGCTTGCTTTACGCCGCGGGACTTCGCCTGGCGTAATTTGGAGATTCGCTCAGACTGGCGTAAAGCTGAAGAGGTCCTCAGTCGGCCATCGGCTTCTCACGTAATCCGGAGGGTAGGCAGATTGTTCTCTTGCTGGCGTAAAGGCCGAGAGGTTGAATATTCGCCTGCTTGCTTCCCCTCACGGAGATCACCGCGCTCATCTATTTTTTCGTAGAAGTCAGATGTTGTTTCGCGCGTGAAGCGTGATCTGTTCTTCCGATTTGGCATTGAGGCACCATCGGAAGTTTTGTCTGTACCGCGCGTAGCGGGAGACTGATTCCTATGCGTAGAGCGCAGTGGATATTTCTGGGTTAGCGCAGAGGCCTTGCCCGAAGTTTTGTCTGTACCGCGCGTAGCGGGAGACTGGTTCCTACGCGTAGAGTGCAGTGGATACTTCTGGGTTAGCGCTGAGGCCTTGCCCGAAGTTTTGTCTGTACCGCGCATAGCGGAAGACTGAATTTTACGTGCAAGGCACGGAGGGAGCGATGCTACCACCTTATTGGTCGGAGAGATCGGAGAGATCGGAGAGTCCACAGGAATGGTTGAGGATGTCTTGGGCATCCACACTTTGCGCAGCTTCCTGTTGTCTTGGACAGAAAGAGAGTGAGAGCTACCCCCGGTTCGAAGCATGTCTTCGTAAGCAGACTGGTCGAAATGAACGACCAGCGTCTTCTTCACGGTTCCTATAGATACCGCATCGCATTGAGCAATTACTTCCTCGTCAGAAGAGAAAGACGTCCCCAACAGAGTCGCCATCTTGTTTGTGGTATTAAACGAAAGAATGAAAGTGTATTTCAATGACGGGGTTTGTGCGAAACCCGCGCCCTTTAGTTTACAAACAAACTTGTACAATGTAATCCTATACGAGGATGTGGGAGTACAATTTATTTAATGTGGGTATAAATTGCTATAGGTGTCTGATCTGCGGTCGATCACTTTAGCCCTTGTACCACGCGATGTTGAAGAAGTGTCGTGGAAGACAGGTAGCAGCTTCGAAGGTTGCAGGAGAGGGTGGATGCACGATGTCGAAGTCGTCGATCCCCGCTCTTTTTCTGAGCTCTCTGGCTCTCTCTCTCTCTCTCTCTCTCCTCCTTGTTCGATCTTCTCCGACTGTCGACCTTGGATCTGGTATTGGTACTCTTGATCGAATTTTTTGACCTGGGATCTGATATCGGTTTCTTGACCAATTGTTTCGACCTTGTTCCCCATTGACAGGGGCCTCTATTTATAGAGTCTTTGGTGACAGTGACCACTCCGTTGGTGTAGCAACCGAGGAGTGGAAAGTACAGCACCCTTTTACACAACGGTTAAAGTAACCAATGCCTACGTATAGATGATCTTTTGACTGAGCGGGTGACGTGGGTCCAACTAAGGGGACACAACACGTACGGTTGCTACTAAGATCATGGCGTAAAAGCCACGCGGGTAGGTATCCATTGTGTAGGAGAGGTTGGCGTAGAAGCCAAATGTCCGTCACCATGGCATAGAAGCCAAGTAGGCATAGAAGCCGAACAGGCATGGAAGCCGAGCAGGCATAGAAGCCAAACAGGCATAGAAGCCGAACAGGCATAGAAGCCGAGTAGGCGTGGAAGCCGAGTAGGCATGGAAGCCGAGTAGTCGTAGAGACTGAGTGGGCGTGGAAGCCGAGTAGTCGTAGAGACTGAGTGGGCGTGGAAGCCGCATGAGCACAGATCCTGAATGGGCGTAGAGGCCACTGCATATCGTGCCAGAATGGGCGTAGAAGCCGCTTGAGCACAGATCTTGAATGGGCGTAGAAGCCGCTGCACACCGTGCTGATGTGGACGCCTTAGCCGGAATTACGGCTTTTGAAGATATAACCAAATCTCTTGCAGAGATTTTCCATCACCTTATGCATTAAATGCGGAGGCATGTTTCGAAGGTCTGCAGGCCTTCTGTGCACCCGTCGTAGAGACGTGTCTTGAGAGAAACTGTCACCGCCCTGTGCAATTAGACGTGGAGACGTGCCTCGAATCCTGTACGAAGTGCAGCTTTTGACGTGGCAGGCGGTTTGTCTGCTGCGGAGCGTAAAACAGCTCATGTTTGCCTGTGTAAAACAGGGCGGCGTATTCTCTTGTACGCAAAAGAGCGGTTTATGCTGAGGGGACTCCGGTAAACGACGGTTTGGTGATGTTTTACCAAATCCTCTGCATTAAATGGTGAGATCCGCCATCATACTGTGGGACGCGTCCCGAGAGGTCTGCCATCGTTTTTAGCCGTCGTCTGGGTAGCCGTGCATCACCTTTTGTCAGGAGTCAGAGGTCAGATTCACTGCGTGACTTGACAGGTTCATTTCGGGGAAGATGAAGCGTTCCTCGTACGCTATCACGCTGCTTTGAGAGCGGTTGAGTTTTACGCCATGGAGGCGATGAAGAACTCTATTTCACGCTGGAGCGGCCTGGACGTACTGCACTTATGCGGATGGTCCTTTGAGCTTTATTCTTCACGCGATATTTTAGCAGAGAAAACTCTGTCGTACACCTGATGGCTCTGAAGGTCTCTGCTTACGCTGCTCTGTATCAAGAGGCTGTGTAGCTTTTTCCAGCGTATTTTTCATGCTTCTACAAGACCCCCTTCAGAGCTTTTAAATTCCTTGGAATTTGAAACGCTTTGAACGAAGCATGAATGGCCCCTCGTAACTCGAAACATTTCTGAGTGGAGCGTTGAAACGGTCGGTGCAGACTTTATGGCAGATTTATGGGGGACCGCTGTGATCTCTTTTGCCTATAAAAGGCTGGGGGAGTTAGACTGTTCTCCCCACATCTTCATCACCACGCAGAGATGATCACCGGAGTTCGCCGGGTCGATTTGAGGAAGAAGGAGATCATGTTCTTCCAGCGTGTAAGGAGCCGAAAAAGACGGCGTCTTCGAGCAAGTGTCCACTGCAACGATGGATCATGGAAGGATATCTTAGCCTCCCTTGCTCGGGATAATCAGCAACTTTGTATGGCGTTGCCCCAGGAGAGAGGTAGGGTCGTATTTGACTACGGCGGCTGGCATACCGCGCCTTCTCTCGATGCCCTCCGGTGACGAGAGTCAGATAGACTCATTCTGTCCCAGATTGACCGGTGCACGGAGCATGGGATCTGCAAAATCTATGCAGGCCCAGTTCTGTATCCGCCCGCCGTTGATCATTGCCATGTCGGTCAGTTTGCTGGAGCTGACCGACTGCCGGAGGAGATGGATGAAGAATTGAAGCCCAGCGAGAACCTGTCAGAACAGCTTCTGGGCAATCTTCAGACGACGAGGGGGTATCTCCTTTGTAGACGGAGTTTCCCTCAGATGTAATCATAAAAATGAAAAGAAAACCCTTGTAGATTGGATTTCCCTCATATGTAATCATGATTTTGATCTTTAATAAAAATTGTCTTTCTTCTTCATATGATCATCTTGCCATATGTTGCTGTGAAGTCTGAATATGTGCAGTTTCAACACGTCTGAATCTGTACGCCGACTCTCGAAGTGTGAGTTCTTCCTTGACAAGGTTGAATTCCTTGTTCATGTGGTGACAGGAGAGGGTATCTCGGTGGATTCGAGAAAGATCATGGCAGTTGAGGCGTGGAGTGCTCCGAGTTCATTAGCCGAGGTCAGGAGTTTCCTGGGGCTGTCAGGTTACTACAGGAGATTTGTTCTGGATTTTTCCCGGATTACAGAGCCGTTGTCCAGGCTGACCCGGAAGGACGTAGAGTTTGTTTGATCAGAGGAGTGTCAGATCGCCTTTGATGAGCTGAAGAGGAGGTTGACGACAGCTCCAGTGTTGACGTTGCCATCAGGTTCTGGAGGTTTCACTATCTATAGTGATGCATCGGGGAAGGGACTGGGTTGTGTGTTGCAGAAGAATGGGAGGGTGATTGCCTATGCTTCCAGGCAATTACGTCCTCATGAGAAGAACTATCCTACCCAGGACTTATAGTTGGCAGCAGTCATCTTTGCTCTGAAGTTGTGGAAACACTATTTATACGGAGAGCGTGTGAAGATCTTCACAGACCACAAGAGCTTGAAGTATGTGTTTACCCAAAAAGAGCTGAACATGAGGCAGAGGAGATGTTGGAGTTGATGAAAGACTTCGACATATCGTTGCAGTACCATCCAGGGAAGGCGAACGTAGTTGCAGATGCGTTGAGCAGGTATCCGGTAGCTATGTGCCTGACTACAGATCGTTATCTTCTGGCAGATCTAGAGAACTTGGGCATTGAGGTGATAGTGCCTGGAGTTGAGATACAGATGTGGGGACTGCAGATTCAGTCAGAGTTGGTAGACCGGATCAGGGCTATACAGTTTGAGGATGAGTCCCTGAGGAGCATCAGGGCGCAGGTTCAGATGGGATTATCAGATGACTTCACCATTGCTGATGATGGTTCTTTGTGGCACGGTACCAGGTTGTGCATGTCGAGTGGGTCGTTGCGCGAGGTGGTTCTCCAGGAGGCGCATCGATCCCAGTACTCTATGTATCCAGGTGCCAACAAGATGTATAGAGATCTGAGACAGCATGTATGGTGGTACGGGATAAAGCGGGAGGTGGCACGCTTCGTATCCCGATGCTTAGTGTGCCAGCAGGTGAAGGCGGAGAGGCAGAGGCCAGGAGGATTACTCCAGCCATTACCCATTCTGGAGTGAAAATGGGAGCATGTGACCATGGATTTTGTTTCTGGACTTCCCCGTTCTCCAGGCGGGAAGGATACGATTTCGGTCATCGTGGACAGGTTAACCAAATCGGCCCACTTTCTACCATTCAAAGTGGGTACGTCTACAGAGAGACTCGCAGAGATGTATGTGCGCCAGATAGTCAGACTGTATGGAGTTCCAGTGAGCATAGTATCAGATCGGGACAGTCGCTTCACTTCGTATTTCTGGATGAGTCTGCAAGCTAGCTTGGGCACCCAGCTCAAGTTTAGTAGTGCGTATCACCCACAGACAGATGGTCAGTCAGAAAGGACCATTCAGACACTTGAGGACATGCTACGCACTTGTGTTTTGGATTTCAGAGGCTCTTGGGAGGATCACTTGCACTTGGTAGAGTTTGCTTACAACAACAGCTACCAAGCCAGTATCGAGATGTAACCTTTTGAGGCGTTGTATGGACGGAGGTGTCGTACTCCGTTGTCATGGGATGATATAGGCGAGAGAGCTTTGCTTGGCCCGGAGATGGTGGTTGATGCAGCGGAGAAGGTCAAGCTCATTAGAGATAGACTTCGGGTGGCACAGGACAGGCAGCAGTATTGGGCCGATAGCCACAGGAGACCTTTGGAGTTCGAGGTATAGCTTAGAATCTAGATTTTATTCTTGTGTTTGCTTGTGATTGCTTGTTTTAGACTAAGTGCAGAGACCGTATTTGTGCTAGGTTGGAGATCTGGTGTTCCTGAGGATTTCTTCGACGCGGGGCACTATTCGCTTCGGTGGAGGCGGGAAGCTTAGCCCACGTTTCGTTGGACCCTTCCGTATTCTTGAGAGGGTTGGCGCCGTGGCGTATAGGCTGGAGTTGCCGCCTACGCTGGAGGGAGTTCGTGATGTGTTCTACGTGTCGCAGTTGAGACGGTACGTGGCGGATCCCAGTCACGTATTGGATCACTCAGAGATCGTGGTGGGCCCTACTCTTAGCTATCCAGAGCAGCCGGTGGAGATTCTGGATCGGCGGGAGAAGGTATTGAGGAACCAGACTATTCCCTTGGTTCGCGTCGTGTGGAGGCATCACTCTCCAGGTGAGTCGACCTGGGAGAGGGAGGATGAAATGCGCGAGCGATACCCCTATCTCTTCGAGCCCTGAGGTATGGTTCTTTCTTTGCATTCCTGTCCTAGTTTCGTCTTTTAATTTCGAGGACGAAATTATTTTAAGGAGGGTAGGCTTGTCACTACCCGATTCTAGAAAATAGGGTTAATTTTTTATTTTTATTTGGTAAATTGTGTATTGTATTTAATTAATTATATTTATAGTTATTTAGTGCTTGTATTATTTTTAATGATTGTTTTAGGGTTTTGGCTAGCCTGGACCCATGTCAGACCCTAGTGGACCCATGTCCGACCCAGCCCACACCCTTGTGAGAATTATTTTGGGGCTTAGAATTATTTATTATATTTTTAGTGGGTTAGTGGAAGAGATTTGGAGTTAGTTTGAGTGCTTTTGGAACCCGGAACCCAAAACCAAGTGAGAGGGGGGCATTTTGGGCATTTGAAAATTAGTGTAATCCCTTTAATAGCATGGCCGGCCCTTACCTACCCCCTCCCAGACCGTGAGCGCAGCAAGAGCAGCAGCCCCTTCCCCCTCTTCATATTCTTCACTTCTTCTTCTTCTCTACTTCTTCTTTCTTCTTCCTTCTTCTTCAAGGTGAGTTCTTCTTCCTTTTTCTTCCTTCTTTCTTCCATTCCTTCTTCTTTATGCTAACCCTCACCTTGAATTTTTCCCAACCTAGGTGTGTGGAGCCTAGATTTACTATGGAGGCTAGAATTGGAGGCTTGGAGCTTGAGGGAGGTGATTTCAAGTAGATCGGAGACCTTGGCCTTGGGATTTCAACTCCCAAGAGGTAAACCCTAACTTTCCCCTTTCTAATTACTTTTATGTAGTATAATTAGTGTTGTAGAACCTTCCTAGACCCTAAGCCTACCCGTGGGAGGAAGTTGGAAATAGTTTGGTTGAGTTTAGAGACTTTGACATTAGGTTTTATGTCGATTTTGGGTGGAATCCGAAATTGGCCCAATTTTGGATGATGCCCTAGGTTAGACGGACCTAGGTAGATGTTGTCGGATGTCTAGAGGGTGAGTGCGTGTCTCCGTTCGGACACGGGAAGCCGCGTCGCGAAGAAACGGGCGTTTCGGGCAAATTTGGGATTTTTCGTCGTCGTCGATTCTAAGTGCGTGTGCGTTTCTGCCATGGGCCTAGAATCGACGGGGTAGTACTTTTTCTAGGATCTAGGCATCGTTTAGAGCGTGTGGGTAAATTTTGGGCCAATTCCGAGTTCGTTTGGTGTGCGTTTCAGGAGATTTTCCGAACCGCGCACCACGTGTTCGTCGAAATGATCGAACGACCATTTCGGCGTGGTTTCCTTATTTTGGGCTTGTGCGCACGTTGGGTTAGTATTGGGAAGTGTGTGCTAGAGTTTTCGAGTTATATTTTATATATTTTAGGGTGTTGGTGAGTGTCGGGGTCGTTGGGCGTGAGTGGGGCGTGTTGTTGTGTGTTGTGGTTGAGTGGTGTGTGTCTTTATATATATATATATATATATTAATAAGTGTCTATATATATATATATATTTATATATATATATGTATGTGTGTTTATGTATATATATTTATATATATATGTGTGTATTTATATCTATGTGCTTGTGTATGTATATGTCTATGTATATATATATATATATATATATATATATATATATATATATATATATATATGTATAAGTGTGCTTGTGTGTGTATATGTATATATATATATATGTGTGTATGTGTATATATATATTTGAGTGTGTGTGTGTGTGTATATATATATATATATATATATATATATATATATATATATATATATATATATATATATATATATAGTTGTTGATATATATATATATATATAGCTATGTAATTATATGTGTGTGTGTGTTGATATGTGTTAGTGTGTCACGCCCCAGTCCCAAAATGTCAGGAACTAGGCCACGTGTCACTGGCCAGCTGACACGTCACTAAGGGCTTAATCCATTTTTAATAGACCCATAGGGATGTGCTACGCTGTCCTAAGATACTACAAGAACAACACAGGCAAATCTATCTCATCCACAACAAAATGTCAAAAATGCAAGTGCTGAATATATATATATATATATATATATATATATATATATATATATATATATATATATATATATATATATATATATATATATATATATATTATCTATATACATTATGTACTATTACATAGATATATATGTATTTACTTTCTGTCCTGTCATTTCAATTTATATATATATACATCAGTGGATACACCCTGATAACATTATATTATTTATATATGGCAGAGGATATACCCTGCTACTATTATAAATTCTATATATACCTGCATTTTTTTGTTCTGTATATACTATATATACTGCTATATATATTATATCTATATATATATACATACTATATATAACTATATTATATATGTGAATATAAGTATATATACATATACTTTATATTACAACTTTGATATTCACGAACCCTGTCTGTTTTAACAGAAACCAACTTCAGCACAGCCAGTGACCCCCAGTCACAAGCACCCTCAATCCTGACTGTGAGATCAGGTTTTCAGTACTATCAGGGAGTAGGCAAGTATACCTTGCCAAATTAATGTTCAAATTCAATTATTGATATCTGCTTTGTTCCTGAATTTCATATACCATGATTACCTGAGACTGCCTTGGGTACAGTCAACTGATACGTTGACATTAGCATATTTAACTTAGTCTTACAGACTTACCATTTGTTGTGAGAGTATTCTAATATTCTCCTAGACCCTATCACGGGAACACGCAACATGGTTGTAATGCATATTGGGATGCGAGCTGCGTAGTTGATTAGCTACCAGTACGTGTGACCCGCATCACGGATTAGAATAATTCAGGAATAGTATGACTTGACATTTAGTTTTATTGGGATGGAAAAGATAACTAGTAGACGTATGGGACACCCCCTCCATAAATATTTTATACCTTCGTACCATGATGGTCGATTGCAGAGTTCCCTTGAGTCAGGGGGCATATGACACATATACTAGCCAGTCCCCACGATTGGTGAACTACGTCAGCATATGTCTAGCCGACACAATCCCATGCGTACTACAAGGTCTTTACTTGTATTTCACTTAAAATGATTAGCACCCTGTATTTATTTTCTTTATTCAGTATTTACATACTTGGCATGTCGTTTTCTGTATCTTGTTATGTTCCACTGAGGACCTGGTTCCCTGCCAGATCTAGACGAGGCTTTCTACCCCACTGTGTACGACCCTGATCAGGAGGCTAGATGTGTTACCGAGGAGGAGCTCGAGGAGACACCCTCAGAGTATGCTTGACCCTAGAGGCCTGCCACCTGGAGATGGAGATGTTTTGATCAGATAGACACTGCTTAGTCTATCTGATTTTTTTGCGCTATTATCAGTTTTTGTAGTAGGCTTGTAATCTCACCAGTTGTGTACTGTATCAGACTCAGTTTTATATATATTCAGCACTTGCTTTTCTGATATTTTATTGTGGATGAGATAGATTTGCCTGTGTTGTTCTTGTAGTATCTTAGGACAGCGTAGCACGTCCCTATGGGTCTATTAAAAATGGATTAAGCCCTTAGTGACGTGTTAGCTAGCCAGTGATACGTGGCCTAGTTCCTGACATTTTGGGACTGGGGCGTGATACGGTTTTAGTGGTGGCCCATGCAGGTCTAGTTTTTATTGCTAGTGGTATGATGACATGCCTAGCAAGCCTGCAATAGGATAGGAATATTAGGTCTCATCCACACTGACACCATCTTTATAATTTCTATTACTGCATCTTGCTTGATTATCATTATTTATCTCCTTTGTGTTTTCTAATTATCCTATTTTCCTCAGAAATATGGATATACCCGGGAAACTTGCGAATAATGGGGCTGACCAAGCAACAGACCCTTCGCCAAGTGCCCAAGGAACTCCGTCCAATCATCAGAATTCTGGTCAGGAGACGACACCAATACCGCAGGCGGAGATACCTTTGCCTCCACCTCCAGCCTTGCCTATCCTGATGCCACAACTTGAGGGTCAACCTCAAATGTTACAGTTTCTCCAGACTATGTTGTAGAACCAGTGGCAACAGACTGAGGCCCTGAGACAGTCTCAGTGGCAGCAAACTGAAGCTCTGCGACAGACGTTGATGACGGCTTTGGAGAGAGCTACTACTCCGACACCAGCACCTATCTAACCAGCGGGCACAGTTCGAGGCTTCCGTCAAATGAGCCTGAGAGATTTCAAAGGCAGCGAGACTCCTGAGGAGATCTCCGACTGGATCTCCAACACTGAAATGCTGCTAGAAGGATCACAACTCACCCCCGACCTATGGATGACCGCTGTGAGGGGCCAACTTCTTGGCAACGCCCATCACTGGTGGGAATCCATAGAGCACAGCGTCGACAAAGATCAAACTTGGCAATAATTCTTGGAGCACTTCAACGCCAAGTACTTCCCAGCGATAGTCCAGAATGCCCTATACTCCCAGTTCCTGCACCTGGAGCAGGAAAACATGACGGTAGATGCCTACGACGTGGAGTTTAGCAGACTAAGTCATTTCGGTGCTGATCTGATTCTGAACGAGCTGAAGAAGGCTAAAAGATTCTACCATGGCCTTAACTACGAGCTCCAGAGGTACACAACAATGCAGTCAAGAATCTCCTACAACGAGGTTCTTACAGAAGCCAGGGAGCAAGAAGCTATTGGCCGAGGAGCCAGACGCTCAAATCCAACCTTCTCGGCCAAGAACCAGCAAGGAGCAGGAGGACCTATCCGTCGTCCACAATATCAGACGCAGCAGACAACGGGACCCTATCAGAAGAAGGAGCTCCCGACTTGTCACTTTTGTGGCAAGAAGAGGCATTTTACCAATGACTGCAGAAAGAAGCTAGGATTATGCCTGCTATGTGGAGCTAAAAATCATATGGCCAGAGACTGCCCACAACGCAGAGATGCAGCACCACAGCAAGGACAGAAGCCAGGAGCCCAAGCTCAGAAGATGCTTCCCTCCACATCAGGAGGATATCAGAGAGGAGTACCTCTGCCTACTCAGGAGGCCCAGTTCAAGGCCAGATAACAAGCCGGAGGACAAAGACAGGGACAAGCTTTTGCGTTAGCTGCAGTTGCAGAAGAGCCTGAAGGGAAAACTATAACATGTACCATTTTAGTTGTATCATTACCTGCAACTGTATTATTCGATTCTGGGGCTACTTTGTCTTTCATATCCAGTAGTTTCGTAGCCATGCACAAGCTATCCACTTCCCCGCTACCCAAGTGTTGGAAAATACTTACTGGAGGAGGTATTGTTCCAGTTACCAATATTATCGAAACCTGTCCGGTAGTTGTTTGTAGTAGAGGACTAAGAGCACGATTTTTGGTACTCCCAATGCCAAATTTCGACGTTGTCTTAGGCATGGACTGGCTAAGCCAGAATAATGCTATCCTAGACTGCCGAAAGGGTAGTGTTATCTTTAGACCCCCAGATCACCCAGAGTTCGAATATGTCCGAGGAACCATCGAGCAAGGAGTAGGCCAGACTCCTAGAGCTTACATGGCGATGGAGACAGCACTTCCCTCAATTGTAGCAGAGTTCGAGGATGTATTTCCAGAAGAATTGCCAGGCCTACCGCCTGACAGAGAAGTAGAGTTCATTATTGAGCTGATACCCGGAGTTGCACCAGTATCCTCCAACGTGTACCGACTGGCGAAGAAGGAACTTGACGAGCTGAAGCTTCAACTGGAGGAATTACAGATCAAGGGATTTGTTCGTCCTAGTGCATCACCCTGGGGAGCACCAGTACTGTTTGTACCAAAGAAGGACGGAACATATCGCATGTGTATTGATTACAGAGCCCTCAAAGCTCTGACAATCAAAAACAAGTATCCCTTGCCGAGAATTGACGACCTATTCGATCAACTAACAGGAGCCGTGGTATTCTCAAAGATAGACTTGAGATCAGGCTATCATCAGGTCAAGGTACGGAGGGAAGATATTCCAAAGATAGCATTCAGGACTCGTTATGGTCACTACGAGTTCCTGGTGATGCCGTTTGGACTAACTAATGCACCTGCCGTATTCATGGATCTGATGAACCAAGTCTTCCACCAATATCTGGACCAGTTCGTGGTAGTCTTCATCGACGACATTCTGGTGTATTCGAAGAGCCACAAGGAGCATGAAGAGCACTTGAGACTGGTGCTAGAGACGCTGAGACGGGAGAGCCTTTATGCTAAGATGAGCAAGTGTGAATTCTTCCTTGACCGTGTCGCATTTCTTGGATACGTTATCACAGGAGAAGGCATCTCGGTAGACCCAGCAAAGATTTTATCTGTGGAGACATGGCCAACTCCGACCAATGTCTCAGAGGTGAGAATCTTTCTAGGACTTGCCGGATATTACCGAAGGTTCGTAGAAAACTTTGCAAGAATCGCAGAGCCGATTACCCGTCTTACCCGCAAGGAGCAGGAGTTCATATGGACTGAAGAATGCCAGACAGCTTTTGATGACTTGAAGAAGCGTCTGACTACAGCTCCCATCTTGACTATACCATCTGGATCCGGAGGTTTCGTCATATATAGCGATGCATCCGGAAAGGGATTTGGTTGTGTCTTAATGCAACATGGGAAGGTTGTAGCTTATGCCTCAAGATAGTTAAGGACTCATGAGAAGAATTACCCCACTCACGACCTGGAGCTTGCCGCAGTCATCTTCGCCCTGAAGCTATGGAGACACTATCTATATGGCGAACGAGTGGAGATTTTCACCGATCACAAGAGCTTGAAATATGTCTACACTCAGAAAGACTTAAATCTGAGGCAAAGACGGTGGCTTGAAGTGATGACGGATTTCAAAATTGATCTACAGTACCATCCGGGGAAAGCTAATGTGGTGGCAGATGCTCTAAGCAGAAGACCCTCGACATTCTTTATGATCACCCAACCAGGTCTTTTGAAAGATCTAGAAAATTTGGGAATAGAGGTCATTATGCCAGGACTTGACGGCCAATTATCAAACTATCAGCTGCAATCAACCTTGGTAGAAAGAATCTAAGCTGCTCTACCAACAGATGGAAGATTTCAGAGGCTTCGACAAAGAACAGAGGCTGGAATTCAGACAGGATGTCGCATACACGAAGATGGGACTCTAAGATGTGGTGATCGTCTTTACGTTCCAAATGGAGAACTTCGTAATGAGCTGATGTCAGAAGCTCATAGCTCAACATACTCTATACATCCAGGAGGCACAAAGATGTACAGAGATCTGCGACAATATTACTGGTGGTATGGAATGAAGCGGGAGATAGCACGCTTTGTGGCTAAATACCTGGTGTGTCAGCAAGTCAAGGCTGAGCATCAGAGATCTGCCGGTCTACTTCAACCCCTCCCAATACCTGAGTGGAAATGGGAACACATTACGATGGACTTTGTTACGGGCTTTCCAAGAAGTCCTAGTGGTCGTAATGCTGTATGGGTAATCGTAGATAGACTCACAAAGGCTGCTTATTTCCTACCTTTCAGAGTTGAACAATCTACAGAAGTCTTGGCGGACATGTACATGAAGGAGATCGTGCGGCTGCACGGAGTACCAGTCAGCATAATATCTGACCGGGATACGAGGTTTACATCCTACTTTTGGAAAAGTATGCAAGAAAGTCTTGGTACCCGCCTCAAGTTGTCACCACCCCATTTCCAGAGCCGGGTATTTTTTTATATTTTAATTTGGGTTAATTGTGTATTATTTATAATTAATTGTATTTATATTTAATTAGTGATTGTATTATTTTTTATTTTTTATTTTTTTGTTTGTTTTAGGGTTTTGGCTAGCCTGGACCCATGTCAGACCCTAGTGGACCCATGTCCGACCCGACCCACACTCTTGTGAGAATTATTTTGGGCCTTAAAATATTTATTTTATTTTTAGAAGGTTAGTGGGAGAGATTTGGAGTTAGTTTGAGTGTTTTTGGACCCCGAAACCCAAAACCGAGAGTTAGGAGGGCATTTTGGGTATTTTGGACTTTGTAACCCTTTATTACATGTTGAGACCCGACCCCTCTCCCCATTTCCAGCCCGCACGCAGCAGGAGCCCTCTCCCCACTTCCTCTTCTTCTTCATTCTTCACTTCTTCCTTCTTCTTCTTTTTCTCCACTTCTTCTTTCTTCTTCCTTCCTTCTCCAAGTAAGTTTCTCTTCCATTTTCTTCCTTCTTTCTTCCATTTCTTCTTCTTGATTGAACCCTAACCTATATTCTTCCCTAACCTAGGTGGGTAGAGCCTAGATTTTGTGTTGGAGCTTGGATTGGGAGCTTGGAAGCTTGGATTGGAGGATTTGGAGCATTTTGGAGATTTTGGCTTGGGATTCCAACTCCCAAGAGGTAAACCCTGATTTTTCCCCTAGTAATTATTTTTATATAGTGTAATTAATATTCTAGAACCTTCCCAGACCCTTAGGCTACCCGTGGGAGGAAGTTGGAACTAGTTGGGTAGTGTTTGGAGACTTTAACACTAGGTTTTGTGTCAATTTTGGGTGAAATCCGAATTTGGCCCAATTTTGGGTGATGCCCTAGGTTAGATGGACCTAGGTAGACGTTGTCGGGTGTCTTGAGGGTGAGTGCGTGTCTCCGTTCGGACACGGGAAGCCGTGTCGCGAAGAAACGGGCGTTTCGGGCGAATTTGGGGCTTTTCGTCGTCGCCGATTCTAAGTGCGTGTACGTTTTCGCCACGGACCTAGAATCGATGCGGGAGCATATTTTCTAGGATCTAGGCATCGTGTAGAGCGCGTGGGTAAATTTTGGGCCGATTCTGAGTTTGTTTGGTGTGCGTTTCAGGAGGTTTTCCGAGCCGCGCACCACGTGTTCGTCGAAATGACCGAATGGCCATTTTGACTTGGGTTCCTCGTTTTGGGCTTGTGCGCACGTTGGGTTAGTATCGGGGAGTGTGTGCTAGAGTTCTCGGGCTATACTTTATATATTTTTAGGTGTTTGGGCGTGTCAGGGTCGTTGGGCGTGCGTTGGTGGGCGTTGTGGGCGTGGTGTGCGTTGTGTTGTGTTTGTTTATATATATGTGTATATATATATTGTGTGTGTGTTTTTATATATATATTTATATATATATGTGTGGTTATGTGTTTATGAGTGTGTTAGTGAGTGCTAGTGTATGTGTGTAGGTGAGTGTGTGAGTGAGTGCTTGTGTGAGTGTGTAGGTGAGTGTGTGTGAGTGTGAGTGAGTGTTTATAGGTATATAAATATAAGTTTATATATATATATATGTATATATATTTATATATATATGTATGAGTGTTTGTGTGTGTGGTTGTGTGTTTGTGAGAGTGTGTGTTAGTGTGTGTGAGGGTGTGTGAGTGTGAGAGTGTGTGAGGATATATATATATATATATATATATATATATATATATATATATGTATGTGTGTGAGAGTGTATATGTATATATATATATAGATATATATATGTGTGTATATATATATAGATATATGGGTGTTTATATATATATATAGATATGTATATATATTTATGTGTGTGTGTTGATAGTGTTGTGAGTGTGTGTGTATTAGTGTGTGAGTGTGCTAGTGTGTGTGTTAGAGTGTGTAGATGAGAGTGTATATATATAGGTATTTAGTTGTTTATATATATAGTTATATGTGTATATATATATATATATATATATATATATATATATATATATATAGGATGATATGTATATATATATAGGAGTGTGTGAGTGTGTGTTTGTAGCTAGAGGGGGGGGGGGGGGGGGAGACTGGACTGGAGCAGCAGCAGCAGCATGCTGCTGCACTGTGCTGCAGCAGCAGCAGCAGCAGCAAGGTGAAGCTGCAGCAGCAGCAGCAAGTGCAATATGTAGCAGCAGCAGCAGCGAGCTCCAGGTAGCTCCAGCACGCAGCGGGGAGCGAGGTAGCTAGGTAGTAGAGGGAGATTTATGGTTTAATAGATAGATAGATTAGTAGTTTGATAGGTAACTAGATAGCTAAATAGATAGTAGGATAAATAGGTAAGATAACTTATTAGATAGTTAGATAGTTAAATGGCTAGGTAAATAGATAGCTAGCTAGATTAGAATAGATAAGATAGATAGATAGATTATAGTTAGCTATTAGTTAGTATTATAGATAGATAGCTAAGTAGATAGTTACTAGAATAGATAATTAGATATATAGATAAGTAGATGCATAGGTAGATACCTATATCTATGGATAGATAAATAGGTAGATAAGATAAATAGATAGTTAGAGGGCTAGATTAATAGATAGATAGCTAGGTATTTAGATAGATGGATACTAGATAGGTAGATAGCTAGATACTTAGATATACCTATCTAGGATATAGATATCTATATGCCTATAAGTTATATATATGTTATGTTTGGTAAGGTAAATGGGTAATGGGTATATATATGTGTGGATATATATGTATATAGGTAGATACCTACTTAGATATATATATAAATATGGTAGATATCTATATTACCTAGCCTAGATTAATAACTAGGTGCATAATTAATAGCTAGGTAGCTAGTTAGAGGGTTTTAGAGCGAAACCTCAATACCTTGAGATACCGAGGTATCTCAATACCTTAAGATAACCAAGGTATTGGGTTTCAAGCGGGGTTTTTAAGCAATAGCCTAGGAATAGTATTGGAGTGATTTTTATATGCTTATGTGTATATATTTACGCGTGCTAGCATAGGTTTTAGAGGGTATAGGCGGGGTGCGTAGCCTAGGTTGAGGTATCGGATACCGAGGGTATCCCGGTATCTCAAGGAGGCGAGTTTGTGAGTTTTTTAGCTTAATGACCTCGGTTTGACCTAGAATTTCAGGAGCACCCTAGTTTGACCCAGACTTGATCGTAGTTGACTCGGTTGACCGCCAAAGTCAACTTTTGACCTAGTTTTGACCTAGAGTTGACTTTTTGGACCCAGAGTTGACTTTTTGACCCAGATTTTATCGGTTTGACCCGTTTGACCTAGAACGACCCTAGAAACCTATTTTTAGTTATTTTATATCTGTTTAACTCATTAGAACCATGTTTAACCTTGCTTTTCATATTAGGTCCTTACGACACCGGTTCGGATCGTCAGTTGCTCAGGACGTCAGGCGAGTACATTCTCTGATAGTTTTCATTATTTGATGATTATTATGATTCAGCTTCTAGTATAGTATCATCTGATTATTCTGGCACAACACGGGACACTGATTGATATTTCTGGATTCATTTACTTGCGACACGTATATTTCATGTTTCTGGCCTCTATTCTGGAATCACTACTGGCATCACCTACTGGCATCACCTACAGGCATCATTCATGTTCAGGCTGGACTCATCTTGATTTGCGTGTCGGGTCTTGGATCCACTTGTATTAGTCGGGGCGGGGAAATACTCGAGTAGACATGTAAACATTCCTATCTGGCATCATCAGGAATCACTCCCTCTGGTCTAATCTGGAATGATAGCAGCCGCGCACCCAGTGCGCGGTGAGCCGTACTTACCCCTAGCCGTTTACATGTCGAAATAAGTATTTCAAAGACACCGAGTTCATTCTTTATAGTCTGGACTCTCATGTATTTCTTGACTTGTCTCACTTACATGTTCCTGGACTTGACTCACTACATATTTTCCATGCTGGACTCACTACACGTTCATGTGCACAGACTTACTCTTAGCTTAGATTTTCTGTATCTTGCAGTTATTACTATTTTGCTCTGATATCCATGCATCTTTACCTTATGCACCAGTGACATATGTATATTTCTTGTTTCATACTTTATTTCATTCTTCTTGCTACTTGCTATAACTGTTTTATAGTTTTTATCATTTAAATGGAACTGCTGTTAGAGATGTACTTGCTCCAGTCCTGACTGGACATATTTTTCAGAGTATCCGGAGGATTGGTGTCCGACATTTTATGGACCTGAGCCTGTTGATGGTGCAGACAGGGACCCTCTAATTTAGGGGTGATTTTCGGGTTGGTAACCGGGATCACTGGGACTTTGTTGTTGTTTTTATTAGCTTTTAGCACCGAATTTGTCTCCGGTTATAGATTGAGACCTTGTTTGTATATTATTTTGGATATTGTTGTATTATTATTTGATGTTGTGGTTGTTGTAGTAGTTGTTGTTGGTTAGACTTTATAGTTGTTAGATCTCTGTGTTATCTTATCGTGCTTAGATTCGTGATTGAGTATATTGTGGTTATCATTGTGATATTTGCTCCTCCGTTTGGAGTTGAGATCTTGACAGGTTTATATTGTTTGTGTGGTTACCCTCCTTTTGGAGAGGTCATGGCCGATTTTTGTGTGAGATTATTATTTAGTTAGTTGACCTAGACAGCGTTCTACCGCCGATGCTGCGGCGTAGGCTGGACGTACCCACGACTCATGCCCGATTTTCCGGGTGCGGGTCGTGACACAAGTTTAGCACCTCGTATCATCCGCAGATAGATAGCCAGTCAGAGCGCACCATCCAGACCCTAGAAGATATGCTGAGAGCCTGCATGCTTGATTTCAGCGGATCATGGGAAGATCATCTACACCTGGTAGAATTTTCCTACAACAACAGCTATCAAGCGAGCATTCAAATGGCTCCCTTTGAAGCTTTGTATGGAAGGAAATGTCGTTCCCCAGTATGCTGGAGCGATGTAGGCGAGAGACAGATCTTGGGACCAGAACTGATTATTCGTACGGTAGAGAAAGTAAAGAAGATCCAGGGACACCTACGAGCTGCACAAGACAGGCAGAAATACTGGGCCAACATTCATCGCCGACCTCTAGAGTTCCAAGTAGGGGAGCATGTGTTCTTGAAGATCTCACCTACTCGAGGAACTATCAGATTTGGAGGAAGAGGGAAACTGAGTCCAAGATACATTGGACCTTTCGATGTGTTGGAACGCGTCGGAGAAGTTGCTTACAGGCTAGCTCTACCTCAGACCTTGGAAGGAGTACATAACGTCTTCCACGTATCTCAGCTGAGGAGGTACATTCCAGACCCGAGTCATGTGCTGGACTATTCAGAGATCACCATCGGGCCAAGCTTATCATACCAGGAGGAACCTGTAGAGATCTTAGACCGTAGCGAGAAGGTGTTGCGAGGCCAGACTATACCTCTCGTTCGTGTTGCATGGAGACATCATGCACCAGGTGAATCCACCTGGGAACGAGAAGAGGATATTCGTCAGCGTTATCCCCATCTATTTCCAAACCAGGGTATGTCCAATATTTCAAACTCAATCTCTCTTAATCATCATATGTCCATAATCAATCTTTCATTCTCAATATATGATTATTTTTATTTTGAGGACGAAATATTCTAAGGAGGGTAGATTGTAAACTCCCTCGACCAGATTTCAGTAATTTAGGATTAGTTTTGACTAATTAGAATTATTGTAACTTTTTAAAATTTTATTTATTATATATTCTATTGATTGTGCACCTGTTCATTACACAATTAATTAGGGCATCACACTAGCTGTTAAACCCTAAACAAATTTCACATCCCTGCACTAGACTTGTTAGACTACTTTTTCTGTGTTTTGTGCAACTCCCAGAAACCTTGTTTGGTGCTTCATTTTAGTCGCACAAATATCGTTACAAACGTACGTATTTATTTCCTATTAAAATTTCTGCTCTTTACCCATCTCTGTACCCTAGAGATTTAAGGACCAGTAGGCACCTGTTTTGTCCAAACAAAAATACGATAATATTCTACTCTAATTGTATTACAATTATCGTATTGACACCGTAGAAAAAGTATGACCCTAATAGCCTCTAAATAATTAGTGAGCATCGTGCGCAGTATTTATTAATTAATAAATACGAGGACCCGTATCACCTAAGAAATCAGATCCTGCCTCTGCCCAGACTCACCCCACACTGTCCAAAACATTTTCCCCAGCGATTTCCCTCATTTCTGTACAATTCAGAATTTCGGAAAATCAGTATTTGAAATTTGGTAAATTACGAAATTACGCAAAATACAAATTTTATGCTTTTATGCAATTTATGAAAAGTTAGGGGTTTTTATGCAAAATTGCATGCAAGGTGGCATAATTCTATTGGCTAGACCATAGGTGTATGGGACCCACCCAAAACACCCAGAAAAATCCAGGAGAAATATCCCCAAAAATCAAATTTACCAAAATATCCCCAAACTTTCCTTTATTTACTAAATTGCCATTGCCTACAACCCCTATAAAACCCGACCCCCCCTCTCTTCAAACCCTCACAGCCCTCACCTCCGACCACCACCTCCGGCCGCCTCCGCCGCCGTCCTCCCGCCGGCAACACCGCGTGGGACCCCCATGCCAGTAGGTATAAACCCTAACTCTATATATATATGTATATACGTATTTATGTATATGTATATGTATATGTATATATATATGTATATATATGATATATATATGTATATTTATATATATATGTATTATATTATTATACTATATAAATACAGTATAATTACACTGTATACATATATATATTGCTATAAATATATTATATATGTGTATATATGCTACTAATATATATGTATTTGTATATGTATACTATGTATTTATATATGTATATTTACATATATATATAAATATGTATATATATGTATATAATATATATAAACTATATATGTTATGTATATATAGCTATGTATATATATTATATATATGTATATAATATATATATCTATATATATATGTTATATACTATATATAATTATATTATTCACTGTGGATATACACAGTATATCAATATGTATATATATGCTATGCATTTTCTTTTTATTATTTATATGCACTTATTCAATTTATTATATATGTATGTATATAATATATATAAACTATATATGTTATGTATATATAACTATGTATATATATTATATATATGTATATAATATATATATCTATATATATATGTTATGTACTATATATAATTATATTATTCACTGTGGATATACACAGTATATCAATATGTATATATATGCTATGCATTTTCTTTTTATTATTTATATGCACTTATTCAATTTATTATATATGTATATATTATCCAGCAATATAATATAACTTTTATCAGGGTCTATATGTGACCACTGGATAATATATACATATACATATACATAAATACGTATATACATATATATATAGAGTTAGGGTTTATACCTACTGGCAGGGGGGTCCCATGCGGTATTGCCGGCGGGAGGACGGCGGCGGAGGCGGCCGGAGGTGGTGGTCGGAGGTGAGGGCTGTGAGGGTTTGAAGAGAGGGGGGGTCGGGTTTTATAGGGGTTGTAGGCAATGGCAATTTAGTAAATAAAGGGAAGTTTAGGGATATTTTGGTAAATTCGATTTTTGGGGATATTTCTTCTGGATTTTTCTGGGTGTTTTGGGTGGGTCCCATACACCTATGGTCTAGCCAATAGAATTATGCCACCTTGCATGCAATTTTGTATAAAAACCCCTAACTTTTCATAAATTGCATAAAAGCATAAAATTTGTATTTTGCGTAATTTCGTAATTTACCAAATTTCAAATACTGATTTTCCGAAATTCTATATAATACAGAAATGAGGGAAATCGCTGGGAAAAATGTTTTGGACAGTGTGGGGTGAGTCTGGGCAGAGGCAGGGTCTGATTTCTTAGGTGATACGGGTCCTCGTATTTATTAATTAATAAATACTGCGCACGATGCTCACTAATTATTTAGAGGCTATTAGGGTCATAATTTTTCTACGGTGTCAATACGATAATTGTAATACAATTAGAGTAGAATATTATCGTATTTTTGTTTGGACAAAATAGGTGCCTACTGGTCCTTAAATCTCTAGGGTACAGAGATGGGTAAAGAGCAGAAATTTTAATAGGAAATAAATACGTACGTTTGTAACGATATTTGTGCGACTAAAACGAAGCACCAAACAAGGTTTCTGGGAGTTGCACAAAACACAGAAAAAGTAGTCTAACAAGTCTAGTGCAAGGATGTAAAATTTGTTTAGGGTTTAACAGCTAGTGTGATGCCCTAATTAATTGTGTAATGAACAGGTGCACAATCAATAGAATATATAATAAATAAAATTTTAAAAAGTTGCAATAATTCTAATTAGTCAAAACTAATCCTAAATTACTGAAATCTGGTCGAGGGAGTTTACATAGTGTGTGTGTGTGTGTATTAGTGTTTGTGAGTGTGTTAGTGTGTGTGTTAGTATATAGATATAAGTGTGTGTGTATATATATATATATATATATATATCTAGTGGTATATATATATATATATATATATAGATGTATGTATGTTTATATATATAGAGTGATATATATATATATATATATATGTATATAGGAGTGTGTGTGTGTGTGTTTGTAAGAGGAATGAGGGGGAAACTGATGCAGGAAGCAGCAGCAGCAGTATGAAGGAGGCAGCAGCAGCAGCATGAAGCAAGGGGAGCAGCAGCAGTATGAAGCAAGGGGAGCAGCAACAGCAGACTATGCAGGGAGCAGCAGCAGCAACATCAGCACAAGCAGCAGCAGCAGCAAGCTCCAGGTAGCAGCGAGGCTAGTAGCGAGGGTGGTTTAATAGATAGATAGAGTAGTAGATGGATAGATAAGTTAATAGATTAGATAGTTAGATAGATATATATATAGATAATTAGATAGATAGATAGCTACTTAGATAGGTAGATAGATAATTAGATAGATAGATAGGTAATTGATAGGTAGATAGATAGTTATAACTAGATCTAAGATATAGATATATATATATATACCTATAGGTAGATAGATAGTTAGATATCTAGATATAGTTATATATACATATATATTTATGCATAGGGTAAGGTAAATGGGTATTTGTATATGTGTGTGTGGATATCTATATATATATGTACATAGGTACTTAGATATATAAATATATGGTAGATATATATATTTCCTAGCCTAGATTAATAACTAGGTGTATAATTATTAGCTAGATAGCTAGTTAGAGGGGTTTGAGAGCGGTATCTCAATACCTTGAGATACCGAGGTATCTTAATACCTTGAGATACCGAGGTATCTCAATACCTTGAGATATTCAAGGTATTGAGTTTCGAGCGGGGTATTTGAGCAATAGCTTAGGAAATGTATTGGAGTGATTTTTATATGTTTATGTATATATATTTACGCATGCTAGCATAGGTTTTAGCGGGTTTAGGCGGGGTGCGTGGCCTAGGGCGAGGTATCGGATACCGAGGATATCCCGGTATCTCGATTAGGCGAGTTTGAGAGTTTAGTAGCTTAATGAGCTCGGTTTGACCTAGAATTTTAGGGGCACCATAGTTTGACCTAGCTTTGACCATAATTGTCCCCGTTGACCGTAAAAGTCAACGTTTGACCTAGTTTTGACCTAGAGTTGACTTTTTGGAACCCGGGTTGACATTTTGACCCGAATTTCACCGGTTTGACCCGTTCGACCTAGAATAGCCCTAGAAGCCTATTTTTAATTATTTTATATCAGTTTAAATGCTTAGAACCCTGTTTAATTCTGCTTTTCGTATTAGGTCCTTGTGACACCGGTCCGGATCTCGATCCTCATCAGTTGCTCAGGACATCATGCGAGTACCTACCTCTGATAGTTTTTATTTCATGATAGCGTTTATATCACCTGTTCTAGAACTGTAATACTTGATTCTGACACATTATTACACGAGCTGGTACTAATGGATCCCATCATGAGATGCTATCCCCCTTACCGTGTTCAGCGGGTACTCTATCACGTGTATTTCATCATGTGCTTCGGGTATTGATTCTCATGTGCTATCATATGCTTCTTGTGCTCTCACCTTCGTTTGTGCGAGCTATTATCATGTACGTAGCGTGTTGTGGTTGGATCCAATGGTATTAGTGGGAGAGGGGAGTAGGAGTTGGTTATGTGATCAAAGCCAAACAATATTCATGTGTATGTCGGTTATGCAACTCACGCATAACGGAGTTATCATAGTATTTTTTATGTGCAACCTAAGACGATCACATAACGAACTTGTGCTCAAGGCACTTAGCTAGTATTCATGTTTCTCACCTGCAGTTACTTTTCTACTACTTGTATTATTCTCCAGTTTATATTGCAGCTCTTATTGTGCTCCAGCATATATTTATTTCCTGTGCATCTTGTTTACTTTTCTATTGCTCATCATATACACCTTACCATGCATTTGGAGTTGCTTTCAGAGTTATGTACTTTGCTCCAGTCCTGACTGGGCATATTTTTTCCAGAGGATCCTGAGGACTATTGCCCGACGTTCTATGGGCCGGGTGTTGACGAGGGTTGTGACCCCGAGATCGAGGAGGAGTGTGCCGAGGAGACGCCGTTAGCGCCCTAGTTAGCTAGGTGGGTTTCCTGGGTTGTTCCCAGTGGTTTATTTTGGATGATTGTACTTATTCTTTTGTTGCTGTGAGATGTTGTAGCTATTTGACCTTGGACTGTATATTTTGGATATTATCTTACTCTCTTGGTTCTGTTTCTTTGTTTATATCATATCGTGCTTTATTCTTTTCCTAGATTTTGTGATTGAGAGATTCATATATATATTGCGTGGTTGCCCTCCTTTGGGAGAGGATTATTCATATATATATTGCGTGGTTGCCCTCCTTTTTGGAGAGGTCATGGCAGATTTTTTGTGAGATATATAGATAGTTGGTTGACCTAGAACGGACCTTTACAACGTTCTACCGTCGATTCTGCGGCATAGGCTGGACATACCCACGGCTCATGCCCGATTTT
>JAYESA010000013.1:74754363-74819363 GCA_036927795.1 Iris macrosiphon | reverse complement strand
CCTAGAATATCCCTAGAAGCCTATTTTTAATTATTTTATATTAGTTTAAATCCATAGAACCCTATTTAATTTTGCTTTTCGCAATAGGTTCTTGCGACACCGGTTCGGATCTCGATCCTCATTAGTTGCTCATGATATCAGGCGAGTACCTACCTCTGATAGTTTCTATTTCATGATAGCGTTTATATCACCTATTATAGAACTGTAATCTTGATTCTGACACATTGTTACACGAGCTGGTACTAGTGGATCCCGTCATGAGATGCTATCCCCCTTACCGTGTTCAGCGGGTACTCTATCACGTGTATTTTATCATGTGCTTCGGGTATTAATTCTCATGTGCTATCATGTGATTCTTGTGCTCTCGCCTTCGTGTGCGCGAGCTATTATCACGTACGTAGCATGCCATGGTTGGATCCAAGAGTATTAGTGGGGGAGGGGAGTAGGAGTTGGTTATGTGATCAAAGCCAAACAGTATTCATGTGTATGTCGGTTATGCAACTCACGTATAACGGAGTTATTATAGTATTTTTCATGTGCAACCTAAGCCGATCACATAACAAACTTGTGCTCAAGATACTTAGCTAGTATTCATGTTTTCTCACATGCAGTTACTTCTCTACTTGTATTGCTCTCCAGTTTACATTGCAGCTACTTATTCTGCTCCAGCATGTATTTATTTACCTGTGCATCTTGTATACTTTTCTATTGCTCGTCATATATACCTTACCATGTATTTGGAGTTGCTTTCAGAGTTATGTACTTCGCTCCAGTCCTGACTGGACATATTTTTTCCAGAGGATCCTGAGGATTTCTGTCCGACTTTCTACGGGCCGGGTATCGAGGAGTGCTGCGACCCCGAGACTGAGGAGGAGCCCTGCGAGGAGACGCCGTTAGCGCCCTAGTTAGCTAGGTGGGTTTTCTGGGTTGTTCCCAGTTGTTATTTTGGATGATTGTACTTATTCTTTTGATGCTGTGAGATATTGTAGACTATTATAGACTTGGACTGTATTTTGGTTATTGTCTTGCTCTCTTTGGTTCTGGTTTCCTTTTGCTATCATATCGTGCTTTTATTCTTTCCCTAGTTATTGTGATTGAGAGTTTATATATATTGCGTGGTTTCCCTCCTTTTGGAGAGGTTATTGACACATTTTTGTGAGTTATATAGATTTGTTTGACCAAGAACGAACCTTATAGCGTTCTACCGTCGATTCTGCGGCGTAGGCTGGACGTACCCACGATTCATGCCTAATTTTTCGGGTGCGGGTCGTGACACATTTTTGGTGGCGGCCCATGCTGGTCTAGTTTTTAGGCTGGCCTGCAATAGGATATAGGCTATAGGCTGAGAGAGAGTGTGCTCAATCACAACTAGGACCCTTCCTGCTTCCTTTTGCTATCTTTAATTTTTCTGAAATTGTTTTCTTTTGCAATATTACTGTCCTTCTTTGATGATATCGTTTATTGCACCGTATTAACTTCTATTGATTTGTGTTCTTCTTGATTCCATTCCAGCACTTGCTTTATTTGATTCCGGTGCTTCCCATAGCTTTGTGTCTGTATCTTTTGTTGTTAGACACCATCTTGTTGCTGAACCTTTAGCTAGACTCTGCAAGATCACGACCGGGAGTGGTATCATCCTAGTCAGTGATATCTGCAGAGACCGGAGAGTTACCTTGGGAGGCCAAAAGTTGAGTATGTGCCTACTCGTAATGCCACTTCCGAGCTACGATATTGTACTCGGGATGGATTGGTTGAGTATGCATTATGTTAGTATAGATTATCGTGGAGGCAGAGTGTTTTTTAGTCCGCCGGGTGAGCCAGAGTTTTAGTTTGCCAGAGGAGCAGCGGAGCATACCGAGGGAGTCTTCTGCGGAGCCTTGGTGGTAGAGCCGAGGTTGCTACATCCACTGATAGAGGAGTTCATGGATGTCTTTCCGGAGGAGTTGCCAGGGTTACCTTCGGACAGAGATGTGGAGTTCTTTATAGACTTGGTGCCAGGTGCAGAGCCGATATCCCAGCACGTCTATAGAGTCAGCAACAATAAGCTGATAGATTTGAAGAAGCAGGTGGATGAGCTTCAGGATAAGAGATTTATCAGATCTAATTCTTCTCCGTGGGGTGCTCCGGTACTTTTTGTGCCGAAGAAGGATGGGTCGATACGGATGTGTATCGACTACAGGGCTCTGAACAACCTCACAATCAAGAACAAGTATCCGCTGCCGCATATTGATGATCTTTTTGACCAGTTGAGCGGAGCGAGGGTGTTTTCCAGGATTGATCTGAGGACAGGCTACCACCAGGTGAAGGTCAGGAAGGAGGATATTCTGAAGACAGCTTTTCGGACCAGGTGTGGACAGTATGAGTTCATGGTGATGCCGTTTGGGTTGACTAATGCCCCGACAGTGTTCATGAATCTGATGAACAAGGTGTTCCATCAGCATCTGGACAGGTTTGTGGTGGTGTTTATAGATGGCATCTTGGTGTATTCGAAGACCCCAGAGGAGCACGAGGAGCATCTGAGGATAGTGCTGGAGACTCTCAGAAAGGAGAAGCTTTATGGAAAGCTTTCGAAGTGCGAGTTCTTCCTTAACAAGGTTGAATTCCTTGGTCATGTGGTGACTGGAGAGCGGATCTCGGTGGATCCGAGGAAGATCATGGCAATTGAGGCATGGAGTGCTCCGAATTCAGTAGCCGAGGTCAGGAGTTTCCTGGGACTGGCAGGTTACTACAGGAGATTTGTTTAGGATTTTTCCCAGATTGCAGAGCCGTTGTCCAGGCTGACCCGGAAGGACGTGGAGTTTGTTTGGTCAGAGGAGTACCAGATCGCCTTTGATGAGCTAAAGCGAAGGTTGACGATAGCTCCAGTATTGACGTTGCCATAAGGATCTGGAGGATTCACTATCTATAGTGATGCACGGGAAAGGGACTGGGTTGTGTGTTGCAGCAGAATGGGAGGGTGATTGCCTATGCTTCTAGGCAATTACGTCCTCATGAGAAGAACTACCCTACCCACGATTTGGAGTTGGCAGCGGTCATCTTTACTCTGAGTTATAGAAATACTATTTATACGGAGAGCGTGTGAAGATCTTCACAGACTATAAGAGCTTAAAGTATGTGTTTACCCAAAAAGAGCTGAACATGAGACAGAGGAGATGGTTGGAGTTGATGACAGACTTCGACATATTGTTGCAGTACCATCCAGGAAAGGCGAACGTAGTTGCGGATGCGTTGAGCAGGTATCCGGTAGCTATGTGCCTGACTACAGATCGTTATCTTCTGGCAGATCTAGAGAGCTTGGGCATTGAGGTGATAGTGCCTGGAGTTGAGATGCAGATATGGGGACTGCAGATTCAGTCAGAGTTGGTAGACCGGATCAGGGCTACATAATTTGAGGATGAGTCCCTGAGGAGCATCAGGGCGCAGGTTCAGATTGGATTATCAGATGACTTCACCATTGTTGATGATGGTTCGTTGCGGCACAGTACCAGGTTGTGTGTGCCGAGTGGGTCATTGCGCGAGGAGGTTCTTCAGGAGGCGCATCGATCCCAGTACTCTATGCATCCAGGTGCCAACAAGATGTATAGAGATCTGAGAGAGCATGTATGGTGGTACGGGATGAAGCGGGAGGTAGCACGCTTCGTATCCTGATGCTTAGTGTGCCAGCAGGTGAAGGCGGAGAGGCAGAGGCCAGGAGGTTTGCTCTAGCCGTTACCCATTTCGGAGTGGAAATGGGAGCATGTGACCATGGATTTTGTTTCTGGACTTTCCCGTTCTCCAGGCGGGAAGGATGCGATTTGGGTCATCGTGGACATGTTGACCAAATCGACCCACTTTCTACCATTCAAAGTGGGTACGTCTACAGAGAGACTAGCAGAGATGTATGTGCGCCAGATAGTCAGACTGTATGGAGTTCCTATGAGCATAGTATCAGACCGGGATAATCGCTTTACCTCGTATTTCTGGAGGAGTCTGCAGGCTAGCTTGGACATCCAGCTCAAGTTTAGTAGTGCATATCACCCACAGACATATGGTTAGTCAGAGAGGACCATTCAGACACTTGAGGACATGCTTCGCACTTGTGTTTTGGATTTAAGAGGCTCTTGGGAGGATCACTTGCACTTGGTAGAGTTTGCTTACAACAACAGCTACCAAGCCAGTATCGAGATGTCACCATTCGAGGCATTGTATGGACGAAGGTGTCGCACTCCATTATCATGGGATGATGTAGGCGAGAGAGCTTTGCTTAGCCCGGAGATGGTGGTTGATGCAGCGGAGAAGGTCAAGCTCATTAGAGATAGACTTCGGGTGGCGCAGGACAGACAGCGGCATTGGGCCGATAGCCACCGGAGACCTTTGGAGTTTTAGGTATAGCTTAGAATCTAGATTTTGTTCTTGTGTTTGCTTGTGATTACTTATTTTAGACTAAGTGCAGAGACCTTATTTGTGCTAGGTTGGAGATCTGGTGTTCCTGAGGATTTCTTCGATGCGGGGCACTATTCGCTTCGGTGGAGGCGGGAAGCTTAGCCCATGTTTCGTCGGATCCTTCCGTATTCTTGAGAGGGTTGGCGCCGTGGCGTATAGGCTTGAGTTTCCACCTACGCTGGAGGGAGTTTATAATGTGTTCCATGTGTCGCAGTTGATACAGTATGTAGCGGATCCCAGTCACGTATTGGATTACTCGAAGATCGTGGTGGGCCCTACTCTTAGCTATCCAGAGCAGCCGGTGGAGATTTTGGATCGGCGGGAGAAGGTGTTGAGGAACCAGACTATTCTCTTGGTTCGTGTCGCGTGGAGGCATCACTCTCCAGGTGAGTCGACCTGGGAGAGGGAGGATGAAATGCACGAGCGATACCCCTATCTTTTCGAGCCCTGAGGTATAGTTCTTTTCTTTGCATTCCTGTCATAGTTTCGTCTTTTAATTTCGAGGATAAAATTATTTTAAGGAGGGTAGGCTTGTCACTACCCAATTCTAGAAAATAGGGTATTTTTTTATTTTTTATTTTGGTAAATTGTGCTTTGTATATAATTAATTATAATTATATTTAATTAGTGATTATATTATATTATTTGATTATTTTAGGATTTTGGCTAGTCTGGACCCGTGTCAGACCCTAGTGGACCCATGTCCGACCCAACCCACACCCTTGTGAGACATATTTTTGGGTTTAGATTTTTTATTATATTTTTTAGTGGGTTAGTTGGAGAGATTAGGAGTTAGTTTGAGTACTTTTGGAACCCGAAACCCAAACCCAAGTGAGAGGAGGGCATTTTGGTCATTTGGACTCTATGTAAACCCATTTTCTCGTGTGTGTGACCGACCACAGCCCCCATTCTCGAGCAAACACAGCAGCCTCCCCATTTCCTTCTTCTTCTTCTTCTTCACTTCTTCTTCTTCTCCACTTCTTCTTTCTTCTTCTTTCCTTCTTCCAAGTAAGTTCTCTCCATTTTTCTTCCTTTCTTCTTCCATTCCTTCTTCTTTATGTGAACCCTAACCTTATGATTTTTTCCTAACCTAGGTGGGTAGAGCCTAGACTTGGTATGGAGGCTAGATTTGGAGGCTTGGAGCTTGAGGGAGGTTATTTCAAGTGAATTGGAGACTTTGGCCTTGGGATTCCAACTCCCAAGAGGTAAACCCTAACTTTTCTCTTGTTAATTACTCTTATGTAGTATAATTAGTGGTTTAGAACCTTCCTAGACCCTAAGCCTACCCGTGGGAGGAAGTTGGAACTAGTTTGGTTGTGTTTGGAGACTTTAACACTAGGTTTTGTGTCAATTTCGGGTGGAATCCAAAATTGGCCCAATTTTGGGTGATGCCCTATGTTAGACAGACCTAGGTAGACATTTTCGGGTGTCTTGAGGGTGAGTGCGTGTCTCCGTTCAGACACGTGAAGTCGTATCGCGGAGAAACGGGCGTTTCGGTCATTTTTGTGGTTTTCGTCGTCGCCGGTTCTAAGTGCGTGCGCATTTTTGCCACGGTCCTAGAATCGACGGGGTAGTATTTTTTTAGGATCTAGACATCGTTTAGAACCCGTGGGTAAATTTTATGCCGATTCCTAATTGGTTTGGTGTACGTTTCAGAAGGTTTTCCAAACCGCACACCGCGTATTCGTCGAAATGACCGAACGGCCATTTCGACTTGGTTTCCTAGTTTCGGGCTTGTGCGCGCGTTGGGTTAGCATCGGAGATTGTGTGCTAGAATTCTCGGGTTATATTTTATATATATATAGGTGTTCGTGTGCGTGTGGGTCGTTGGGCGCGCGTTGTGTGCGTTGTTGTGTGTTGTGTTGTGTTTTGTATATAGGTATATATGTGTCTATATATATATATATATATATATATATATATATATATATATATATGTATATGTGTCTCTCTCTCTCTATATATATATTTATAGATATGTGTTGTATGTATACATATTTGTGTGTGTGTATGTGTATTAGTGTGTGTTAGTGTATATATGTGTTTGTATGAGTGTGTGTGTGTGTGTATATGTATATATATATATATATATATATATATATATATATATATATATATATATATATATATATATATATATATATATATATACCTATGTGTGTGTGTGTGCGTGTATATATATATATATATATATATATATATATATATATATATATATATATATATATATATATATATATATATATATATATATATAAGTGTGTATATATATGTATATAGATATGTGTGTGTATATGTATGTTTGTGTGTGTGTGTGTATTTATATACATAAGTGTTTGTGTGTGTATAAATATATATGTTAGTGTGTGTGTGTATATATATATATAGAGAGTTATATATATATATATATATATATATATATATATATATATATATATATATATATATATATATATATATATGTGTGTGTGTGTCCGTGTGTGAGATTGTGTTTGTGTGTGAGATACAGCGAGGCGAGCGAGGCGTGCAGCGAGCGAGGGGGGGCAGCTGCCCACAACAGCAGGTGCAGCAGCTGCTATGCTGTGCACAGCAGCTGGACAGCAGCAGTAAAAGTAGCAGCACATCAGCAGTAAATGCAGCAGCAGCAGCAGTACAAGCATGCAGCAGCAGCAGCAGCTTTCGCAGTAGCGAGGGGTGAGAGTGTGGTTTAGGAATACTTAGATAGATAGGTAGATTGATAGATAGATAATAATTAGCTAGATATATATATATATATATATATATATAATATATATATATATATATATATATATATATATATATATATATAGATAACTAGATAGATAAATAGTTATATAGATAGCTAGATAGATGGATTTTAGATAGATAGTTAGATAAATAGATACTAGGTAGATAGGTGGATTGATAGATAGATAGGTAATAGATAGATAGATAGATAGATAGATAGATAGATAGATAATTATATATATATATATATATATATATATATATATATATATATATATATATATATATATATATATATATATATATATATATATATATATACCTATAGCAATATATATGTATAGATATCTAGATAGATATTTATATACATAATTAGAGTGTGTGTGGGTATATGTGTGTATGTGTGAATAGGTATATATATAGATACGTAGGTATGTGCATATATGTATTAGATATATATTTTCTAGCCTAGATTATTAACTAGGAGTATATCTATAAGCATAGTTAGCTAACTAGATAGCTAGTTAGAGGGGTATTAGAGCGATACCTCAATACCTTGGGATATCGAGGTATCTCAATACCTTGAGATATCCAAGGTATTGAGTTTCGAGCAGAGTTTTTGAGCAATAGCCTAGGAATAGTATTGGAGTGATTTTTATATGTATTGGTATATATATTTACGCGTACTAGCATAGGTTTTAGCAGATTTAGGCGGGGTGCGTAGCCTAGGTCGAGGTATCGGATACCGAGGGTATCTCGGTATCTCGAGGAGGCGAGTTTGAGAGTTTACTAGCTTAATGAGCTAGATTTGACCTAGAATTTCAGGGGTACCCTAATTGTCTCCGTTGACCGTAAAAGTCAATATTTGACCTAGTTTTGACCTAGAGTTGACTTTTTGGACCTTTCGGGTTAACTTTTTGACCCGAATTTTACCGGTTTGACCCGTTCGACCTAGAATATCCCTAGAAGCCTATTTTTAATTATTTTATATCAGTTTAAATACATAAAACTCTGTTTAATTCTGCTTTTCGGAATAGGTTCTTGCGACACCAGTCCGGATCTCGATTCTCATAGTTGCTCAGGACATCAGGCGAGTACCTACCTCTGATAGTTTCTATTTCATGATAGTGTTTATATCACCTGTTCTAGAACTGTAATACTTGATTCTGACACATTGTTACACGAGCTGGTACTAGTGGATCCCATCATGAGATGCTATCCCCCTTACCGTGTTCAACGGGTACTCTATCACGTGTATTTCATCATATGCTTTGGGTATTAATTCTCATATGCTATCATATGCTTCTTGTGCTCTCGCCTTCGTGTGTACGAGCTATTATCATGTACGTAGCGTGCCGTGGTTGGATCCAATAGTATTAGTGGGGGAGGGAAGTAGGAGTTGGTTATGTGATCAAAGCCAAACAGTATTCATGTGTATGTCGGTTATGCAACTTACGCATAACGGAGTTATCGTAGTATTTTTCATGTGCAACCTAAGCCGATCACATAACGAACTTGTGCTCAAGGCACTTAGCTAGTATTCATGTTTTCTCACATGCAGTTACTTCTCTACTTGTATTGCTCTCCAGTTTACATTGTAGCTACTTATTCTGCTCCAGCATGTATTTATTTACCTGTGCATCTTGTATACTTTTCTATTGCTCGTCATATACACATTACCATGTATTTGGAGTTGCTTTCAGAGTTATGTACTTTGCTCCAGTCCTGACTGGCCATATTTTTTCCAGAGGATCCTGAGGATTTCTGCCCGACTTTCTACGGCCCGGGTGTCGAGGAGTGCTGCGACCCCGAGATTGAGGAGGAGCCCTGCGAGGAGACGCCGTTAGCGCCCTAGTTAGCTAGGTGGGTTTCTTGGGTTTTTTTTAGTTGTTATTTTGGATGATTGTACTTATTCTTTTGATGCTGTGAGATATTGTAGACTATTATAGACTTGGACTGTATTTTGGTTATTGTCTTGCTCTCTTTGGTTCTGGTTTTCTTTTGCTATCATATCGTGCTTTTATTTTTCCCCTAGTTATTGTGATTAAGAGTTTATATATATTGCATGGTTGCCCTCCTTTTGGAGAGGTTATTGACAGATTTTTTGTGAGTTATATAGATTTGTTTGACCTAGAATAAACCTTACAGCGTTCTACGTTCTGCGGCGTAGGCTGGACGTACCCACGACTCATGCCCAATTTTTCGGGTGCGGGTCGTGACATTAGCACATAATTAATATAATTGAATTAATAATTAACTAAAAATGGTAAATACGGTTTTCTAGGATTAGGGGTTTTACAGGCTGACAGGGGGAGCCGCAATGCCTTGGATAAGTCCTCATGGTGTCGATCACACCAATGACAGTATATAGACAGAACATATGTTAATCTATTATCTTGTGCAGATAGTAAGTATACTTGTGTTTCGGTGCAGGGAAGACGCGCATCGGTTGAGTAAGCAATCGATGTGCTTCATGGGTTCACCATTATTTTTGTTCCTCTAAAATCATGCAACTGATATGAACTGATTCACTTAGTTCTTAATAGCAAGATTATTTTAATGCATGCTCGCCCCTAATAAGCAAGTGTTGACTTAGGCGAGTGGGTACGTCCCGCTCACCAGTACAAGCTGAGTACTGACCCACATTATGGGCAATCATTTCAGGCACTCAGAGTGTGCAACACTAGTGGATAGACGAGAAGGTGTTAGAAACTCTTCTATTTTGAAGTATAGTTGAAGACAGTTCATTTTGGATGCGTGGATCTTCAATCTATACAAGGGCTTAATATAAGGACGCCAAGGCTTATCTGATGGAGCGCGCCCTACCTTTTGAGTTTTTTTTTGTAATGCAAACCAAGTAGCCGAGAGGCGCATCAAAAGTAAACTCTAAGTAAATTATTCTGAATTATCAATAAAAAGCATATTTTCTTCCTATACTTTGTGTTCAACTATCTGTGAATGTGTTTTCTAACTTGTGTTTCTGATATATTCCTATCACTGCACGTTCTTGCCTTGTGCGAACCGCAACTCCAGGCTTGCACGGCATCACGCCCAAGCGAGGACGAATGGTTCCACAAAGGATCCGTGCGAGGATGATTGACCCTTGAGGGATCGGGGCGTGACATATTGGTATCAGAGCACGACTTCACTTTCTTGGGTTTTCAAAAAAAGAAGAAGAAGATATTATAGAAGTTTGATGCACCTCTCGATTGAATTGCATTCAACGTCCGCTGTATGAGATAAATTGCCCTATAGAATGAGCCCATAGATAAAAATTTATCGTTTTGGAGTATTGACAAGCTACTCTTTTTTGTAGCAATGGCAAAGAAAAATACTATCGCTGCAAGCAGTGCTCATCCTGTCAAGATCGATCCGTCAAGTTCTGGAGAATCCAGAGGGGCGGGTTCAAACGATATGACTGAGAGGCTCATGCATCTAATGGAGGTACAGCAACAGCAAGCTGCCACTCAACATGCACAGATTTAAACGCAGTTCACTACTCAATAAAAGCAGATGGATACCATGATGCAATTGAACGCATATTTGGTGCCCAGCAATGGCGCAGCTATGGCGATGCCTGTAGCACCGCAGTTGTGGCGGTAGAAGATGAATCCAAGGATACGCAGCCTTCCGCTAAGAATTACTGCAGAGCGGTTGAGTTCACCAAGATGCACCCACCAACGTTCATCGGGCGAGCGGAACTGGACGTGGTAATAGGATGGATTGCAAAACTCGAAGGACTCTTCAACCTAGTTGGCATTAAAGGGTCCAAACGAGTGGCTTGTGCATTAGTGCAACTGGAACTGCGGGCGCATGATTGATGGGAAGCCACCAAGTAAGGAATTTATGATGCCAATTCCAACTGTAAGATCACCTGGGAGATGTTCAAATCTGCCTTCATTAAATAATATATCCCAAAGGTCGTACGGTAACAAAAGGAAGATGACTTTAGCAATCTGGTACAAGGAAGTATATCCATTGATGACTATGATTCAGTGTTTGCAAGACTTGTCAAGTTTGTTAGACACTTCTTGCCTAACTAGCAGGCGTGGTGCTATCATTTTCAGAAAGGTTTGAATGATGACTTGCGTAGGGATATTATAAATCAAAAGTACTAGACATACCAGGAATGTTATGAAGCTTCCCTTAATAGCGAACCGATCTTTGGACGCAATTCACAAACGACAAATGTACAGACTTTCCGTACCAATTTCAACAAGAGGCCTCATGAAACGGTAGGGTTTGGAGCACCGAAGCGTCCGCACACATCCGAGCACAGGGGTACACCTCAGGGACTGTATTTCTATAGGGGCGGCAAGATGGGACATCGGGTGATTGAGTGTCGAGTCGTAGGATGTTTCAAATATGGCCGCTTGGACCATAAAGCATTTGACTATCGAGATGCTAGACCGATCGTTAAATAACAGTCAAACCAGAATAAGGGACCTCCAGTACATGGAGCCAATGCTGTACCAGTGAACCCACAATGCCAGGGTGCCCAAGGCAGAGTCTATGAATTGACTCAGGATGAGGCATCTGCCTCCGACACTGTTGTGACAGGGATTTGCCCGCTAGAGTCTTATTCGATTCAGGTGCTACACATAGTTTCATATCTGCTAATTTTATTATTGAGAATAAATTAGCTTTTACTACATTAAATATGAACCTTTGCGTGAGTACTCTTTCGGGAGTCGACATGCCCGCCAATGCGATTTGTAGGGACGGCTATATTTGCATCGGAGGCAGGAAGCTTTCCTTAGATGTTATTGTTCTAGACATTAAGGAATATGACATTATTCTCGGAATGGACTGCTTCAGTGCTTGTCATGCAATAATCGAGTGTGCAGAGAAGTGAGTCGTATTTCATCTACCCGGCGAGGCAGACTTTTACTATTCGTGCAGCGCTACACCGAAGACGGCAATGGTGATATTAGCAATTATGGCTAGACGCATGTTGTATTCGTGCTGTGAAGGGTACTTAGCCTCTGTTTGAGACATCCGATAAGAAGGTGAAGATGTAGCTCAAGCTGATGTCATAGCAGATTTCCCAGACGTGTTCCCTGACGAGCTGCCTGGAATGTCTCCTGATCGAGATATTGAATTATCCATTGACACCTTTTCGGATACGCGAACGATATCGAAGGTACCCTACCGAATGGCCCCAGTAGTGCTAAAGGAACAGAAGGTGTAGTTACAAGATCTGTTGGGCCGAGGATACATTATCCCAAGCGTTTCTCCATGAGGAGCTCCGGTGCTGTTCGTAAAGAAGAAGAACGGATCCATGAGGCTGTGCATAGACTACCGAGAACTGAATAAGGCTACCGTGCGGAACAAGTAACCGTTACCAAGGATAGACGACCTGTTTGATCAACTCCAAGGTACAACAGTATTCTCTAAAATAAATCTCAGGTCAGGCTATCACCAGTTGAAAATCAAATCCGGTGATGTCCCCAAGTCAGCATTCCGAACCCGATATGGGCATTATAAATTTCTTGTAATGTCGTTCGGCTTGACCAACTCCCCAGCAGCTTTCATGGATCTAATGCACCGCATATTCCGGTCATTCGTGGACAAGTTTATGGTCGTATTTATTGACAACATACTAATCTATTCCAAGAATGAGACGAAACACAAGGAACACATGAAGATCGTACTACAAACATTACGGAAGCATCGGTTGTTCGCAAAGCTCATCAAGTGTGAGTTCTGGTTGAACAACGTGGCATTCCTTGGATATGTCATCTCAGCAGAAGGCGTCACCGTAGACTCAAAGAAGATAGAAGCGGTGGTGGATTTGAAGCAACCTACGTCAGCAAGTGAATTTCGTAGCTTTCTGGGCCTAGCGGGATACTACCGTAGGTTCGTGAAAGATTTTTCTAAATTATCCTCACCTTTGAATTGCCTTACTCAGAAAGAGATTTTATTCAAGTGGAGTGACGACTGCGAAGCTAGCTTTCAGGAGCTAAAGCAACAGCTTGTTTCAGCTCCAATACTTGCACTTCCGGATGGAGTAGATAAGTTTTAGATATACAGCGATGCTTCGGGACTTGGATTAGGGTGTTTTCTTATGCAAAGGGATAAGGTGATATCGTATGCCTCAAGACAATTGAAGCCGCACGAGAAAAATTACCCAACACATGACTTAAAATTGGCAGCAATTGTGTTCGTACTGAAGTTATGGCAGCATTATCTTTATGGTGTTGCTTGCAAAATCTACACAGACCACAAGAGCGTCAAGTACCTATTCACCCAACGGGAACTGAACCTCCGGAAGCGGCATTGGCTAGAACTGATAAAGGACTACGATCTGACGATCCCATATATGCCGGAAAAGGAAAATGTCGTTGCTGATGCTCTGAGTCAAAAGCACGTGGGCTCGCTATCCATAAACAGCCATCTGCTTCGGGATCTAAAGGCGATGGGAATCAAATTTTTGGTTTGACATCGAGGAATGCAGCTGGCTCCACTCCATCTTGAGTCGAGTTTGTGTGATAGAATCAAGTATGCTCAGAGGGACGATCAGTTCCTAATGAAGGTACCTGGGCTGATCTTGATGGAAAAGATGTCCAACTTCATGGAAGGCAAAGATGGGACCTTACAGATGAAAGAAAGATTATGCGTCCCTAGCGATCTGGAACCCCGAAAGGAAATCATGATAAAGGCACACTATACGAAGTATTCCTTACATCTGGGGAGCACCAAGATGTACAAGGACTTGCATAGGACCTTTTGGTGGCACGGTATAAAGCGGGATATGGTAACCTTTGTGTCACAATGTATGGCCTGTCAACAGGTGGAAGCTGAACATCAGAGGCCCGATGGAGAGCGGCAAAACCTCATTATTCTCGAGTAGAAATGGGACAACATCGCTATAGATTTTATCGTAGGCTTTCCAAAGACGCTGTGGGAGCATGATACGATCTGGGTCATAGTTGATCGTTTGAACAAATCTGCCCACTTCCTCCCTATCAAAGTTATATGGAGAGTCAATCGGTTAGCACAGATTGATATTGACGAGATTGTCTGACTAGACGTTGACTAGATTGTCTTACTAGACGGAGTACCTGCCTCAATCATCTCGGACCACGACTAACGTTTCTTATCTCGTTTTTGGACTAGCCTACAGTCTGCTTTAGGCACCAAGCTAAAGTTCAGTACCGCATATCATCCCCAGACTGACATCCAGACGGAGAGGACGAATCAGATACTTGAGGATATATTACGACTGTGTGTGATCGATCTAAAGACTAGTTGGGGCACGCACCTTCCGTTAGCGGAGTTCGCGTACAACAACAGTTACTAATCGAGCATCCAGATGACACCGTACAAAGCACTTTATGGACAGAAGTGTCAATCTCCAATCTATTGGGACAAAGTCGCGAGCGACAGGTACTCGGGCCAGAGCTAGTGGAGCAGGCCATTGAGAAAGTTCGTTTGATTCAAGAAATACTCTACATTGTGCAGAGCCGACAAAAGAGCTATGCCGATGCTCATCGTAGACCCTTGGAGTTTATGGTCAGGGATCACGTCTTCTTGAAAGTGACACCAATGCGTGGAGTGATGCACTTCGGTATTAAGGGCAAATTGAGTCCCAGATTTGTTAGCCCATTTGAAATACTTGAGCGAGTGACAGTTGTGGCCTATCGGATTGTACTACCCTCCGCCCTGGCTGAAGTGCATGATGTCTTTCATGTCTCTCAACTTTGGAAGTATGTGCATGATCTGAGTCATATGGTTAGCTTCGATCAATTGGAATTGTGCATGGACTTATCGTACTCAGAGGTGCCTGTGCAGATTTTGGATCACAAGGAAAAGGTGCTGCAGAACCGTACAATATCCTTGGTTTGCATGTTGTGGCAGAACCATTCAATAGAATAATCAACGTGGGAGATGGATTCAGAGATAAAGGAGAAGAACCCTTTATTGTTCGTTTAGTTGGAGGTAAGGCCTTATTCTTAAGTTTCGGGACAAAACTTTTTCTTAGTGGTATATTATGTAGTGCCTCAAATCCTGATCCGACCAGAATGCACACTATATAATTGGGCTTGTGTCTAGTCTGTCTGAGTCATAGCTTGGTGTTTAAAATCTTCGGCATCCTTTTGCCACGGACAAAATATGATAATCCTTTCTAACGCATGGATAGGCCTCTATTGAAACGAGACCAATAGTTTTCGTATTTTGTTGCTTGGTTTTCTTGATGTCGCTTTAGGATTTTGTTTTGGTGTTACTTTCGATTTGCTTGGTTTTTGCTGTTGACTTTCTCGCTTGGAGCTTTGGTTCTTGGGGAGTTCGGGAGGAAGGATAGGCAAAGGATTAACCTGGTGCTCGTGCTATTGTAGGTTCGCGTAATTAATTTTTGATCGTCGCTAGGCGGGACTCCTTCTTTCAGCACTTTCCTTAATCGGTGGGTGGTTCGGACCCTTCTTTCCTACTTCTTCACGTCCACATCTCTAATATTTCAAATGTTCAATCGATGATGCCCGGATGAACACCTAGAAAATCATTAGCCACAATATATGCCAGCCACTAAGAAAGGAACATAGGAATTATAGAGTAACTTGTATATTCATGAACACGATCTAAATATGAGCCCCAAAATACAAGCAGCAGTTGTGGTTCAAAAATAAGGAACTACCTAATGGAATGCGGCATCTGAAATATTGGTTGCGGCATGGTGCCTCGGAGAGTTTGGACCCACGGGACACTAAAATTGGAACACAACTTTGAGAAAATGTCACGACCCGCACCCAAAATTTGGGCATGAGCCGTGGGTACGTCCAGCCTATGCCGTAGCATCGGCGGTAGAGCGCTGTCTAGGTCTCAGTACTACTAACATAACTCACAAAAATAACCTGTCAATAATCTTAACTCCATATGGAGGAAAATAAATATGCATATGATCATCAATTCATAAGGTATTCAATCGCAATAACTATAAGAAGGTAAATGGCACGATAAGATATGAAAGATATAAAGAAGTTCTGACATAAGTCTAGAACACAACTCAAATAACAAAAGTCTAGAGTCTAGTTACCTCAACATAAATAAGGTCTCAACATAATACAACACAAGTCTCAAAGTTAGAACAATCCAATACATAAATAAACTGGGCTAAGTGTTTTCTAAACAACTGCGGGTGGTGTCTCCTCTAAGGGGAGTGGCTCCTCTGGAATCTTAGAGATGTAATCACCATATACTCCTGGACCATAATGGGTATGACAAAAATCCTCAAGATCCTCTAAAAAATGTTATCCAGTCAGGATTGGAGTAAAGCACAAACACTAACATCAATTTTAATTATATTGATAAGAACTATAAAATAATGTAAGAATAATCAAAATAGAAGAAATACTGGAAGACAATGAATACTAGAGAGACATATAATCATCAAATGGAACTAACTAGCAATGAACAGATATATGTGAATGCTAGAAATGAATGTACTGAAATAAAAGAATAGAATTCTAGCTAAGTGGTGTAAAAGATTAGTTTGCTATGTGATTGGCTTGGGACTAGATCAGGTTTGTTATATATGATTGGCTATGATATATGTGAGGTCAGTCTAACCATCTAGTTAGCTATGATGCGAGAAAAAGTCAGGCTAATCTTATATAACAGGCTATGAGGCATGTAAATGGTCAGGCTACATCCTACGTGATGTGTGGGGTGAGCTATGATGCATCTAAAGTGGGGTATGATCACATAACTTGCTAATATTTCCCTGGCCCCCGTTAGTACGATAGATTCCAGTCATGACTCCTCATGACAAGTATCTATGACAATAGCCCGTGTATCCGCTGTGTTTGAGTCAAGTATACACTGCAACTAGAATCATAGTAATGATAAAAAATAATAAAAACTGTCAGAGAACGTACTCGCCTGTGGTCCTGAGTAATGAGTGTGGATCGATGTCCAAGATAGAGTCACAAGGACCTAAATATAGAATAATTGTGTCAAGTTGTGAAATAAAATGATAATCAGGGATAACTAGCTAGGATGATGTTTCTGGGCCATTTCTAGGTCTACACTAATTTTTAGGTTCAAGCTAAGGTTTTAGGTCTCTAACTAGCTAAGCTAACCAATAACACTAATACCTATAGGTTAAAATACTCTGTGTTATATACTAAATAGTATATAAATAACTAAATATCTAACTAGTACTAACTGACTAATATTTACTACTGTACACTAACTAACATACTGATACTTAGTATTATACTAACATCTTAACTAACTTATAGCTCTAATGGTAACTCATAGACACTAACTAATGACACTGTCTTATACTAGCTGAACACTATATCTAATACTAAATTTACTGCTCATCCTAGTTCAAGTACTTACCTGCAACTATACAAAGTAACTCAAGTGTACCCACATTAAATACTCACAACCGCACCAACTTGCTGCTACTGCTGCTATGGAGCACCAGACAGTGCACCTAATGCACTGTCACACAACTTACAACCTTATATTACCCCCATCCTCTTAACTCCCATTGATTGATACCCTTGTTCACTGATACATACACAACACAGCCACATTCTAGTTTAGGAGCACACACACATACACTAGATATAAGGTGTCCCCTCTTTACTGATACCAACTTGTATCAGTTCAAATATTACAATGGTACCATATTCACTTCCTAACTGCAATACCCCTTTGTCACATGCCCAGGTTTCCCTTACTAAACCTTGTTGTGCATACATCGAGTCTACTACTACTCATTCCTGCACTACTAATCCGATACCCCCACATCTTTGATACCCACCTAGGACACCACTGTATCCCCACCTTGTATCCCCTGTTGTAGACTTGAGCCACTACTCTAACTAATACCATTGTATATATACTAATACCCAGACTAGTACCCTTCCATTGACCTCAACCTCATATCTAAACTATTGGTACCATAACCTATGTTTAACACCTTAGCTAATACACCTATTAACAAGTTCTGATACTCAACTGATACCCCATACCCAACACTGGTTCATCTCTTGGTTTATAGAAACACACAAGGGTGGTAATCTAACACCCAAGCTTCCTATTGCAACAAATTGAGAATCCCCTCTTACAAGAACTGATACACTCACGTCAGAATCTTCACCGTCCTAATCTTCTTATTGATACACTTGAGTACCAATCCCCTTACTATCCTGGTTCAGCTGTCATGCCCCAGTCCCAAAAATACATAGGATTAGGACAGGTAAGCATGCCAGCCGCATGGATATGGCAACTCCAATATATGGAAACCACATCCATACGTACGCTGTATTATGAATATCAAATCCACAAGTGGTAAAGAATATAATACAAGTCACAGGGAAAATCTAAATCTCATACACCAAAATCATATAGAAATAAATAACCAGTATCTATGAAACTAGATCTCAACAAGAAGTATCTAAAGATGATAGTTGGGTGGAAACAAATCCACTACCAACTCAAATGGGAAAAGTAAATACAATATAAGTACAACTTACTCAAATAATAAGTACCAGCTAGCAATCACGGCTCGAAGAGAAGACATCCACGGAGCATCTATATTCTTCCAAATCTGTGCTCCTGCAAATACTCAAGAACAGGTACACCTGGCAGCGGACCAGGTTCTCAGAGGGACATAACAAGTATACTTAAACACATGCCAATAAAGTACTGAAATAAATATCCAAAGGGGTCGCCTAACCGTCTAAAGTGAATGCAGTTTAAGAACACCTTTCCCCACAAGTGAGCTATCTGGCTGAAAACTGGGATTTGGCATGGTTCTCTTTTGAAGAGCCAGGGGCCTAAAAGGCACGTCGTCTTTTGAACGCCGGTGGCCCGCCTGATAGTACATAATATATAAGGGTCATCATCACCCGTATCTCCAGCGGAGAATCCGGGCTTCACATAAAAAGTGTAAAGGAGCTCAAATGCGGTACTTGTTGTTCTCCCCACCCCATGCTCTAAGCATGTCACATCCATGACACGATTTGGTCCATAGCCTATTCTTAGTACCCTAGCCCAATCCTGCAACCAAACAAGGACAAGGATGGGACCACCGTACTACAATAAGCTATGTCCCTGGACCTCTAATAACTGCCAAGTCTACTAGCATGCAATGTTTCTAACAGCAGTTATTCCTAACGCACGGCCCATACGTACAGGAGGCCAGACCTGTCACGCAGTCCGTGATCTATATGAGACTCACACCCGTGTAACAACTGTGTCACGGCCAATGAACCTAATGATACTACATGATAATGGGGTAGTCTCATAAACAGGGTCAATGCAAATACATAAATAAAAATATATCGCGACGACACCGTCGCGTGCATTTTATATAACAGTTAAAATATATGAACTAAAGACAGAAAATAAAGAGGCATGCAACATATGGAATAAAAATAACAGTACAATGGCAAGGTATACTTGCCTGGCAAGAAACTGCAAAATGTCACGTCCAGATGTCCAATACACAGGACCAGAAGCTATGGCCACAGAACAAATATCTCCGGATACTGAAATAAATATCACCAACGTTTCCGGAATAAGCAAAATAGCTAAAAAGCATATCCCTTTCGTCCAATTTAGACACAGGGGCAAAACAGTAATTTTGGGTAAAAGTGGGGTCCACGTGGGGCCCACTTTGCACCGAAAAGCGTGCCGAGGGTAACAGTCTCTAAATGGGACAAACTATGGGTCAAACAACTCTAAATGTCAATACGAACCCAACGGTATGTCCAAATTTGGATTCCGATGAGCCGAACAAAATTTGGTCCAAAAAGTCAACTGTGGGGCCCGCCAATTGGCGATCTGGTCAACCATCTCAGAAATACGTGAAAATTGGGTCACAGGACCAGCGCGTTACCACGAGTCCAGGGGCATAAGTTTCGTCGCATTCTGACAAACGTGCACAAAAATACGCGCGAGTTCCACAAAAGTGGCGACACGAAAAGTGTCCGCGGATACGGCCTGATTCCGGCGCGCTCACGCGTCCGAATCAGTCCCCACGAATTTTCACATGTCCCGTTATGCTGCATGCACCATTCGGTACACTTGGCACACGACGGGGCGGTCTCGTTTGGTGGGGCGCGCTCCGATCTCCAACTTTTGAAAAACCGAAAAAAGTGGGTGCGCGCAGTTTTGTGACGAATACAATTCTGCCCACAGCGACTAGTAGCACAAAGTTAATATACAGAAAATAAACTAGGTCATGTAATCTACAGGTATCAAAAAGAATCATCGAATTCGGATCCCTGTGGTGGGAGATACGAACTCGACAATATGGGTGGTCAATCTGGAATTCTGCGATTGCAGAATTCTGTCTGCTCGTCCAACTTTGGACGCTGTTTTTCACCTAGGGGCACATATTTTCCGAGGTTGACTATAAAACAAATACTGGAGAGGGTTGAGGGAAGATCATACCTATGAAAACGGAACAGCGTTTGGTCGAGCGAGTCAACGGGAAATCGCGCCGGAGCGAAGGTACTTTGAGTGGGAAACTGCAGTTTGCGATGTCGGCGTCGACGGGATGGTTGGATGGCTTGGCGGGGCTTCTCTGGCTGCGGTGACGGCTCTTAGATGGGAAGAGAAAGTATGGAGTTTCTAGGTTAGGGTTTTAGAGCTAACTATATATATATATATATATATATATATATATATATATATATATATATATATATATATATATATATATATATTATATATTAAGAGAGAGAGGGGGAAGTTGGATGGATCGGGTGAAGCCTAGGAAGGTCGGGTCCGCTGAATTGAACTCAAGGGGCGGTCATTCTTGCTATCACAAGGAATCCGCTGCAGGCTAAGCTGCAAGGAAAAGTAAGTTAAGTTGCTGGAAGAGAATTCCTAACTAGCTAATGGTTTTAATACTATTAGTATTATATTATTTTTATTATTATTATTATATTCTAATTAGTATTATTTAATTCTATTCTTTTCTTTCTTTATAAAATATATATACATATATATATATTTGTATATATACATATATATATATATATATATATATACTCATAAGAAAATTTATAGAATAGGGTAATGCACATCGTTAGGCTGATAACTGTTCAAGGGGTCTCCTACATGGAATAAATTCCGAAAAATTCCTGATGGTCCCATAAGTCCTCTAAGTGCCCGAACACCTAACATAAAAATTTATTAAAAATCTATTTCTCCTATTTAGACCTAATTACTACACTTTAATTAATAATTAATAAATAAAGGGTATATACGATTTTCTAGGAAGGGGGTTTTACATTCTACCCAACTTATAAAAATTTTGTCCTCGAAATTAAGATTAAGCCACGATAGAATGCAATGATGGTATAAGATTTGCATTGTTTAAAATGCAAGGCTAGGTTTAAAGGGGTGGGAGATGTTGCACGTTGCACTTCCCGAAAAAAAAAATCATGAAAAATCCATATGAGCGAAAAATAGGTTTCTTCATGTGTCATGTCCAATGGTGTGGACACACAAATGCTCTTTTGCATAAAAGCGTCCAATAATTGGAAAATTGCACAAAGATGAGAATTGGATGATGGGCATGTCTAGGATAAGGGTGTAGAATTTGTAAGAAGGCAGTGGCTAGTGTAGTGCTTCAATTATCGGAGCACGGTAAGGCGTGTCAGGTGATATCATGTTGTAAAACTAAATAAAATATCGTGTTCTATTTCTAAGTGGATTCGTGCTAGCCTCAGTCTCACTATCTAAGCCGAGTAGGTCAAATTCTTAGGTGAGGAGGTTTCACAATTCAGCCAACTTAAGACAATGTCGTCCTCAAAATTGAAATAAGGCAGAATCGGTTAATCATTTATGTACAATAAGGCAGTCAGTCGCAATCTTCTTGCGATAACTAAAATCCTAATCATATCCATGGCAATCACTTCTAGGTTAAGATGACCACTGCTCCAATCAAAATTTAACCTATGGTTATCTCTTCTCCCCTTGTTTCAAATTATCCATATCCACATAACATCTCCAAGATTTACATACTCATATAACTTTTACCTCACGATCTCTAACTATCATAATCTCCTTTAGAAGTGGTTTGAGTCCAATATATTTCCATTTTCACTTATAAAATTTTGTATGCCTCAACTCTTTAATTCCATTCACATCCTCATTATTTCAAATAGGTCGTCCAATCAAAATTTTTAATTCTTAATTCAAATCACCAAATTGAAAAATAATTTAAATGCAGTCCACCAATATTCAAGTCTGAAATTCTATATTTATCCTCTAAATTCAAATTGGTGATTCTACCTTCATTGTTCAAAAACTTAACTCATGCACTTAAGGTATAAATATTGGGTCCTCAATATCAATTCATTGATCCTCATCATCTTAGTCATCCTTCTAACTTTCTCAAAATTACAATGGCTTGAACCTCTCCCAATCTAATCTTACTCGATCATAATCTAAAAGAATTTCCTCCCGAGTTGATAATGCACTACTACCCAACTTAGATTTCATCCACCTATCACCTAAGGCTATATACCTTAAGAAAATATCCCTTAATTTATTTACTCATGTCGTTCAATCCTCGAAACTTCAACGCCGATCATATCACATATGATATGTCCTTAATTGCGAAAGAATAGTCCTCAAGTATGTGATCGGCCTATGGGGTATATCTAGTACTCTCTATGTATCCAACTTTATATCCAGCACGAGGTTTCGTCTTTCCGAAATAAGGGAAGACGAAGATCAATAATAAAGATTCAAGGGCAGCGTAATAGAATAGAAGTATTGGGATCAAGGCATTTAAAGAATTCAATTGGGAATTGTCAAAGCAGTTGTGGATTGAAATCCTATTTTGGTAATGCCTATCCACATGCTCGCATCGGTATAGTTATGTAACGGATACGATATGCTTAGACATATCTAGAGGGCAAGTACAGGTGTCTACTAGTCAATTATATATCTCAATCCACGTAAGGTATTATTGCAAAGGGCGAATCAAGCGCACTATGGTTGATCAGACCGTAATACACTGATTCTGAATTATATTATTGTGGGCCTCCCCAATAATACATATGTCATGAACAAGCTCGATAAGGAATAAGCTTGCAAAAACTAGGCTATAATAGCAGCATAATTCAAGGTAGTATATGAAATATAAGCACGCTAGATGATGGTGAAAGGAGGCACAAATTATTCAAGTTCACAAACAAACAAAATGAGCAACCATAATAAAAGACTCTACAATTTCTACAGTTATCATACAACCTCCTTGTCTAAGTCGCTAGTCGACCAAAGAGGGGCAAGGACCTCTAAATTCTATCGTCTGAATAAACTCTGTCGTCTTATGCTAGCATACAATTAATGCCATTCAGTTACACTTCATCAATGGATCACAAGGGCTATATGATACTAGGTGGTGAGGTATACTATCCAATTTAAAATAATTTAACTACTATTGTATTGTCTTAAGGATACCGTAAAAGCTCCTATTAAGGTCTATGAGAAGAGGTCTTGGTACTTGTTAGGGTGTCCTCTTATATTACATAGGTCATGGTCATCTTACCTCTTAGTCATAGTGCTTATAGAACAAGTGTCAATAGTAAGGATAGCAGAGTTACTGGCCGTCAAGGAGGAAGGGTCTAACTTGTATCGAGGTGAGGGTACAAATTACATGATTTAAAACTAAGGGTTAATCGTTGGTCACAATCTATAAAACAACTTAAACTTATCAAGTTCTAACTACCAAGCATAAAAAAATTCACACTCAAGGCTACAACTATAATCCTAGTAAACTGTGAGCCCTTAACAAAGAATAAATTTACTTGGCCTACAATCTGAAGTGTCAGATGGCACGAGTTGAAAGATGAAGAGAAGAAACGTAATTAGCCGTCGCAAAATAGCGAGCGCTATGGTCGCAGGGAAACAATATATAAAATAAAGATAGAGGGCTCTAGATAGCATCATGGTTCTCTAAGGGGAGTGGGGTATTAGTTGCTATGTTCGGGGTATGATCAAGGGAGAAGTGTTGATTACATTCCTCTAGGCTCCCTAGGGTGCTGTCTACTAATAACAAGATAATGATATAAGTTTATAGTTCCAATATCATCTAACTATGAAGGTTAGGTTCAGTCCAAACATTAAGTTTTTGGTTTTCTATTGGTTCCTCAATGCTAGGGGCAACATTATGGTAAAACTTCTAACTATCTCTAGTAGTGTCTATACTACTCTCAAGTCCTCATAATACATCCAGGTAATGGTAAACCAATTATAGGGATAAGGGATTCTAGGGTTCGCTAGATATTCTAACTTAGTGGTGTATCTATAATCTCGTTGTATTCTAAATAGGTGTGCTACTCTAATTATCATCTAACAACGGAAACTCCTATATTCTAGGAGAAGGCTATACTTAAAGAACTATTAGGGAAGCACAAGAATCAAGCAGGATGCATTTGTTCAAAATAGAACAGAGAGGAGGAAGATGAATCATAGTCAATTGTGGATGAGATCCTATATTCTAGTCCTAGGTGCAGGCTTGTTCGGTACAGTAACGTAACCGAGACAATATGCTCTTGACCTGCATGGGCCACCACAAAAACATGTCACGCCCCAGTCCCAAAAATACATAGGATTAGGACACGTAAGCATGCCAGCCGCATGGATATGGCAACTCCAATATATGGAAACCACATCCATACGTACGCTGTATTATGAATATTAAATCCACAAGTGGTAAAGAATGTAATACAAGTCACAGGGAAAATCTAAATCTCATACACCAAAATCATATAGAAATAAATAACCAGTATCTATGAAACTAGATCTCAACAAGAAGTATCTAAAGATTATAGTTGGGTGGAAACAAATCCACTACCAACTCAAATGGGAAAAGTAAATACAATATAAGTACAACTCACTCAAATAATAAGTACCAGCTAGCAATCACGGCTCGAAGAGAAGACATCCACGGAGCATCTATATCCTTCCAAATCTGTGCTCCTGCAAATACTCAAGAACAGGTACACCTGGCAGCGGACCAGGTCCTCAGAGGGACATAACAAGTATACTTAAACACATGCCAATAAAGTACTGAAATAAATATCCAAAGGGGTCGCCTAACCGTCTAAAGTGAATGCAGTTTAAGAACACCTTTCCCCACAAGTGAGCTATCTGGCTGAAAACTGGGATTTGGCATGGTTCTCTTTTGAAGAGCCAGGGGCCTAAAAGGCACGTCGTCTTTTGAACGCCGGTGGCCCGCCTGATAGTACATAATATATAAGGGTCATCATCACCCGTATCTCCAGCGGAGAATCCGGGCTTCACATAAAAAGTGTAAAGGAGCTCAAATGCGGTACTTGTTGTTCTCCCCACCCCATGCTCTAAGCATGTCACATCCATGACACGATTTGGTCCATAGCCTATTCTTAGTACCCTAGCCCAATCCTGCAACCAAACAAGGACAAGGATGGGACCACCGTACTACAATAAGCTATGTCCCTGGACCTCTAATAACTGCCAAGTCTACTAGCATACAATGTTTCTAACAGCAGTTATTCCTAACGCACGGCCCATACGTACAGGAGGCCAGACCTGTCACGCAGTCCGTGATCTATATGAGACTCACACCCGTGTAACAACTGTGTCATGGCCAATGAACCTAATGATACTACATGATAATGGGGTAGTCTCATAAACAGGGTCAATGCAAATACATAAATAAAAACATATCGCGACGACACCGTCGCGTGCATTTTATATAACAGTTAAAATATATGAACTAAAGACAGAAAATAAAGAGGCATGCAATATATGGAATAAAAATAACAGTACAATGGCAAGGTATACTTGCCTGGCAAGAAACTGCAAAATATCACGTCCAGATGTCCAATACACAGGACCAGAAGCTATGGCCACAGAACAAATGTCTCCGGATGCTGAAATAAATATCACCAACGTTTCCGGAATAAGCAAAATAGCTAAAAAGCACATCCCTTTCGTCCAATTTGGACACAGGGCAAAACGGTAATTTCGGGTAAAAGTGGGGTCCACGTGGGGCCCACTTTGCACCGAAAAGCGTGCCAAGGATAACAGTCTCTAAATGGGACAAACTATGGGTCAAACAACTCTAAATGTCAATACGAACCCAACGGTATGTCCAAATTTGGATTCCGATGAGCCGAACAAAATTTGGTCTAAAAAGTCAACTGTGGGGCCCGCCAATTGGCGATCTGGTCAACCATCTCAGAAATGCATGAAAATTGGGTCACAGGACCAGCGCGTTACCATGAGTCCAGTGGCATATGTTTCGTCATATTCTGACAAGCGTGCACAAAAATACGCGCGAGTTCCACAAAAGTGGCGACACGAAATGTGTCCGCGGATACGGCCTGATTTCGGCGCGCTCACGCGACCGAATCAGTCCCCACGAATTTTCACGTATCCCGTTATGCTGCGTGCACCATTCGGTACACTTGGCACACGGCGGGGCGGTCCCGTTTGGCGGGGCGCGCTCCGATCTCCAACTTTTGGAAAACCGAAAAAAGTGGGTGCGCGCAGTTTTATGACGAATACAATTCTGCCCACAGCGACTAGTAGCACAAAGTTAATATACAGAAAATAAACTAGGTCATGTAATCTACAGGTATCAAAAAGAATCATCGAATTCGGATCCCTGTGGTGGGAGATACGAACTCGACAATATGGGTGGTCAATCTGGAATTCTGTGATTGCAGAATTCTGTCTACTCGTCCAACTTTGGACGCTATTTTTCACCTAGGGGCACACGTTTTTCGAGGTTGACTATAAAACAAATACTGGAGAGGGTTGAGGGAAGATCATACCTATAAAAATGGAACAGCGTTTGGTCGAGCGAGTCAACGGAAAATCGCGCCGGAGCGAAGGTGCTTCGAGTAAGAAACTGCAGTTCGCGATGTCGGCGTCGACGGGATGGTTGGATGGCTTGGCGGGGCTTCTCTGGCTGCGGTGACGGCTCTTAGATGGGAAGAGAAAGTCTGGAGTTTCTAGGTTAGGGTTTTAGAGCTAACTATATATATATATATATATTATATATTAAGAGAGAGAGGGGGAAGTTGGATGGATCGGGTGAAGCCTAGGAAGGTCGGGTCCGCTGAATTGAACTCAAGGGGCGGTCATTCTTGCTATCACAAGGAATCCGCTGCAGGCTAAGCTGCAAGGAAAAGTAAGTTAAGTTGCTGGAAGAGAATTCCTAACTAGCTAATGGTTTTAATACTATTAGTATTATATTATTTTTATATTCTAATTAGTATTATTTAATTCTATTCTTTTCTTTCTTTATAAAATATATATACATATATATATATTTGTATATATACATATATATATATATACTCATAAGAAAATTTATAGAATAGGGTAATGCACATCGTTAGGCTGATAACTGTTCAAGGGGTCTCCTACATGGAATAAATTCCAAAAAATTCCTGATGGTCCCATAAGTCCTCTAAGTGCCCGAACACCTAACATAAAATTTTATTAAAAATCTATTTCTCCTATTTAGACCTAATTACTACACTTTAATTAATAATTAATAAATAAAGGGTATATACGATTTTCTAGGAAGGGGGTTTTACATCAGCCCACACAAGAACTGATATCACAAGATACATTAATGGACGTAATCGCACTCCCTGAACCATAGGTACTAGCACTCGAGCCTAATTTCCTTGATACTAATTTATCAGTCTAAATTGAAACCACAAGGAACACCCTCACTAATCACACATCCTCATATACCCATATACCCGCAATATCTAACCCAATACTTAGAATAATTTAGCAATCCCACCTTACATATACACTGGTACTTGTATCACCTCACTTGATACCTCACATACACTGTGCACCTACCCGAATTTGAACACTAGTGCCACCTAATTCTTAAACTGAACACCCCCAACTGTGTGTACACTGGACTGACCTCAAGCCAACCTCTTATCCTCTCCATACTCACAGTGCACTCATTGCACTACACTGATACACCATTGCTACTCACACATGTATTCATATATTCTCACACATACACCACACTGGTTGAACCCCAACTCCCTTACTCTCCACTTGTCACAACCAACTGCTATAACACCACTCCACAGACCCTCATACATACTATACAGTCCAGAATACACATTTTAAACACGTACACACACACACACACACACACACACACACACACATAATATCACATAAAATTGCACCCTAATTTGATTACACCCTCTATTGGTCATAATCTCAAACACCTAGAATGCATTTTGTCATGATACCCTCTTGGTAGCATGATACACTATCAACCTTCATGGAAAAACCCCAATACTCTATTAAATATACAAATACATATTAAATACTTCTATTTATAACTATTATAATTAGTTTTAATGAAGGAAAGAGAAAATACATCCATGAACACAAAAACCCCAAACTATGAACATAACTTCATGAAGAAAACACTATGGAACCAATAGGGACTCACTTTCTTTCCTTGTGGGTATTTCTAAACCATGGGTGGGCTCTTAATGGTCCTCAAAATAATGAAAACAGAAATTAAAAGAGAGATTTCAGAATTTTACCTCTTGGGAGATGGATTCCCAATGCAAACCAATTATTCTCTAACCAAACTTCTTCTCCTCCTTGCTCCTTGAGACCTAAGCTTCTAGGCTTCTTAGATGAGGGAAATAAGAGAGATTGGGATTTAATTTCTAAAATTTGGTGGAGGAATGAAGGGGGTTTAGGGTAGAACTAAATATAGGATTTCATGAATAAATGAATGCGCTTGATGGAGGCTCCCCCTCTCCTATATAGGGTCGGCCACAAGTGGACCTAGGGCTAGCTAATGCATAAAGTCCCATTTGCCCTCAATGATTCTCATGGAGAGTTTTCTAATAAGTGGGGTTTTCATTCCAAGTGAGGGTTTAACAATTTTCTAATTAAAAGAAATGGATTAACTAGTGGGTCCAAAAATGTCTAGTCTAAGGTTGAGTCTAATGGTCACATCAAGTCTAGCCCACTAACCCATATTATTAATACTAATAATATAACATATTATACAACTTATGTAACTACAAACACAATATATATAAATATTATAAATGACAACAATGTCCCTACTCTAGATATATGGTAGTGACAGAAAATATGAACTATTTCATAAGTATATATATTGCTGCTTTACTTCTTCTGTTTTATCTCATGTATTATATGATAATTGAACTGTTCACGCATTTACATGGTCTGGGACAACTTGTGCCCAAGGTTTGGCAATTCCTCGAGACGGTATTCTGGGACACTGGAACCGTATCGACCCGGGGGGGGAATATTTGATCGTGCTAGTCCCGATGCATTGCTGGACCTTCAGCAGTGCTTGCTATCCAGGCTGACAGGGGGAGCCGCAATGCATTTGATAAGTCCCCATAGTATCGATCACACCAATAACCGTATATAGATAGAACACATGCTAATATATTGTCTTGTGCAGATAATAAGTATACTTGTATTTCGGTGCAGGGAAGGCGCGCATCGGTTGAGTAAGCAACCGATGTGCTTCATGGGTTCAACATTATTTTTGTTCCTCTAAAATTATGCAACTGATATGAATTGAATTCACTTAGTTCTTAATAGTAAGATCATTTTAATGCATGCTCGCCCCTAATAAACAAGTGTTGACTTAGGCGAATTGGTACGTCCCGCTCACTAGTATAAGCTGAGTACTGACCCACGTTATGGGCAATCATTTCAGGCACTCATAGTGTGCAATGCTAGTGGATAGATGAGAAGGCGTTAGAAACTCTTCTATTTTGAAGTATAGTTGAAGCCAATTCATTTTGGAGCCATGGATCTTCAATCTATACAATGGCGTAATGTATGAACGACAAGGCTTATATGATGGAGCACGCCCTACCTTTTGAATTTTTCTTTTGTAATGCAAACAAAGTAGCCGAGAGGCGCATCAAATATAAACTCTATGTAAATTATTCTGAATTATCAATGAAAAGCATATTTTCTTCCTATACTTTGTGTTCAACTATTTGTGAATTTATTTTCTAACTTGGGTTTCTAATGGATTACTATCTCCTTGTCTTGTGCGAGCCGCAACTCCAGGCTTGCACGGCATCACGCCCAAGCGAGGATGATATGTTCCGCAAAGGATCCAGGCGAGGACGATTGACCCTTACGGGATCAGGGCATGACAATAAGTCAGTCGGAGGTAAGAGTCACCATTCGGTAACATATATTATTATTATGTTATTTTTATTCCTATCATATGCTTGTAAATTGAACTAAGGCAAGATAGAAAGACCACATAATAATATTGTATGGTTCACATGAATATCGTATTGATTTAGAAAGTTGGGTTAACTTGTTCTCACCAGTACATTTTAAATATGCTGACCCTTGTCTCCACAGATTCTGCTAATCAAGTCAATGCAATAAGGAGATTAAGACTTGCCCCATGTAGCAAGAGCTTGTGAATACTTTTGAAGCTTCTACAACGCACTTGAAGCCTCCTCAAGTCGCATTCTGAAGGCTCTAGTTGAAGGTGTTTACATCTTTTTGTTTACTAGTAAAGGGATATGATCTATGTAATATCATATCTCATTTTACATCAACTTGTAAGCCCGTACGATAACCTTTACTTGTATTCAAAACTTATGTAATCGATGTACATTATCAATGAAAGAAATATTTTTTCGTTCTGAGTCATGCGTTATTCAATTTACTTTGCATAACTCTGTTATTGCACTCTACAGAAAATTTTATACCTTAACTTCACAGGAACCATGCCTTGTATGAGAGAAATTTAGGCTCGTACGACATCATGCCTGGTAGTGACTATCAATTCTGTAGAATCAGGACGTGACATGAGGTTCCAACATGGACTTCATCTGAAGATCTTGCAGCTGGTAGAGGGGCATACTACTAGATTTTTGATACGGTATTAACGACGACCAAGAGGCACAAGATCAGCAGAGATTAATCACGAGAACTGGAGCCCAAAAGAGGTCTCATGCCTAGAGTGGGGGTAGAGGAACACTACCCCAGATGTCAGCACCAGGACCTGGCATCCGTATTCATTCAGGGGCACCATGGAGGCCAGCGACACTAGTTGTGATAGCACCAGCTTAGAAGCAGCAGCCAAGGCATCAAAATCAGTAACTCCAGGGGAACCTATGGGTTGTACCTACTATGGTAAGGGAGGGCATACTCGGGAGGTATGCAGAGTAGCGGATGGGCAGTACTTGAGGTGTGGGAATCCTGACCACTGGATAGCTACTTGCTCATAGATTTAGAGGTCAGGAGGGCTAGTTCATCAGTTTTTAATTTCCAGCTCCAGGGGCAATAACTTATTGAGGGCCAGCACTAAAAGTGAGGCTGTTAGCCCATCATTCATTGCTGATGCCAGCAATTTTGTAACATCTCATTGATGAGGCTGTAAAGATGTAGATGAAAGTTAAAAATATGATAGCAATATCACTAGTAATAAAACTAAAGATATCAATCGACTTCACTATAAATGATTGAAAACAACTAAAGATATCAATCGACTTCACTATAAATAAAGAATATTGTCATCTAGCATGTTAAATATAAAAGTATATCCCATGTAATAATAACGAAAATAATGGACCATATAATGCCTTATATACTACCAATTAACAACTAATTCAAATTTTTAAACCTTATTTCATAAATTATGTATATTTTCAGGACTATAGATATTTTCTACAGTCCTTGAAGTATTCAATACTGTAGAATATTTCTACAGTCATGACAATATACAAGACTGTAAAATAATTCTACAGTCATGACTTCTCAGTCGCGACTACGGCAGAATTCCTTACTACAAAATTCTAAAATGGGTTTAAAACTTCAAAATTTTGCCCAAATTTAATTCTTGTTTGCCATTGAACTAAGTTTGGGAAACCTTCATTTAATAACATACAAAAGGAGTACAAAAAAAAGCATAGACAAAAAATCTAAGTACAATATTTTTTATCTGGGTAATGTGACGATGGAGATCGAGTACTACAACGACTTTTTTACTCCGTTGACGGTCCGATAAGGGAATGAGGATGCTCTCTTCTCTCTTCTCTCTCCTGAGCTTGTGTGCATGTACGTAGCTCGCCTGGAAGGGTATGGTCTCTGAAGCAAAAAAATAGCCATTGGAGAGTCCAAGTTGCTCCTATTTATAACTATCATGCTGATGGGCTATAGGTGCCGCATATACTTATGTTTGGTGGCAGCAGGGGGCTCCTTCAATAGAATACCGTTGTAACTATAGGCGCATGTTATGGGTAGGATGACACATGTACATCCTTAACAGGATGTAGTTGAGTCCAGGCCGAGCTACCATGTGGACATTTGTTGCGATTTATTGTTGCTAAAGATCTGGGCAGTTCTCGTCTTTTGTTTGCGTGACTTGGTCAGACTTGACACATGGCCTGCATTTAGTTGGAGAGAATCATTTTAGTCACAATAGAAATTTTTTGTCTTAGGAAACCTTGCCACGTTTGGACACATAGAGTCTGGGACACTTGGAGTCTGGGACACAAGAAGTCTGGAACTCATGGGGCCATAGACGCATGGAATACATAGAGTTCTAGAACACATGGGGCTAAAGACGCGTGGAACACATGGAGTCTGGAATCGTATAGGGCCAGAGTCACAAGAAATGCATAGAAAACTTTATCTTACATACACGTGGCCCTGTATGGCTGCATAGTGACAAAAGTGATAATGATGGTGACATGAGCACTAATGACAACTGTCCATGGCAGAATCGAGGCATTCAAAGAGTCCTTTTTGTCAGGATTCTGTTTCAGACGTAATCTTTGTGTCACGCCTTTATGTGGCCAGTATTAGGGCACAAGGATGCTTGAGGGAGTAGTGGCACATAGCGATGCTGACGCATGCAGACACTAGTTTACTTACTGGCCCATGGCACTGCTGGCGCATGGGAATACTAGTTATGAAGCAGTCAACGCATAGTAGCTATTTTTCTGGGCCACATAGTCACTCTTCGACCTGATTTCTTCTGAGTCGATCTTGGGGTACATGTTTGCTAGACGTATGGATCTAGATTTTCTATGCTTCTATAAGACCCCCTTCAAAGTTTTCAAACTGATAAGTTTTGGAATACTTTGAATAAGAAGCATGGAGGAGAGGACCTTGGGCCGCATCTGAGTGACATTCCGCATAGGTACGTTATCGTATAGGCGCTTCCGCCAGGTTATCAGATCATTAAATGTCGAGATTTGGCTCGATCTTTTAAGTAGGTCTTCTTGGGAATTCTAAGTCAACGACAGTTTTCGAGTAGATAAATGAGGATCATGCCAATCGAGGCATCAGGTTCATCCTCATAACTGTCTGGTTCATCGCCTCAATCTTCTTACACTCCCTAGGAGCCTATAAATAGGTGGGCTAGAGAGGAGAGAGAACTCTTGTCTCTCAGCTTCCCACTATTTTGTGAAAGAAGATGACGAGGGCTGCTGTCTATCTCGCCGAGGGGTTTTTCAAGAGCGTCGTAGACCCATGGCCCCTGATGCTTACATTCTTTTTGGAGGTAGGGGTGTGTCATGATGGCAGGGACACAAATACACAAGTATATAGTCTTGCAGTATGGATGAAAAATCATCTAGAATACGCGTAGGTCCCCCACCCACAACATTCTGTCGTATGGATGAGCAATCATCTGCAACATGTGCACAGAGCCTATATGTGGCTTGGTCGCATGGATGAGAACTTATCTGCAATATACACGCAGAGCCTATCTCTAGCTTGGCCGCATGCTGATGAATAGTCTATAATTATGCGTGCAGGGCCCATGTGTGTTTGGATCGCCTAGATAGGAACTTATCTACAATATCTACACAGAGCCTATCTGTAGCTTAGCCACATGGATGAGCCATCATCTAGTCATGTGTGCGAACTTAGCTATCTCGAGACGTCTCCTCCTATGTGTGGTTGCATCCTGGAAGCGGCGCGTGGTCGTTGTACACTTTTACAATCTTTGTTGAGACTGATATGTGTTCTCTTTATGCAGGTTTTACCATATTTTGTGGTGCCTATGATGGACCAAGGAAGGATCTCATAGAACCCATCATTTGAAGAGAATGCCAACCTTATACGGTGGTTTCTCGTCAAGAACTGATCCAGTATATGAGGGTTAACATCTTGGGTCATGTGTGGAGCTGTCCCTGTTTATGCAGTATGCTAGTTGCGTTTCTCCCCTTTATGCGGCTTGCTACCGGCCGGGGGCCTGCAGTATCGATGAGAGGATTTGGATTAATTGTCATTACTATCTTTGGCCTTTCCATATGGTTGTAGAGTGCCTGCTCCTGCTCCTGCTCCTCCCTTTTTATCCATCAATATGGGTTCTTTTCCATATACCGAGTTTTATACTATGGAGGGATGATCCAGAAAGTATTGAGCTCTGCTGCTGGCTCTACTTGTGTTTGTAGCAACAACAATACAGAGGGGCGCTTCTAATAAAAAAGGTTTGTGTCAGTGAGACTTTATGGAAACCCTTAAAAATGGGTTTTCATCATATGTACTCATGACCTTAAATACTAATAAAAATGGATTTCCATCATATATACTCATGATCTTGAATATTAATCAATAAAGTCTCTCCTTTTCCAGAATTTTCTATTTGTATTTGTCACGCCCCGATTTTGCCCTAACGATAATCGTCCCCCGGACGTGATGTCGTGCACGCGTAGGGTGCACGTGCACAAGGCCTAGGCATAAAGATAATCTTTAGAGCATATGCAACAGAGTATGCAAATAAGATAACACATCAGTTGAGGCATAGAAAAGTTTTTCTTTATTGATAATGAACATCTGTTTACAGACTCTTGACCCAAAATAGTAAAGATGCCGCATGGGCTTACAACTTGGACACAAAATGAGATAGCCGATCCATACATTACATCCCTTACTTAAATTCAAAACACCAAAACCCCTTGGGTGCGAGTCAGCACCATCGCCTTGTGGCTTCCAAAAGTGAGAGCGGGCTCCTTGCTACTTATGTACTGGAGCTACCAAAAGTCACGACACGAATGCGTCTCGATTCAGGAAGAGGTTGGAGAAAACTTCAGCTCCTCGCCGCGTCGCCTTGGCTCGGGGAACTTGCTGCAACGAGGGTCAGTACTTCGAAGAGTACCGGTGAGGGCGAGCTAACCCAACTTAACCAAAATCTACAACGAGTTCATATGAGCATGCAACATTTATTATCATGTGATCTATCTATCTTGCCTTAGTTCAATTCTTCACATAAGATAGAGTAAAATAACATAACCAAATGTGCCACCGCTCGGTGACTTTACCTGTACCGTCTGAGCCACCTGTACAAAACTTACCATGACCTTCCCTGCCACGAAGACATAGTTAGTCTACATAGTTTAAATATACATAAAAATTACTTGGTTGGACTCAGGATGGGTCGACTGCTATTCTGCCTCGGGTAGCTAGCCCTTAGCGGACGCACAGACCCATCCAATGCTAGGACTATACTAGCAAATTGTTCTACCCGGGGCGAAGCGGTCCCAGTGCCCTGGCGACCGTTCGTAGAATGATATCCCTTGTATACAAGTTGTCCAAGACCATGCCACCACAACCAACAAAGTTATCATATGAAATACATATTCAAGCAAATACAAGCAAGTGAACATAGTATATTTTCCATAGTCTATGCTACTTTGTGTAAGGATCACATTTTCCTTCCTATTTTGTACCATACCATGAACAGTTATAGATAAATGAATCTAACTACAACTGACACAAAAATGGTTATGTATATGACGGGCATGCACGCTACAGTGTTATCGTTCAGAACAATTCCATATGACAAGCATTATTAGTGTTTTAAGTCTACTTTTTTTCTTTATTCTGACTCAAGCTATTGTTTCTTTGTATCATTTGAACGAAATGCACAATGAGTCAATTATCTAAAGTGAAGACTTGGAAAAAGGGTGCTAATCGAAATAAGACCACTCACAAGTTGGTTAACTAGGAGAGAAAAGGGAGAACTTCAAGACTCCGCACGAGCGTCGTCTACCTGATCACCTGCACGCACCAACAGACGATCAATATCCCCTACTTCGGTCTTCGAGGTTCGATACGAAATACGAAATACTAAGAATGAAAGCAATGGAATCCATTGAAACAGTTCAAGAAAACGCAAGTTATAAAACCAACAAGAAAGCAACTAAGCGGCATCGAAAATGGGCAAGAAAACCAACGCAACGAAAAGGCCCCTCTCGACTCTGCCGTCGAGTCTTTCCTTGAGGCACGATCCGTTGAATATGGGACCTGATTCCGAAGAAACCAATCCATAACGAGGAAAGGATCTTGATTTAATCTGTCCCGATTGGACGGTCTTAAGTATTTCTTGGCCGTGCTCCCCGAACAGGGGAAACGGGGCATTACATCATAACCATCTAATAGAAAATTGTGTCCCAAAACTTAGGAATAGAACCTAAACCTAAGGAACAATGAGAGAAACCTTGCCCTCATATCAGATTCGAGTTTCCACGTCGATTCTTTGATCGTGTGGTTCCGCCACAGAACGCGCACTAGCAATACTACCCGATTCCGTAACTGCTTTTCTTTATGCTCCAAGATCTGTACGGGTTCTTCGACGTACGACAAGTCTACCTGCATATCTAACTGACCAAAGTCTACCACATGGTTCGGGTCGTGCACATATTTTCTAAGCTGAGACACATAAAATATATCTCGCACTTCTGATAGGGCTGGCGGCAATACAATTTGGTAAGCAATTGAAGTGATTCGTCTGAGAATTTCAAACGGGCCAACAAATCTCGGACTTAACTTTCCTTTTACTCCAAATCTCATAACACCACGCATAGGTGAGACTTTTAGAAATACAAGGTCCCCTTCTTGGAACTCAAGGGGGCGACGACGAACATCGTCATAGCTCTTTTTTCGACTTTGTGCTACTTTTAACCGTTCTCGAATCAGCCGAACCTTCTGGACTGTTTGTTCAACCAGTTCTGGCCCAAGGATTTGCCTCTCCCCAACTTTATCCCAGCAGATCGGTGACCTACACTTCCGCCCATAAAAAGCCTTATACAGAGCCATCTGGATGATAGACTGATAACTGTTATTGTAAGCAAATTCGGCTAGCGGTAGGTTGACGTCCCAACTTGACTTTGAATCGATCACGCAGAGGCGCAGCATGTCTTCTAGTACCTGATTCACTCGTTCTGTTTGGCCATCTGTTTGAGGATGGTAGGCTGAGCTGAACTTCAACTTGGTCCCCATCGACGACTGAAGGCTTTCCTAGAAACGTGAGACGAACCGTCCGTCCCGATCTGATACTATGGAAACTGGCACTCCGTACAGCCGGACTATCTCGTCAAGGTAGGTCTGGGCTAGGCGATCGGCGCCCCAAGTACTTTTGATGGGGATAAAGTGTGCAGACTTGGTTAACCGATCGACGATGACCCAGATTGCGTCGTTCCCCCGTTGTGTCCTTGGCAGATCAATAATAAAGTCCATGCTGATGTGCTCCCACTTTCATTTCGAGATAGCAAGATTCTGCATTTCTTTGCCCGGCCTCTGATGCTCTGCTTTTACCCTCTGACAGGTTATGCATTGTGACACGAAGAGTGCCACATCTTTCTTCATGCCGTGCCACCAGAAGATAGTACGAAGGTTCTTATACATTTTTGTGCTCCCGGGATGGATAGTATAGGCCGCGTAATGTGCTTCCGAAAGGATTTCCTTTCTGAGTTCTGAATCATTGGGGACGTATAGCCTTTCCTTCACTCGCAATGCCCCATTCACATCTACTGCAAAGTCTTTCGCCTTCCCCACTTGAACCTGCTCCCGTATTTTCTGGAGGAATGGGTCGTCTCTTTGAGTAGATGTGGCTCTCTCTATCAGATTGGGTACAAATCGCATCTGAGCAACCCGCGCACCGCGATAACGAATCCTGAGTTTAATGCCCATTTCTTCTAACTCTCTTTGTAACCTGCGATCGACGGACAGAGATCCCGCAAAGACCCGACTCAAAGCATCCGCTACCATATTTCCCTTGCTAGGGGTGTAGTCTATCGTCAAATCGTAATCTTTTATCAATTCTAGCCAACGCTGCTGTCGTAGGTTCAGATCCGCCTGGGTGAACAAGTACTTAAAACTCTTATGATCGGTATAAATTCGGTAAAGCACTCCATAAAGGTAGTGTCGCCACAACTTCAACCCGAACACAATTGCTGCCAGTTCCAGATCATGCGTGGGATAATTCTTCTCGTGCTTTCTCGGCTGTCTGGATGCATAGACTATCACTCTGTCTTGCTGCATAAGTACACATCCTAAGCCCTGCCCTGAAGCATCACTAAAGATTTGGAATCTTGAAGTCTCGTCCGGTAGTGCAAGTAACGGGACAGAAGTGAGGCGATGCTTTAACTCAGCAAACGATGCTTCGCAGTCGGCGGACCACTCAAATGCGACTCCCTTCTGTGTGAGGCGAGTCAGAGGCAATGCTAGTTTAGAAAAATCCTTTATGAATCGCCTGTAGTAGCTTGCTAGCCCAAGAAAGCTTCAAATTTTATTAACGGATGCAGGTCGCTTCCACTCGACAATGGCCTCCACCTTCTTTGGATCGACTGAAATGCCTCCCGCAGAAATGATGTGCCCAAGAAAAGATACACTGCTCAGCCATAATTCACACTTACTTAGTTTCGCATATAACTTGTTGTCTCAAAGGGTTTGTAGCACGGTTCACAAGTGCTATGCATGCTCCACCCCATTCTTCGAATACACCAAGATATCATCAATGAATACTACTACAAATCTATCAAGGTACGGCCGAAATACTTGGTTCATCAAACACATAAAGGCGGCAGGGGCATTGGTCAAACAGAACGGTATCACCAAAAACTCATAGTGGCCGTAGCTAGTACGAAAGGCTGACTTCGGTACGTCGTTCGGCTTAATTTTGAGCTGATGGTAACCCGAACGGAGATTAATTTTCGAGAATACTGTTGCATCTTGTAACTGATAAAAAAGATCATCTATTCTGGGGAGGGGATATTTGTTTCGAACAGTTGCTTTATTTAATTCTCGATAGTCGATGCAGAGTCGCATCGAGCCATCCTTCTTCTTAACAAACAGTACCGGTGCACCCCACGGAGACACACTAGGCTGAATATATCCACGATCAAGCAGTTCCTGTACTGAATTTTTAACTCTTTTAGTTCTGCTGGTGCCATTCGATATGGAGGTTTGGAAATGGGTTGGGTTCCAGGAAATGTGTCAATAGTGAACACTGTCTCTCGATCGGGAGGCATACCGGGCAACTCATTTGGGAACACTTCGGGAAAATCTGCCACAACGGGAATGGACTCAACGTTTGTGCAATCTTGCCGAGTGTCTCGAACGGATGCCAGGTACCCTACGCAGTCGGAGTGAATCATCCGTCGAGCAGACATTGCTGATATCACCATGCAGGCATTCGATGCTTCCGACTGTAGACTGCACGAATAACAAAACTCGATCTTGCCAGGAAGAAGAAATATGACTTTCTTCTCCGCACAATTGATAATAGCTGAACAAGCGCCTAGCCAATCCATTCCTAGAATGATGTCGTAGTCTCCTATGTCTAGAACTATCGCATCAAGTGACAATTTTCTTCCTCCGATGCAAATGTAGCCGTCACGACAAGCTGAATCTGCAAGCAAGCTCGTGCCTGACGGTGTACTGACGCTAAGCCTTAAGCCTAACGGGGTTTGAATGAATTTGTATTCCCTAGCAAAGTTTGTTGACACAAAACTGTATGTGGCACCAGAATCAAACAATACTCGAGTAGGTACATTATTGAAGAGTAATATACCTGACACCGTCGTGTTTGATGCGAGTGCCTCATCCCGAGTTAGAGCATATACTCGGCCTTGAGCGTTCTGTTGTGCCGTCTGATTCGCTCGAAGTACTTGCCCCTGGTCCTGAGGCGCACAGTTTTGTTGTTGCTGCTGGTTAGGTCCACCTGCCCGACAGTTCACTACCATATGCCCCTGACGACCACACTTAAAGTACGATCTGTTAAATACTCGACAGTTTCGAGCGATGTATCCACTACGATTACATCTGTGATAAACAAGCTCGCCACCTTTACCCTGATTTACACCCTTGTTACCACCATTATTGGAGCGCTTAGGCGCATTGTTACCCCCTGTGTTGCTAGGATGCTTGTGATTAAGATTTTGCACAGTGTCGGTACGAACTGGTGGGTACTGCGATTCAAGGGAGAGGGCATGGTTTAAGGACTCACGCATGGTACGGTATTGCGAGATAACGATGTAGGCACGAATGGAAGGTCGCAGTCCTATCTCAAATCTTCGTGCACGTGTCTCTGCATAATAAATGTAAGACTTAGCAAACTTTGCAAGTCTATTGAATTCCGAAGTGTACTATCGTACTGTCATGTCTCCCTGCTGTAGATGTGTAAACTCGTCTTCCTTCTCGCAGCGGACGGCGGGTGGAAGATACTCCTCTTCGAAGGCCTTACGGAACACTGACCAGGAGATCATCGTTGCACCACCTTCACTCAATAAAGCTTGTTTGTGTATATCCCACCAATCATGGGCATTTAAACAGAGCTAAAGCTGGGCGCAAGCGACTCTCCTGGTTTCGTCCATGCGTTCAAAGTGGTCTTCTAACTCGACCAGCCAATCCAACGCCACAGAAGGGTCTTCGGTCCCCTTGAAGGTAGTATGGCACATTTTTTTAAATTCTGATATTTGTAGGATGTAACCCTTATCATCTGAAAGTGGAGGTTCCGGAGAGTCCTGAGGTCCTACAATGTCAGCTACAACTGGCCCTGCCACGGTGGCCGCGGATGTAGAATGGTTGCTGGCAACTAGCGTCATCAAAATCGTTTGCAAGGTATCCATTTGCTTCTACTGCGTTTCGGCCTGAGTTCGTTGCGCCAGAAATTGTCCTTCAAAGAAAAGTAACTTGTTTCTGTCTTAAAGTATATTATGGACTCACTGTATGGAACACATCTTATTTTGGCCAAGCGAATTCAAGGGTTCAGCTGAAAGGGACATGGTCATTTTTAGAAAACTTTTTGACACGAGATCAAAGGGTCTGAAGCTAGGCTCTGATACCAATATGTCATGCCCCGATTTTGCCCTAACGATAATCGTCCCCTGAGCGTGATGTCGTGCACGCATAGGGCACAAGGCCTAGGCATAAAGATAATCTTTAGAGCATATGCAACAGACTACGCAAATAAGATAACACATCAGTTGAGGCATAGAAAAGTTTTTCTTTATTAATAATGAACATCTGTTTATAGACTCTTGACCCAAAATAGTAAAGATGCCGTACGGGCTTACAACTTGGACACAAAATAAGATAGCCGATCCATACATTACATCCCTTACTTAAATTTAAAATACCAAAACACCTTGGGTGCGAGTCAGCACCATCGCCTTGTGGCTTCCAAAAGTGAGAGCGAGCTCCTTGCTACTTATGTACTGGAGCTACCAAAAGTTACGACACGAATGTGTCTCGATTCAGGAAGAGGTTGGAGAAAACTTCAGCTCCTCGCCATGTCTCCTTGGCTCGGGGAACCTGCTGCAACGAGGGTCAGTACTTCGAAGAGTACCGGTGAGGGCGAGCTAACCCAACTTAACCAAAATCTACAACGAGTTCATATAAGCATGCAACATTTATTATCATGCGATCTATCTATCTTGCCTTAGTTCAATTCTTCGTATAAGATAGAGTAAAATAACAAAACCAAATGTGCCACCGCTCGGTGACTTTACCTGTACCGTCTGAGCCAACTGTACAAAACTTACCATGACCTTCCCTGCCATGAAGACATAGTTAGTCTGCACAGTTCAAATATACATAACAATCACTTGATTAGACTCGGGATGGGTCAGCTGCCATTCTGCCTTGGGTAGCTAGCTCTTAGCGGACGCACGGACCCATCCAATGTATTTTCCATAGTGTATGCTACTTTGTGTAAGGATCACATTTTCAAGTAAATACAAGCAAGTGAACATAGTGTATTTTCCATAGTCTATGCTACTTTGTGTAAGGATCACATTTTCCTTCCCATTTTGCACCATACCATGAACAGTTATAGATAAATGAATCTAACTACAACTAACACAAAAATAGTTATGTATATGACGGGCATGCACGCTACATGTGATCGTTCAGAACAATTCCATATGACAAGCATTATTAGTGTTTCAAGTCTACTTCTTTTCTTTATTCTGACTCAAGCTATTATTTCTTTGTATCGTTTGAACGAAATGCACAATGAGTCAATTATCTAAAGTAAAGACTTGGAAGAAGGGTGCTAATCGAAATAAGACCACTCACAAGTTGGTTAACTAGGAGAGAAAAGGGAGAACTTTAAGACTCCGTACGAGCGTCGTCTACCCGATCACCTGCAAGCACCAACAGACGATCAATATCCCCTGTTTTGGTCTCTGAGGTTCGATACGAAATATGAAATCCTAAGAACGAAAGCAATGAAATCCATTAAAACCGTTCAAGAAAATGCAAGTCATAAAACCAACAAGAAAGAAACTAAGCGGCATAAAAAACGGGCAAGAAAACCAACGCAACGGAAAGACCCCTCTCGACTCTGCCGTCGAGTCTTTCCTTGAGGCACGATCCGTTGAATATGGGACCTAATTCCGAAGAAACCAGTCCATAACGAGGAAAGGATCTTGATTCAATCTGTCCCGATTGGACGGTCTTAAGTATTTCTTGGCCGCGCTCCCCGAACAGGGGAAACGAGGCATTACAGTATTTGTCTTATTGCATATTGTGGACTTTGGATATTGTACTAGAGGTAATATGGATGTTGCACAATACCGCAGTTTGTTAAGGATGTCCCACTGGGAGACTTTGGTGGACCTATTACTTCTTGCGCACTGGAGTGCAAGTAATAAGTTTGAAGCAAAAAAACCCTATCAGAGGTGATATGGACGTGATAGATTTTGTGGACTTACCACCGCTGGCGTACTTAGAGTTAAGTACAGGTGATAAGTTTAGATGACGACTGATGTCAGAGGTATTATGGACGTGATAATCGATAGTCATAAAAAGAGGTTTGCTCAGAGGTAAGAAGAACATGGCAAACTCTACTGTAGAGGATGTGAGGATGGTAGCTCAAAGGTAACATGGACGCGTGCTAAACGATAGTCATACCGAGAGGTTAGGTACGATCATGGTGTTTTTGTGGAAGAAAAAAAAATGAGCCAGAGGTAATATGGACATGGCTATTTTCTTTAGATGAGAAAATAGACAGCTCATAGTTCAAAGGTAATATAGACGTGAACTATTTACTTTTGTTGAGGATATCCCACTAGGGGATCTTCCGTGGACCTATTACTTTTTGCTCACTAGAGTACAAGTAATAAGTTCAAAATAAAACCATATTAGAGGTGATATAGAGGTGATAGTTTTTGTGGTCTCATTACTTCTTGCGCACCTGAGTACAAGTAATAATTTCTAAACGGGACCCTATCAGAGGTAATATGGATGTGATAGGTTTTATGGACCCATTATTTCTTGTGCACCTAAGTGCAAGTAATAGATTGAAGACAAGCCCTACCAGATGTGATATTGATGTTGTAGGTTGTCACGCCCCAGTTCCAAAATACGTAGGACTAGGACACGTAAGCATGCCAGCCGCATGGATATGGAAACTCTAATATATGGAAACCAAAACCCATACGTACGCTGTAATATGAATATCAATCCACACGTGGTATAAATCTCTCACAAGTCACAGAGCATAATCTAAATCTCATCCATAGAAATTAAATAAACATAAATAACCAATATCTATGAAACTAGATCTCAATATAAAGTATCTAAAGATGACAGTCGGATGGAAACAAATCCACTACCGAACTAGAATATAAGATAAACACAATAAATGCAATATAAGAATATCAACTAACAATTATGGCTCGAAGAGATGACCTCATCGCAATATACGTAGCAAGTCCGGATCTGCGCTCCTGTGAATACTCATGAACATCTACACCTGGAAAGGGACCAGGTCCTCAGAGGGACATACCAAGATACATAGAAGCATGCCATAAAGTAAATACTGAATAAATAAAAGGGGTGCACTAACCATCTAAGTGAAATACAACTTGAGGACAACTTTGAGTGTATGGAAAAGTATAGGCTAGACATATGCTGACATAATTCACCAATCGGCATGACTGGCTAGTATATGCCATATATGCCCCCATACAAGGGTGTTGTATAATAACGTCCATCTCTAAAGAGCATGGCAGCAGTATAGTATATCGGCCATATCGCTCCGGAGAACGTGGCAGCAGTGTAGTATATATCGTCCATATTACTCCATCGAGTGTGGCAGCAGTGTAAAGGAAGTGGGTGTCCCATACGCCTACAAGTCGACCTCCCCGCCCAATGAAGATATACAAATCGTGAACACGACGTGGATATTTCGTACTATAATGCAAGTCTCTATAGAAATAAACAACTAAACTAAATACCGTTACACGTGTTGCTCACACCGATGGCCAGTCGAGTATGAGGCACGCGTCCCTACATGAACTCACTCTGTGACGTGTAATGATACATGTCAAGGCCTGGGGAGTCATACCAATAACTCCACAACTTTAGGTGGGTCTACTAGACACTAGGTCATACACAAGTCCTAACGTCAACACATTCGTTGACTGCACCCGAGTCTCTCTCGGACGCGCACAGTTATATAATCTAAAATAGTAAACATGCAACTAACAATATAACTAAATTTAAATAGTACAACAAAGGCAAGATATACTTGCCTGGCAAGCGGCTGTGTTGTCCCAATAACCTGCTCCTGAAGTCGCGCAGAACAATCCGATATGTCCTATATATATAATATAATACAACACAACATCAGTCATTACACTAGCACATACACAACCATAATACACTGGACGCAGAGGGTACACTAGGGGTGATACTGGTCAACTAACAGGATCAAATGCGCATCTGATTATGCGGGTGTCACGTCTTCAAGTGATGTATATAATCAGACAGTCATCTAAGCAGGTGTCTAAGTCAGTACGTTTAATGTACAATCAAGCAATCAACTAACAGGTCTTTAGGGTCACTTGGTCAAACAGAATATGGAATATCCATAATTACCTAGGCCTTACAGAATAAATAACTAATCATAATTGTAGAAGCATGAAAAATACGATGAATAGCTATACGCAGCATTTTAGTGCTGGGCAGCGTAAAAAGATAACTTCAGAGCCATCGGCGTACAACAGAGTTTTTTCGCTAAGTACAGCATAAAATATAAGCTCAAGGACTATCCGCGTAATACAGTATGTCCAGGCTGCTTCAGCGTAAAAAGGGTACTATATCGCCTTTATGGCGTAAAACTCATCCACTTTTAATGCAGCATTGAAGTGTACGAGGAACGCTTTGTATTCCTCGAAATAAACCTGTCAAATCATGTAGTGAACCTGACGTCTGACTTCTGACAAACAGTACTGCACAACTATCCAGACGACGACTATAATGATGGCGCAGCACAGCGACCCAGACTGTCGTTTAGTGCCATTTCCTTGGCGTAAACTGCTTTTACGCATACAAGGGAATACGCTGCCTAGTTTTACACAGGCAGATGTGAGCTGTTTACGCTCCACAGAAGACAAACAGGCTGCCACGTTAAAAGCTGCTCTTCGTACAGGGCTTGAGGCACATCTCTGCATTTAATGTGCAGAATGATGGCGGATCTTTGAGACACGCCTCTGCATTTAATGCGCAGGATAATGGCAGATCTCTGCATTTAATGCAAAAGATTTGATTATATCTCCAAAAGCCGTAATTTTGGTCAAGACGTCCACATCATCACTTTTGCACCTTACGCCATCAGGCTATTTTCAGCTAAGGAGCACGCTGTACGCTATCTCCTTGAAATATGCCAACTCAGGCTACGTTTGCATTGGTGCGTATTAAAGCTATTCGGTCCAGAATTTGCTCAAAGCCTCAGTCAAGGGAGGAGGATCAGCTCGGCTTCTACGCCCACTCGGCTTCTACGCCCACTCGGCTTCTATGCCTGCTCGGCTTCTACGCCTACTCGGTTTCTATGCCGGTTTGATAACTCTTTGGCTTCTACGCCATAGTGACAGTTATTGGCTTCTACGCCAATATTTTCTACGCGAGGGATAACTACCTACGTGGCTTTTATGCCGTGATCTTCGCAGCAGTTATACGCATTATCTCTTAATGGGACATGCGTCACACGCTCATTCAGGAGATCATTTATACGCGGGCAACGGTTATTGTAACCATCGCATAAAAAGGTGCCATACTTTCCACTGCTCGGCTTCTACGCCGACTGGGTGGTCACTGTCACTAAAACTCTATAAATAGAGATCTCTATTGACAGAGGTAAAGAATCGGGAGAACAGAGGTCAAGGAACTAAGAGTCAAAGAGTCCTTGAGAGATAAGAATCCAGAGCTCAGGCAAAGAGTAGTGATCGACGACTTTGGCATCGAGCATCCACTCTCTTTTGCAACCTTCGAAGCTGCTTTCTGTCTTCTATGCCACTTCTTCATCATCGTGTGGTCCAAGGGACAAACTGATCGACTGCAGATTAGACTCCAATAGCAATATTTACCCAGATTAAAAATTGTACTTGACATCCTCGTATAGGATTAATTGTACTTCTTGTTTGTAAACCTAAGTGCGGATTTCGTATAAACTTCGTCTTATTTCTTCCGTTTATTATCAAACACAAGATGGCGACTCTGCTGAGGACATCTTTCTCTTCTGATGAGAAAACAATTGCTCAACACGATGCGGTATCCGTAGGATCCGTGAAGAAGACCCTGGTCGTCCAGTTCGACCAGTCTGCCTACGAAGATATGCTTCAAACAGGGGTAGCTCTCACTCTCTCTCTGTCCAAGACAACAGAAAGTTCTGTAAGGTCTGGATGCCTAAGACATCCCCTAGCATTCCTGCCAACTCTTCGACCTCTCCGACCAACCAGGTTATAGCTGTACAACCTTTACGTTCTGCGTGTAAAACTCTGTCTCCCGTCCGTGACGTGGTAGACAAAACTTCTGACGATGCCTCAGCGCTAGTCCAGAAGTCTACTCCGCGCTCTGCGCGTAAAATCCAGTCTCCCATCGATGACGTGGCAGACAGAATTTCTGACAATGCCTTAGCGCCAAATCAGAAATTCTAAATGCTCTCCGTACGTAAAAATGCATCTGCCCTCCGTGAAAAAGCAGATGATCCCTGTAATCTACGCAAGAGAAAGCAAGCGGCGGACTGCTCAACTTTTTGGCCTTTACGCCAGCAAGGGAAGAATCTGCCCGCCCTCCGGATTACGCGGGAAGCTGATGGCCGACTGAGGACCGCCTCAGCTTTACGTCAACCTGAGCATAGCTCCAAATTATGCCAGGTGAAGCCCCTCAGCATAAAGAAGGCTCAGTTTGCGGAAAGACACACTCCTCGGGGATTATCCGCTACCCAGATGGCCAACCTGTTGTATACGGGTGGCACAGGGAAAACTATGGTTCCCAATATCCGCATGCCCACTGAGGTGAACAGAAAGAACAAGCCATCTTCTTCTTCTTCTGTGAATCCTCCTGACCTGCGTGAGTATCTGATCCAGAAATACAAGGATAGGGGATCTTCCAGCATGTCTATTACGCCTCCTAGCGAGCACTATTGTAATAGTCATAGGATTGTAGTTAATTATTGCTGTTCTGAAGCAAAACGGTCAGTTTTCGACCGGTTAAGCTACTCTATGTCTTTCCAGAAAGAAGAGCCCACACATGCATCAGTGAACATGGCTTCATACATACCTAGAGGAAGATCGAGCTCAAGACATCATCCCTCTAGAACTCCGAGCCGAAGGAGATTCAACCAGCTCCTTAGGAACACTGAAGCTGGGGTATTCCGAAACACCCGTTTGAAGTCACGACAACCGGCTTCGTACTCTTCTGATTTCGATGCTGGGGGTCGCCAGTCTCCCGAATCAGATGCTGAAAGTATAGAGTCAACTTCTACAGAGACCTATACTAATCCTTCAATGATACCCAGGGAGATGGGAGTTTATGCCATTGGAGATAAACGCGAGGAAGCTTCCCCGCCGGGGAGCGCTGAGCAACGCATTACTGTACTGGAGACATCTCTGAAAGAGATGCAATCCATGATGGAGAACATGCACCAGATGATGCTGACCCAACACACAGCTGATATGGCTCAAGCATTGGTCCCTCCAACTCAGATACGTGTGGGGATGGACTTACCACCATCCAACGCGATCCAAGAGCCTGCTCTAGATCAGGAGTCAGCAGTTCCTCCGCTTCCTCACTCGGAGAATGTATTACCTCCCGTTGGAGTCGCGATACAACCGATTCCCCACCACTCCGTGGTCCCGCTACCGGCTAAAAATCTGATACAGGCAGTACGGGAGTTGAAAGCCTAATTTGATGCCTTAAAGCACAAAGATCAGCTCAAGAAATTGGGAATCAACCAGCCTTACCCAGCTATCTGGGAAGAGGCCCCTTTCCCTCCAAAATACAAACCACAGACTATGGCTTTGTTCGAGAGAAAAATATCACCTAGTCAGTACATGAACTACTTCAGTATGATGACTGTGTTATTACAAGGAAATGACGCCCTCCTCACTCGGGTGTTCAAGGGCTGTCTCTCGGAAGTGGCTTATCAGTGGTACCGTAGCTTGGTGGACAACTGCATTACTTCCTTCGAAGACTTCAAGGCTTTATTTTTCGCACAATTCTACGAGGGAGGGATGGACATGTCTATGTCCTCTCTCATCGAAGTGAAGCAGAAGGAAAAAGAGGACGTTCGCACCTTCATCGAACGTTTTTGTCAAGCCACTTTGCAAATGCCTCCCGGAGTTCCAGACTCGGCATTGGTGGACATTTACAGGAGGAGCCTTCTTCCGTTAATCTCGGTGTTCACAGGACCATATCAGTTCCATGATTGGCCCTCGTTCATCATCTCAGCGGTAGCCGCCTAGGACAACAGTCGGAAGGCGCATGATAATGGCATCATGATCTCTGCCTCCGATAGAGGCAAGAGGTCATCCCCCAACAATGACCATCCTCGTGGTTCCAAAGGAAAAAAAGCTCTGGCAATCAATACGTCCAGGAAAAAGACTGCGACAACCACACAGACGAAACCTGGGACTTCCAGGCCCATTGAAGTATACTCTTTCGACGACGACGATATTCCGAGCATATTCGAGTGTCTCGTCAAAAGCGGCAAGATTATCCTTCATAAGGAGAAGCGACCTAATGAAGTCGGCAGTACTAATAACCCCAAGTACTGCATCTTCCATAGATACATACACTACCCTACAAAAGTGTGTTATGTACTGAAGAGGAAGATCCAGGAGCTGATCGATGCTAAGGCCATCACTCTGCACAACAGCGAAAAGACGGTCACAGCCAATATGATCTCTCTGCAATTTGGCAATCTGCCTCCCCGAGAAGTCCCGGACGGTGTGACACCTATTTCCCGGACAACGATGAACATCGTTAATCTTCCTCCGGCTAGGGGTCAAAATCATGACCTGGTACCCCTAACTACCCAGCGGGGCAAGATCATATGGGTTCATCCAGATCTGGTATTGGAGATCGAGAAAGAGACTCAAGCTGCTAAAGCTAAGTCTAAGAAGAACTCGAAGAATAAACTATGTCACATGATTGCGGTACACTCGATATCAGAAGACAAGGTTTTGGCTACTGGAACCCGTTCAGGGAAAGCTTACCTCAAGGACTATGGAGCAAGTCAGGAAGATGCACCGGCAGACGCTTCAGCTACCCAGCCTTCAGAACCAGAACCCGCCATACCAGAGGCCGGTCCTTCGAGACCAACTTCGACGGACAAAGGGAAGCAAAAAGAAGTGCGTTTCGATAAACCTTTGAAAAATATTCAAAACAAAGGTTTGGAGAAGCCATACAACTTCGATATCCTGGCCCAATTGGCTAATACACCAGCCAGGTTGTCCATCTTCAAACTACTCAGGCTCTCTCAAGACACTCGTCAAGCCCTGAGTGAAGCATTAATACAAGCGGATGCATATTTGACCTAACTCAAGTCCCCTGATGAAGAACCCATGGCATGTCCTCAATGCCATAGTATGATGGAGGTGGTCCCGAATATCACTTTCACTCAAGATAACATGATGTTAAAGCATAACAGGCATGACAGACCCCTCTATTACACCGGGTACGTCGGTTCCATGGAGGTCGACCGGATTCACATAGATCTGGGATCGTCAATCAGCATCATTCCTCATAGTCTGCTTAGACCGCTGCGAATTCCTACCAGCGAATTGGCTTACACCACCACTACAATCGTGGGTTTCAACGCCAGGAAAAGTAAGCCATTGGGGAAAATTCGCCTGAGGATCCAGATTGGCGACCTCAGATCAGTGGCTACATGTTACGTCATTAATTCAGAGGTGTCCTACAACATTCTGCTGGGTAGACCTTGGATCCACGACCACAACATCGTTCCTTCAACTCTACATCAATGCTTTAAATATGTAGATGCCCAAGGAACAGTACAAACGGAGTTTGCTAACCTGAACCCGTTTAAAGGAGTAGAATCTTACTACTCTGATGCCATGTTGTACTCTCAAGACTACATGAAAGAAGTGTCAGGCGAAGCAGAGAAGGAATCCCACCGGGAGCCAGAAGAACCCTCTGCCGAGCAACCTCTGTCAATCAAGGTGAAAGGGCGAACTACTCGTCCAAAAGCCATAGAGCCTGTGGCTATCCACCTGAACAAAACCAGGTCAGAAAAAGGAGGTGATCCTCTAGTGATCACTTTGAACCAGAAGCCTCCACCCTTGGTCATCAACCTTCGGCGCAACAGGCAGTCGATTGATGTAAATACAACCAGGAACGCGGTTTCAGATGATAATAAAGATCCTCTTTTCCAGTATATTGATGCTCAAATTCTAAATCAGGAATCCTCTCCCCATGACGATATAGAACCTATAGCACAAAAATTCTTGGAAGCTATAGATTCCTATCATCAATATGTGTGGAAAGTAGCGTCATCATCCAATGTCATCACAACATATGGACCACATGAGGATTCTATCTTCATTGTCCCGCCTGCCTACAACAGTCAGCGTTCAATAGTCTTCGGCCGCATGCACAATGAATCGACTGTACAAGAAGATTCTTTCGATGACAATGCTGGTAAAATATAAGTTCACAGATACAGCCCGCAAGCTTTGAAGATCATGCAAAGTATGGGTTATGACTTGAAGCTGGAACCATGTCTCAACTACGGGAAAGGCAGACGAATATCGCTGCAAGGCGATCCCTACTGTCAACGAACTCATTTCGGGTTAGGGTATACCACCTCCCTTGCAACTTCTGAGTCAAACGAGGATATCCTTTCCTTCTCTCAAAATGGCTCATCGCCCTCCGACTCATCTGATGCTCTCGAACGAACATTATCAGTAAATACGGTAGTATCAGATTCCTTCGAAGCAGACGAACAAGAATCTGAACTGTTTAAGAAAGACGCTTAGGCTCAACAAATGGATACACAATAGAAATTCTGCTTAGAGCAGAGAGAACCTCCCACCGAAGATAAAGTTATCCGGATTGATGTTGGGGATGAACTTTCACCAAAGCCAATATTTATCATTAATAATCTTTCAGAAGAAGAAAGGAAAGAAGTTATCCAGCTGATAAAAGAATATATCGACGTCTTTGCGTAAAATTATGAGGGCATGCCAGGTCTCGATCCAAAGGTGGCTACTCATAAACTCAATATATTGCCCGATTCGAAGCCTATAAAGCAGCACCAAAGCCGGTTCCGCCCGGATATGATGGACGCCATTGAAGCTGAAATCAAGAAGTTGATAGCCTGCGGTTTCATCCGGGAAGAACAATATCCCGACTGGGTCACCAATGTTGTCCCGGTCATGAAGAAAAATGGGAAAGTACGTGTCTGCATCGATTACCGAGATCTAAATGCAACCTGCCCCAAGGATGAGTTTCCTCTTCCCATTACAGATGTCATGATTGACAATACATGCGGTTTTGAATGTATGTCTTTTATGGATGAATTTTCAGGATACAATCAAATCAAGATGCATCCTGAAGACGAGAAGCATACTGCCTTCCAAACACCATTGGGGGTATATTGCTATACGGTCATACCCTTCGGATTGAAGAATGCCGGGGCTACGTACCATCGGGCTATGAGTAACATATTCCATGAGCATTTACGCAAAATAGTGGAATATTACGTAGACGATGTAGCTGTCAAAATCCGCCTCAAGGATAATCACATCCAAGACTTGAAGACAGTATTTGAGTTGATGCGCCAACATCAACTCAAAATGAATCCTACAAAGTCCTTTCTGGGTGTATCTAGTGGCAAATTCTGGGATTTGTCATTACCGCTAAAGGCATTCAAGTGGACCCTGATAAAGTAAAGGCCATCTTAGAAATGCAACCACCCCGTAATCTGAGAGAACTCAGGGGATTTCAAGGTCGTCTGGCTTATATCCGGAGATTCATATCCAACCTCTCTGGGAGATGTCAGCCTTTTTCTCGTCTCATGAAGAAAGGTGTATCCTTCATATGGGACGAAGCCTGTCAACAAGCGTTTAATGATATCAAATGCTACCTCACTAATCCGCCAGTTCTGGTGCCTCCCGTCATAGGAAGACCATTCTTGTTGTATGTTCGAGCGATGGATCATTCTCTGGGAGCTCTTCTCACACAGAAGAACGATGTGGGTCATGAACAGGCTATCTACTATCTAAGCAGGATGATGATCGGAGCTGAACACCGGTACAGTCCAGTGGAAAAAGAATGCTTGGCTCTGATGTTTGCTATTCAGAAAATGCGACACTATGTCACAGGCCAGACTATTCATATCATCTCCAGGATCAATCCTCTTCGGGTACTGATGAACAAGCCAAGTGTTCTTAATTCCCGACTTGCGACTTGGGCGATATTATTAACACCGTATGACATGGTGTTCATCCCTTAGAAGTCCATCAAAGGCCAATCATTGGCTGATTTCCTAGCTGCTCATCCGATCCCGGAGGCCTCCAAACTATACGAGGACATTCCCGACGAAGTTGCGAAATGTAATTTCCTAATGGAAAGTTATGCATGGCAACTATTCTTCGATGGTGCCTCCAGGACTGGTCCCAGGGGAAACATGGTTTCAGGAGTAGGAATTGTCCTGGTTACTCCTGATAAACTCGTCATCTATCGAGAATATTCTCTTAGCGAGACCTGTTCCAATAATGTGGCGGAGTATAACGCTCTACTAATCGGGCTCTAAGTCGCTAAAGAATTGGGCGTCGAATCTCTGGAAGCTTTCGGTGATTCTCTGCTGATCGTCAATCAAGTCAGAGGAATATATGAAGTCCGAAATCCAGACCTCATCCCCTATCACAGAGCAACGGTCGAGATAGCCATGACATTCAAAGGGTTCTTCCTAGAGCATGTACCTCGATCTCAGAATCTGGAAGCTGATGCCCTAGCCAGTCTAGTTGCAGATTTAGCTACTCCTATAAGAAGGCAGAATTCGGCGATCCTTCTTAACAGAGATTTATTTTGTGTGAAAAATAACTTTCACATAGAATGCAGCTACGCTGTGAACACCGATCCTCCCAAGAGAGACTGGAGAAGTCCCTTTATAGATTTTGTGGCATACGAAATCTTGCCGGAGGACCCTAAAGAAGCAGTATCCGTCAAAAGACGATATTACGCTTCTACTTTGATGCATCTTCACAGTGTCTATATCGCCGAACCTACGATGGACTGCTATTGAGATGTCTCTCCGATGACGAGGCACAGCGGGTTATCCGTCAAGCTCACGACGGCATATACGGAGCATATCAACCCGGTCCCAAGCTACAGGATCGTATCAGGAGAATGGGCTATTACTGGCCTACTATGATCACAGATGCAATAAGGTATGCAAAATAATACAAAGCCTGTCAGGTTCATGCAGACTTTATACATCAACCTTCTGAACATCTACATCCTACGGTTGCGTCCTGGCCTTTCGAAGCATGGGGTATGGATATCATTGGTCTTATTCACCCGTCTTCCTCCAGAGGTCACCGGTTCATACTGGCCATCACGAATTATATCTCCAAATGGGCAGAGGCGATCCCTCTTGCTGAGGTGAAGGCATCTAATGTGATCAGCTTCATCAAGCATCATATCATTTATCACTTTGGGATACCCTGAAGGATAATTCATGACAATGGGCCTCAATTCATCAGCCAAGCGATTCATCAATTTTGCGATAAAAATCAGATACAAAATATGGCCTCTACGGCATATAATCCCGCTGCTAATGGTTTGGCAAAAGCTTTCAACAAACCATTATCAAGCTCTTAAAAAAGTTTGTCTCTTCGAACAAGAGAGATTGAAATGAGAAGCTGGAAGAATGTCTCTGGGCATACCGCACAACGGTACGAACACCGACATGTTGTACCCCATTCTCATTGGTTTACGGAAGCGAAGCAGTTCTCCCTATCGAAGTCCAAATTCTGTCACTCATGATAGCAGTGGCTAATGAGTTGACTCAAGAAAAGAATGACCTGTTAAGGCTTCAAGAGCTAGAAGGATTAGACGAAAAATGCCTCCAAGCTTAACAGCGCATCGCGTTCTACCAGGCACGCATTTCCAGATCTTTTAATAAAAAGTGAAGGAAAGAGTCTTCAAAGTTGGCGAGCTAGTTTTAGCTATGAGAAGGCCAATAATTATTACTCACAAGAGTAAGGGTAAATTTCAGCCCAAATGGCAAGGCCCTTATGTGATCGAAACGACGTTCTCAAACGGAGCTTACAGGTTAGCTAAGCCTAACGGAGACTTGTTGATGGCTCCTATCAATGGCAAATTCTTGAAAAGGTACTACGCTTAACCTCCTTTGCTTAGATGGAGTATGGTGAAGATCACATTCTGACAATACTACTTCCAAAATGAAACTAGTTGGATCGTATTCTATCATGTCCATATAACCTCTGAATAGATATGTTTAACTAATTTGGAACCTCAAGACCTATCATATCCATATTACCTCTGATAGTGTTTTGTGTACAAACTTTAGTCGAAGCATGTTCTATCACGTCCATATAGCCTCTGAATAGATATGTCCTGCTGAAGCTTAACGAGAGTATATCACGTCCATATTACCTCTGATATCACTTTCACCCAAACCTGTCATTTATATTCCAAAATGATGGGTCCACAAAGTCAGATAAAAGCCTCTTTATTATTCCCAGAAAAAGCAAAAAAAGTACATCATTTGGGGGGAGCGGTTAGGTCGCGAATTTGCTGCGCCAGAGCAACCATTCGCTCATCCCTGGAATTCAAGACATCGGCGTGAGCCCGCTCCAACCTTGCTGCATCATTGTTCAAAGAAGATAGCTCGGACCGAGCACGTACAAAACCTAAATGGATAACACCCACATGTGCCAGGTTCTACTGAGCAGTCTCCATTTGATCCTTCAGCACATCTTGGGCTGCCGACAAGTGGGAGCCTTCGCCTCTGATTGAGCGAGCTTATCTTTCAATCTACGGGCCCTCGCTGTCTCTTCCTCATATCCGGCTTCGCACAGAGTCAGCTGAGGAATGACATACTCCAATTTGGTACGCTCATGATCTATCTCCTGCTGCTGTTCCTGGACGGATTTATTCAGAGATTCCAGTTGCCCAGCAAGCTCTGCAGTCAGGGAGTCATACCTAGCTTGAACGAGACCATCAATGCTGCCTCGAGATAGCTGCAGATATTCGTTAATGGGTGGCTCCAAACCATTAACTATCTCCTCCAGTATATCAGCTACCCCGGTGTCGTTAAATTCTCTTATCGGCACTATCGCTAACTGAGAGGACCTCCTCAGAGCCTCGAAGCTTAGATTCTTCTCCAACACCATTGATATTAGCGTTTTTAAGGTGGTGTAGAAGATATTAGTGTACTTCTCAGTCAGCATAGCTAGATCCGAATGGACATTAGGAGTAGATACAATATTGGCGAACCTCCCTCCAGGAACGACCGCAGACGATGTTGCCACAGCCGTCGCCTCAACAGAAGGTGCGAAGAAAGAAGATGCGCCAGCAACAGACGAAGTGACCGGCGTACTCAAAGGAGGCATTGTCGCAATGACAGGCTCATCCTCCTCTTGAGACATCAGAACCATTTCGGGCGAGCCGGCACCCAAAAATGTTTCCTCTTCGAAGTCGGACACCTCTATGTCATTGCTAGGAGCTGAAATAGAGCCAAAAGGCGAGTCAACACTGCCCTCCCCATAGATGTCTTCCCCTGAAAAGAAGACAAAAGAAAGTTAATATCAAAATGATATGAATTTTTCTAAAAAGAGGCGTAAAGACGACATTTACCCATGGCCGATGGTATATATGTCGCGTCTGCGGCCAGTACAGCTAAATCATTTCTTAATGATGCTAAGAGAGCTGTCATACCTGGAGAAGGGGGTGTGCTAACTGACATCGACAGGTATTCTTTCGAATCTTCACCCAGATCCAATCGAGGTTCGTCAGCTGGAATCTCGCTGGGTATACCTACGGACGCGGCAGGGGTTTCTCCCGTTGCCGGTCTGGATAAAGATATCCTTATTTGGCTCAGCCTGGTAGGCGATCTCGTACCACTACCTAAAGCGGTAGCAGTGACAGCAACCTCAAGCAGGAATTCTCTGGCACCGCCAGCCGGAACTGTGGAGGTTCTCTCTCTAAAAGGCGAGGAACCTCTAATCGAAGAATCATCCCCAACAGGGGGAACAACAGGTTCACTTCTAGGAACCTCAGGGTGAGAAGTCCTGACAGGACGACTAACCGTCTTCTTCTTCTTGCGAGGGGAAGTCTCCTTCAGAACAGAAGCCCTTCGCTTACAAGAGATGACCAGAGGCCCTGCAGGCGGAGGAATGTCACCCCTCGATACCGCCAACAGAGGCTCATCTGGATTGACGGAATCTTCACCTTCGTTAGAGGAGACCGAGGGGATTTCGTCTCTTCCTGCGGGCTTGGAGGAGGGCATCCTAAAACTTCCAAGCATGTCAAAATCGCGATGGAAGGTGTTGATTGCCACATAAAACTGGACATACGAGTGGAGGATGCGCAGCTCCGTGGAGAATGAAATGACGGGCACGGTAAAAATTGCTTCAGTGCAACCCATGATGAAGTATCGCCATCCTCTCACTCCATCGATGAGTCCACCCCTGGACCTGAAGCTGGTGACGACATTGCCCGCATGCAATTGTTCATACCCAAACTGCCTGGCAAATCGACTAGGCAGGTAGGGCTCCAAGAAGTATTGGTCTTCACTTCTGTACAGTAAATAGGAAGGTCTAATACAGACCAACTAATTAAAAGCTTCAGGAGAAAGAATGGTCTGCCCTTCACCTAAGTTCTGAAGTCTGCTCTCCTGTTGATTGAGATGTACAGAGGGGACAGTGCAGAAGAGCTTCCAGCTGTGACTGAAATTTAGCGCCCGTCGACAGTCTAAAACTGTGGTCACGTTCCAGGAGGAATTCTTGTAATTCAGCAAGAAACTACTCCCCGAACTACTGCCAGATCCGGGAGACAACACCCTGGGGTTATAGAGAATTAACCATCCCATCAGATACAGGTATGGTAATTCTACCCAGGGAAAGCTATCACGCCGAGTTTCATCGGCAAGCAGCCCATCAGTAATGGCCCTTAGGCTAGCTTGTATGCGGCACACCAGGGCAGGGAGCAAGCCCAGTCTTGCCTCGAACACCAGACACACTGCAGGCTATAGCGTGTTACGGTGAATGCGGTCCGCAGATGCAATGTCGGGTACCACCAGTCGGTGCAGCCATATAGAGAGGAAGCCAGCCAGTTGAGCTTCCTTAGACAGGGGCCTGCGATAATGCCTCAAATAACTGTAGGCCTTAGTGCCTGCAGGATATTTCCCTATCCCTTCGTCGAGAATCTGGTCCGGAGCCCCAGAGTCTTCCATAAGATCATCGACTACCTGAGCACTAAGCATGCTCAGAAAGTTAAGGGGCTAATCCTTGCTATCCAAACCTTTCTCTGGCTTAGCAGCCCTAGACCGGTAAAAAAAGAGGTAGGACGCCCATTTATTGGTATGAGCCAAATTTGAAGGCTAATTATAAAAGGTGGTGCAAGTAAGGTAGTGGCACATCAGCTCCTGGTACACTGCCACTACCCGAGGGTCTGAATTCCCCAGCTCCCGGTTTGTGGAAACATACTCTTCATAAGGAGTATCCCCCATTGGCAGTCTCAAAATCTCTGCCATCTCGTGGAGGGCCAATCCCAACTCCCCCAGTGGAGTGGCAAAAGTCCCGGTGAGCGAGATATATCGCTCCATCAAAGCCAGAAAAAGGTTGGGGTTGAGAGGTAACCCAACACTAGTGGCATTCACAGCTTCATACAGACCAATGCTCTCCAGCTCGGCTTGAAAATGCTTCAGGGCCCAGTCAGCTAAGCGAGCCCATCGAAGATTTGCTGGGGTAACCCACCCATTGTACCGAGGATTAACCTTGGGGTATACTCCTCCATGCCCCATGAAATTATTGTAGAAAGTCGGTAATTGGACTGGCTAGAGCAGTAAACTGTCTTCACTCGGGACACTGCTCAGATACAATCCCCTGAACGGCATCACAGAGCCGAAAGGGCGGCTGACAAATGACCCTAGGCCAGATCCTTTCTGGTAAAATATCTTTCCCGACCGGCCGCGAAGATTGGGAGTCAGCGTCCAGGACATCCTCCTGGGATATGTGGCATGGAAGAATGCCGAGATGGGGTAGTCTCTCAGCATCTTGGGCAGATACATGACCAAGCCCCCAGCAAGGAAAACCCAGAGTTCTTTCTTGGGCTTCGTCTGGGACTGCTTGTCAATCATGTCCCCGAAGAGAAAAGTCGGCTTTATATATTGGGCCCCGTCTATGTACGTCAGGGGCTCTCCGTTGATCATGTTCAACAACGTTCGCTCGCCTTGAGACGATATCAGGATTCCCCTTCCTTCAGGATACTGGGGTCCGGAGATAGGAAATGTCACGTGGGACAAATCCTCCAGGTAGTTGGAATGCAGCATCCCGGCAGCAGAACCCATCACCTCAGCCAATGAAGATATATACAAGTTAACTGCAAAGTGCAAGAAAAATACGTCAGTTTCTATACTAGATATTACAATCTTGCAGCATATGCCAAAAGTCAACAGTCTGTGCTTTACGCCAAGACTGTATGTAAACCCCCCTCGACCAGAAATTAGGGTTTACTAGTTTAATTAGCCTAATTAGGGTTAATTAGAATTATTTATGATTTAATATATAGCATTATGATACTTGTGAAATGATTTGACTATTTGATATAATACCTTAGCTGTTGCCCAAAAACAAATTCCACATATTTGACCTAGACACGTAAACCCATCATATCGAACCAAGAACAAACCCCAGATACCGATTTTCGTGCCTGATTTTAGTCGCACAAAAGTCGTTACAAACATCCGTGCGCAAATTAATTAAATTGCGTAATTACGTTCGCTGCCCGTTCCAATTAACATTGAGACCCAACCTCAACCAGTTGTGACCAACCCAGATCACGATGATATTGTACACTGAGCCTACTACACAAATGACCCTTGTCCAACCAAATTTAGACTCCCGATTTTTAATTAAATTAAATTAGAAACACCCGTCACAATAATCATGAATTAATTAATGTGGCTACCCAACCTCAATTAAATTGGACCCAACTCCAACCCAAACCCACATCCACACCCACAAGCCTCCTACAAAACACCAAACACCATCATAGTCCAATGAGGAACACCAAACATGGTGTTTGGTTGCATTAAATCCCCAATCCTAGATATTGTGCAAATACCAATTTATTCAAGGGCTTAATTGCAAATTTCAATGTGGTGTCCCCCTCTCATTGGCCCAAACCATCATGGAGAAAAGTATTGAAATGCCCAACCGTAGGCATTTGGTTTTCCCCCCTTTTTTTATGTACCTACAACACTTTATGTAGGGCACATCTTGGCCCTACATTTGAATTGGCCTATTCCTAGCCCTCCACCCATCTTGATGAACATCCCCACTCCCCAAAAAAAAAATAGGTTCAGCCGGCCCTAATCCCTAGGCAACCCCCCCTTACTCTCTCTCCTACATATATATGCTATTTACTCATTTAATGAGAAAAACCTAACTAAAATACTAAAACCCCAACCAGCTCAACCCCACAACCGACCCTAACCTACCCACCCCGAGCTCCACCACCGCCACCAGCCTCCACCGACCGCCGCCATACCAACTTGACCACCCTCGCCTGTCCCCTCCCCACCTGCCACCTGAGTCTCCGGCCCCCACGACGCCGGAGTAGCTCCCCCGACCGCCCGCACCGATCCCGGTTCCCACAGCCCGCACTGTGTAGCCGACCACCCCATCGCCTCGTACTCCTCCACCCCCGTACCTCCGACCACCATACTTCACCCAAGCCTCCCCCAGCCAGTCCTCTTCATCCCCACAAAATTTCAGCCGACGACGTCGACGCACCGGAGAGATCTCGAGCCCGCAGCGTCGACGAGTCTAGAACCGCGGCTACTGCCCGCGACCCCCCCGAGCCTCGCCGGAGCGCCGCCCGGCCACCCCCGCCGGCGACGACCGACCAGCTCGACCCCCTCGACCTGTCGAACAATAAGGTATATTATTTTATGTGAAATTATTAAGATTTATACATGTAATTTCAGCTGCAAGTTTAAATATAGGTAAATACCGTATTCTCCATATTTTAAATACGTATACTATATTTTATACTGTATTTTAGATATTTAACAGTATATGTATTTATATTATTCCTGTACAAATTCCATATTATATATTAAAATCATTTTGTTAATTTAATTTATATTGTGTATGTATGTACGTATGTAAGTATGTATGTATGTATGTTATTTTGTTAAAATACAAAGAATGTTAAATATCTACTTATTTATAATATTAAATACATTTCTGGGAATAAATCAAAGTATTATTAATATATGTATGTATGTTTTTCCTTTTTTAAATATAAATACGAAAAATATTAAACATCTAATATTTATGGTATTAAATACATTTCTGGAAAATCAAGTATTATTTTGTATATACTGTATTTCTATAAGAATAGGTATATTTTGTATATAACATAAATATATAAGTACGTATTTTTTTTATAAATAAAAATGTATGTATATACATAGTATATATATACATGAGTTTAAATGCCCTATTTTTATTTTTGAATACCTAATATGCATATATATATATATGTATATAAATGTATATATTTCAAGTTACCATACTATATATGAATATGTATAAATAAATGATGTTATGGATATTATCTATTATATACATATATATGAATTTATTGAACGTTACATAATTTTCAGTGTATTGCTAAATAATACAAATATTATTTTTGTACTAATAAACAAATATATTATTTAATATATTTAAATATGATTAGTGTGTATATAAAAAAAAATAGTGTTAGCTATATATACATACAGCCCCGACCCTGTGTCAGTTGTAGATACGGACAGTATGTCCTAGTCGTGCTATTGTAGCGACTAATTTTGGACATTACTACATCCTATATAGGATTGCTGGACACTACTGCCGAGGCATCAGGAGCAGGGCTTTGGATTTCGCAGCTACCTGGGGCAGGCAAGTATACCTTGCTGATTTACTGCTTTAAATTTAAATGTTAAATATTTCAAATATACATGAACTGTGCGCATCCGAGATTGACTCGGGTGTAGTCGACATTGCGTCGATGAGTAGTGTACTTGACCTAGTTGCTAGTCGACTCAACCACTACTGCGAGGGTATTCTGATATCCTCCTAGACCATGGCACTATACACGTACCACGATGGTACATTCATATTGGGATGCGGGTCCGCGTATCCGATTCGCTATCGGTACGTACGACATGCATCACGGACTAGCATGTATTCTAGAGTAGCATAGTTGAGACTTGGCATCTAGATACGGTACACTCAAGTCGTATATTCGACTTGCGTATCTACATTGGGCGGAAAGGACAACTGACAGACGTATGGGATACCCCCATCGGACTCCGTAGTATCCAGAGAAACCACAGACCCGGTGACTCCCTATATTCAGACACCGCGCTCTTCGGAGTGTTACGGACGTATATACATTGCAGATACCACGTCCCTTAGAGTGTGGACGTTATATATATACAGATACCTCATTCTTTGGAATGATGGACGTTACAGATACCACACTCTAGAGGATGTTGGACGTTATGCCTACACCTACTTATACGTTCCTAGGTTGTCCTTATATTGCATTCACTTAGATGGTTAGCACACCCCCTCTTTACTTTTATTTCAGTACTATATCCAGCATGCATATTGTATCTTGTTACGTCCCTCTGAGGACCTGGTTATCTTCCAGATCTGGACGAGGCCTTTTATCCCACAGTTTACGGGCCAGGCATATAGACGAGGTTTGCTCTGGACGAGGAGCTAGAGGTCTTTCCATCAGAGTACCCCTGATCAGATTGGTAGGCCTTCCGCCTATGACTGGGGCTCCTTACCTAGCTAGCCGTTGTTCCAGTCACTCTTCTTATCAGCACTTTTATTTCAGATATTCAGTACTTTATTTCAGACTATCAGTACATTTGTAGTGGGTTTGTTCCCACCAGACTTATTTCAGTTGTACTATGTCAGTCGACTATGTTTCTCATATTCCAGTCTTTCATTTCAGTATTTACTTGTTATCTGTAGATGAGATTAGACATTGTCTGTTGTTGTTATTAGACTTGTTAGATTTAGGACAGCGTAGCACGCTTCGTCAGGATCCATTAAATTGGGATATCCTCGGAGTCGTGTCAGCTGGCCAATGCCACGTAGCCTGGTACCATAATATTTTGGGACTGGGGCGTGACATTGTAAAAACTTGATCTTTTACGCTGGAATCTTATTCCAAGGCATAAAATTTAAGACTGGCAGTATACACAAAAAATCTGACAATCTTTGTTTTACGCCAAACTGCCAAAGTTTGAGTTATTACGCCAGAATTTTCATCCAGAAGCTTAAAACTCAAATTTTCTAGTATACGCCAAGTTTCGACAGTCAAAGCTTTTACGCCAGACTGCGAAAATATAGTGTTTTTACGCTGACACATTAGAAATGTGGGCGTAAAAGATAAAACATCTCCGTGCATCATCTTCCTCGAAGAGGCCATCAGCACAAAAGATGACCTAGCGCGTTTACGTACAACGTGTACGAAGGATTTTTGTCGTTCTTTTTGTCCCAAAAGCTTTACCTTTAACTCCGGGTGCACAGCTCCTCGACGGGACACTTCGTTCAGAATGAAGCTTGCCTTGCCCGACGGAAGTCGCTCTCGCTTGGGCAGAAGAGCGAGAGGAAGAGTCAACCTTCTTTCCCTTAGAAGAGGGGATTGGTTTTGGGGCCATTGCTGAAAACTCTGAATGCTCGAAGAGGAAACGAAGGAGAGAACTCGAAGAGTCGAAGGCTTTCTTTTGCAAAAGATAGATGAAAAGTTTTTCTCTGAAAGCCTTGGGGTATATATAAAGTTCGGATGGACTCCTCAAATCCCAAACCAAATCTGATAATTAATATTCGGCTATAATTGGGGACTACGTCAGTCTATTACTCAGGAAAGGCGGACAGTCAGCGAATTCAAAAAGTTTTCGTGGAAAGCAGATTCGTGGTTCTACGCCAAGGAGCTTTCTACGCTCAGCAGCTACAAATCTACGGTTTTACGCTCAGAGGCTATAAGTCTATGGTTTTACGCTCGGATGCTTTTATGCTCGGTAGCTTTTATGCTCGAGAGGCTACAAACCTACGACTTCACGCTCAGGAGCTACAAATCCATGATTTCACACTCGGTGGCTTTTATGCTCAGAGGCAACAGATCCACAACTTCACGCTCGGAAGATTTCCTTTTCAGAGGCTATAAATCTACAGTTTCTACGCCTGGATGCTTTTATGCTCAGCAGCTTTTACGCTCGAGAGGCTACGAACTTATGATTTTACGCTCATCCATATTTACAGATCTATGACTCTCCTCATATCTGAGAAATACTCAGGCCAAAGTACGCATATATATATAAACAAATCCAAGGCGGTCAATTGCAAGGGTTCACGCAGAGGATACTCCTTCTTGGCCCCAAAATATTCCAAGTACCCAAAGCATACAGAGTTCAACATTGAAAATTACTCTTCTACTTGGGTTGATCGGAAGTTCATCCAGAATCCAGTCTGGATATTTCATCTATAGTTCAAGATGGCGACTCAGTTTGACAGCCATTTCTTGCCCTATTTCAAGGGATTTTCGGGAAATCATTATTGAAGATGATGGTCTGAACAAAAATTCTTCTTATCAGAAGTGATGGTTTAGAATTCTACGCGGCTCCCCATTCCTAACAGCAGGACAGTTCGAATACTCGACTTAAATGCTAAGCGGCTTTTTGTGCATCCTTAGTTATGCGTAAAAGACAGGATGAGACCTAGCACTCTTTCTATCAGAGTCGGCATAAAGTTATCAAACGTGTCGAAGCTACACATATTCAGACTTCATCACAGCAAAAAAAATGGCAAGATAATCATATGCACAAAAGAAGACAATTTTATTAAATCATGATTACATATGAGGGAAATCCGGTCTACAAAGGGTTTTTCTTCATTTTCATGATTACATATGAGGGAAATCCCGTCTACAAAGGATTTTCTCATCGTCATCGGAAGGTCACCCCCAGAATCTGTTCT